>CM059219.1:5823255-6278255 GCA_030347435.1 Clarias fuscus | reverse complement strand
TCACACAGTGCAAAGACATATATGTGTGTTTGCCCCCAGCAGTGGATTGACATCCCATCCAAGGTTTCCTGCCTTGTGCCCTGAATTGGGATAGTTTCCGGTACCTCACACCACCACCACCAACAACAACAACTGACGCAATACAGGATATGCTGTATGGACAATACAAGGGGCGGTCATAAAAATTTTTATCAACATATGAAAAAATGGAAAGTATTTGCCCAAATTATGTCTCTGGAAACGAGTTTATTCATGGACATTTTTTCTTGTATAAAAAAAAAACGCGGTATATTTCCATATGATGCCATCAAAATGGCGCAACCGGGTAAAAAATTCTTCCTTCTTCATGACAATGAGCCAGCCCATTCGACTTGTGGTATGAAATTCTGCTTCATCCCCCGTACTCCTCCAACCTTGCATACAATGACTTCCTCCTCTTCCATCACTTGAAGAAGCCACTTCGTGGCAGGTATTCGATGACGACGAGGTGACTACCGAGGTGGAAATTTTCCTCAAGAGCCAAAAGGAGGCTACTTCAAAGACGGTCTCCATCAGCTCATCCATTGTTTGGGGAAGTGTGTCGCCTTAGGTGGAGGATATGCAGAGAAGGACTAAGCTCACGACCAACATTTGTTTTAATTTTTTTTTCTTAGCGATTATAACAATTTTATGATCGCCCCTCATAGACAGAAGGATAAACCTTTTATAGAGATATTCTTTGTTAAAAAAAAAAAAAAAAAAAGCTGAAAAAAAGTACATGTTATCTGCTCCAGGACCTGTGTTTGAGTCACAAGTCTGTGGTTGTGGTGTTCGCTCTGATGACAAGGCTAAAGCTAATGACATAAATGAGGTGGAAGATTGTGGTCATAGTACCCCACCCATGCCAAAGGACTGAGGATGAGGCTCAGGGTGGCTTAAACAAGATGCTTTAATCATGTAATTGTCTAAAGTGTCCAAAGTATAACCCAATGCGTGCCTAGAGGATGAACACTTTTGGCTCCTAATCACGTGTTTCCAAACTCTGTTGGCGTATTAGCAGTAAATCGCAGTTTTGTCTAGTTTCTCAGAATCAAGAGGAAGATGAATGTTTGCTCTGTATTTCTAAGTATCATGAAGTGATTTAAAGCAAACACAATATAGCCATAATAGTAAGAACGCGATGGGATTCGCGTTCAGTCATCACGGATGGGGTCTGCATGGAAAAACTGTCTTGTTGAGCTGATTTTTGATTAATAGCAGGTCTCAAGCACTGGAGCAATGAATCGTGAGACTGCACTGGTCTATTCATTGACCTCGTCTTGGTGTGCTGGCCTGACTCCAGCAGATGACACTAATAATCATTCACCACATGCTCTGAAGCTTGGGTTAAAAAGAAATGGTTGGACAAGTTGCTGGAGTAGGGCTAGGCTCCGCTAATGAAGCCCAGATTATGAGAAATGCACATACACATTCAAGGAGAATGTTTTACTGTGGGTTAATTCAGGGGTATGTTTACATTGGAGGTGTTTTCGTCTATGCCAGGATGAACATCTTGGCATTTATGTAACATGTGTCTAGCATTGTACGGTTGGGTTTGCAATCACACAGTTCTAATTGTTCTCACTGAGTGGGGTCATGATATGATAGTGTAAGTGATGAACAAATGGAGGGAATAAAAGCAAAGAATTGGGTTTAAACATGAACAAAATTATGTCGCTTAATCTGGACATTTGAACCTTGTGAAAAATGTATCACTTGTTGCAGCCCTGAATGTGCATTTCCATGTGGCTGCAGCCTGAGCCGGGAGCCGGGAGCTGAGAGCCCAGAGCCGAGGGCTTTGCCTCAACACTGGCTTGAATGTTGGCTTTGAAGAGGGGATTAGGATTAACATTGAATTCACATTTTAACAAAGACTTGACCTAGAACTCTTGTAGGAGACGTAGCCACTTGTCAAAACCAAAAGAATAGCTAATGTTGTTGCATTAATTCATTGATGAAAAGTATGCTGTGGTCTTTGACTTAATTGAAAAAAGAAGACCTCCAGCCGTCCCAGTTCTCCCACCCCATTCAGTGACAAAAGCTAAAAGAAAAAAAAACTCCTGTTTTTGGGATTTTGGTCTATTATTGTTTCCTTCACTTGTGATGCTCTCAAAGCCCTTCAACTTGAACTCCTCTGAAATCATGTGATATAATAGCATGAGTAAGGTACTCACGTTTTCCAAATTAATTAGGAAAAGTTTAAGGCTGTAGAGTGGATAAAACTAAAATTCAAAGACACTGAGACAGCTTTGTAATTGACACATGGAGATCAAACTGGTGACGATCGCAATAAAAGTCTCAATTCCGTAACCACTTTTTGTCATATCACACTGTACTCAGCTACATCCGACAATAAAAACAGGTAAACCAAACTTGTGTCATCATGCCTATATCTTTGGTTGTGGTTTTTCCTGGGAGCTGGCAGGGCACTCGGACCAGCAGCGGACTGGGGGATGTGGTTAGACTTTTTTTGGGCTGTGAATAATGACACAATTGTTTGTCAGTCAGTCTGAGAACAGGTGTTACAGAGCTGCAGACTGTAAAGCTAGAGACTAGTGGCCTTGCTCTCTGATTTCAGGGGGAAGAGAGATGGTGGTGTGGGGGGGAGGGGGGGGGGGGTGTCCTGCGATACTTTTGACATGCTGGGTGGTAATCCTAGAATACATGTCTAGTATGTTCATTTTCAGCACATGCTAACGGAAAAAAGGAAGACAGATGTGCTAAAGTACTCATCATAAATGCTGGACAAATATTTAAAACAATGTGAGCGCATTATGTGTCCTGCCTTGAGAATGTCAACGTTTGAAAAAAAAAAAAAAAAAAAAACTTGTTGCATTTACTGAAAAAGACCACTCAGCAGGAAGAGGTTTTATATGCATCTGTGGAAGCCTGCCGATGATATTTAAGCATAAGTGCTTGAAACCACAGCAATGCTAATGTTTTCCGTCGCTAGCCCTCCCCAGATACTTTGTCCCCCAAAAACACTTCGTAACTCACTGATCTTTTGCAGGGAGGTTCCTGAATTTGCCGCCAATGAAATGTGTCAGCGTGGTCATGCTCCAGCATCACGGTTCCCAGAATTTCAGGAGAAGGTGGCGTTTTGCTTAGAGCTTTCACTTATTATATGAGACTTAGAGAAGGCATGGAGTCGTTGTCAACATCGGTAAAGGTGATGGGGTTAACGTTGCGAGTTTACCCCAAAAAAGAATATAGGAAAGAGCTTTTATATAACATGTGACTGACACTTACTCTCAGGACAATGCTCTGTTTTTCCTCTTCATGCAGCTAAAACACCTTGTCTTACCTGTGGACCAAATCACTTCAGTTTTCAATCAATTTTGCTTACAGCTTTGGACACCTTTCAGCTGTGTCCTCAAGGCCACACAGTCAGGCCCTCAAGTTCACACATTAATTAATGGTTTGTTTTGGACATTTCCACATGCTTGGTCCTTTCCAACGTTCTGAAAATATACATGGCATCACGTTCTGTATGATATGTCCCGTAACAATGGCAGCAGTGTCGTATTTAATATCCCCATGCATCAGTGCTGGGACCGCCTTGTTGGCAGTGTCACACTTTTGCTTTTGGAAAAAGAATGAAAAACGCAAACCAAAACCAGATTTTTTTCCCTTTTGTCAGTGCCATTTTGGACACCTCCCCCACTACACAACAGGACGCACATGCTTGTGCATACACACCACACACACAAATCAGGAATGCTTTTCTGAGACAGAAATTAGTTGCCAGGCAAGATGCTGCTGGGTGGTGGGCTAGTTAATGAAAAGCAGAGCTCTGTTCAATGAGCCATATGCTACTAATCCTTTTCTCAAACTCCTAGTGAGGAAGTCCGATGCTGTAATGCTTAGCATGCCCCAATAAAGTCTGGGACATCCTGTTTGAAGACTCTATTCCCATATCATGCTGGCTATGGGGCCGCGTATTCACCTTTGTAAAAGGGGAACTTCCACACATTTAGGGGAAGAAGAAGAGAAAAAAAAAACGTTCCATGTACCATGCTAAAAGGTTGTTTGCTTTTGCTGCTCTGGTGAAACTGTTCAATATTTTATTAAGAACCCTGCAACCAAGGATTTCCAAATATAACCATTCCAAAGAACCCTTGAGGAAGAGTGCATGCAGATGCCATCAGCAGTAGTGGCAGCCCCGAGGTTATTACAGTCCTTAGAAGCAAGCAATTTTTAGATCGTGAGCGTGATAGTACTGTAAAGTTAAGAGTACAAAAGACTATCCAGACCTTTAAAGGTCCAATTTGGCTCACAGACCTTTTCACTTGTGGTATGTGCAAAATAAAGACTAATGAGCTGGATATCAGCCAACAGCTACAGACTACCCAGGAGTGTATTACCACAAAAACAACAACAATTTTACTGCATAGGTTTGCAGATGCATGTGTAAACTGCTTGTTTCTATTTGTATTCATCTGAAGTGAATGTTAGTCTGCTAAAAGTTTTTCACATCGTATCCATCAGTGTCGCACATCTACAAACAAGTTGCTGAGAAAGACTGCATGTTCCATTATTGTATTTAGTTCTAGTTCGGTGGTTCTGCTTTTAATAACAAATGTGATGATCAGAGCTGCGCGTTCATAATACACCAAAAGACACAGAGATGGTATAGGACAAGCAAGCCTTGCCACTGGAGATGATAGATAGTGTAATTTGATATCCTGAATTAAAACATAGCTCAGGAAAGAAAGAAAAAAAGATTCACATCAAACAAAAGCAAATACTGACACCACACCTAGGGGGCAAGTTTCAAATTAAAAGACTATTCATTCTCTTTTTTTCTTCCATCTAACAGCCTGATAAATCAAAGGCCCTATGCAGCAAGGCTTTGCAGTGAATCGGATGACATGTCGGACGCATTGCACTGCATGGAAACGATTGCAAACGCCACTGTGGTGCAGTTAGGTGACTTGTGCCCTTGTGGAAAAAAGCCAAAATGTCCAAGTGATTGTCATGCAGAGGGCAGTGGCAGCAAGCAGCCAGGCAGTTGGGTCCGCCCCTTGGAAATGGAATAGGACTCGTGGGACAGGGCTTTCCTTTCGGCCCAACTCCACTCTAGAGGGCCAGGGCCATTAGCCGCCTTAATATTCTGCATTACCTTTCCAGCCATTTGTTGCCCCTTTGTTGTGATACCTACTTAAAATATCAAAGCCTGCGAGAGCCTCAATGAGACATTTGAAAACTGAGAAACGCAGGTTTTATGTGTCAACGCCATGTCCCCTCCCTCTCCCTCTCTCTGTCCCCTCTTTTTTAGCCAGCCCCATGCAGGTAGCCATGGATCAAAAAGGAATCAAAAGGGAGGGGGGGGGGGTGCAAAAAAGTTTGGGTGGGACATCAATGGCTGACATGGTTGAGGCAGAACAAAAAGAAAAAACTATACAACAGAGGCTAGGAAAGGAAAGAGGAATCAAAGCTCTCCACCAGAATGGAGGCAGTGAGAAATTTTGAGACACATAACCTGAATGTGGTCCTTTTTTGCCTGCTCTGGGCTGAGAGAGTTGAGTGTGTGTGAGGCAGAGAAGACAGACAAAAGGCGACTGGGCAGGTATCATGCCCTGGCCCTTTGCTAGATCCGATCAGCTTCTGGATCTGAGCTTTCCTTACAGGTTGACCATTTGGGTTCTGGTTGTCTGGAGGTCATTGCTGCACTTGGGTAGTCCTGGGATATTCCAAGTGCCAGGAACATACAGTTTCGAAATGTGTGTGCATGAGCCCTTTTAGCCCATTTATCCTACAAATTAATTTCCCTCCCTGAAGGCAAGCCAAACCCCTTCAGCAGTCAGCACACCACTAAAGTGAGCAAAAAGAGCCCCCCCCCCTTTCAAATCACTCTCCACTCCTGCTGGGTACAAACAATTCCAGCAGGCCAGATGAGCAAGTGCATGTAGATGTATGGACAACATAGAAGTAATCAAGTCAAGTCAAGTCAAGTAGGCTTTATTGTCATTCCAACCATATACAGTTCAGTACACAGTGAAACGAAACAACGTTCCTCCAGGACCAAGGTGCTAAGGACTAGCACTTCAATATTTAAATATGTGCTGTTCAACAGGCTTTTGTGGCAGTCACATGGTTTCATGCATCTGGTCCCACGTCATTTAGTGACAAAGGACACTCGGCCGTGCAGATAGTATCATATTCCTGGGAGACGTATGAACTTTGAGGAACCAGTCAGAGTTTGTCCTCTTATCGCCAATCTCTGATCTGTGCTTTCCCACTGATCTTCTCCAGTATCTGACCCAAATCTAGTAATCTTGGCCCTAGTAATTTTTGGTATGCCAAAGCGAAATAAAATTGTGTCTCAGATCTAAAAACTCTTTTATCAAGATTTAGTGGAACTAAATTTAGTAAACCTACGCTTGTTTTATCGAGAACGATACTTCAGCAGGTCTTGTCATATATCCCTTTATTATAAGTCATAGTATTACTGAACTACCATCACCTGGCCTTTTGCACTAAACCCTTATTGATCTATAGTCTCTTGTTGCCTACTGATCTCAGCTTCCTTTATAGTTCTGTTGAATATTGAAGTAAGCTCCTCTTGATGTGGTCATCCCGCCACTGTAAGCATGTGTTCTCTAAAGTCTACAACATGAAACAACAGCAAGAACACAGATATACACTCAACTTCCATTTGATCAGGAACACCTGTACATTCATGTAATTATCCAATCAGCCAATTATGTGGCTGGAGCACAATTCATAAAATCATGTACATACAGGTTAAGAGCTTCAGATAAAATTCACATAAAAACATCAGGATGTGGACAACTGTGATCTCAGTGACTATAACTATGGTATGGTTTTTGTCCGACAGACTGGGCTGAGTATTTTAGAAACTGCTGATTCACAATCAGCTGTTAACCTTTGGTGTAGCAATGCCCACTGTAGGTTCATATTCTTCATCTTGGCTGATAGGAGTGGAACCCATTCACCTACTGGCTCAACATCTTGTGCATTCATTGTTGCTTTTCTGCACACCATATTGTGAAGAGTGGTTAGTTGTGTTACTGTAGCCTTCTCATCAGCTTGAACCATCTTCATCCATAATAAACCCTTTTAAGTGTGACCAGTGAAGGCACATGCTTAATGGGAAGAGGTCTTTAGTTAAATATAATTCACTAAAAGTTGTCCCAATTTTCCCATTCATCTCAAACTACCCTAACCTGTCAGCAGTTTCATAGCTTTAGCAAAGTGTCCTGAATGTGTTTCTAACTTGTTTTTGTTTGTTTCAGTTACATCTCATGGAAGAGTATGTACATCCACACTACCCTTATTAATCATAGAATTATGGTGACTTTGATAATCTTTAAAAAAAAAAATAGAGGTTATGTGGTTAACATAACCGACACACTGTCTTCACTCTGCTATATAATTTTTTAATGTGAAGGTGTGGATTAAGTTTCAAATGTCCCAACAGTTAGATAAAAAAAAAAAGTGTTGTTTATTAATTTGTAAAAATAGCTGTAGTATAAAAGGAAGAAAAAGGAAACGCATTGTGATGTGAAACTATAGCTACGTCACACCACCACCACTGGATATCTTCAAGTGTACCTTATACTGTACACACCACATCAGACATAACATTACAACACAATCCTTATCCCCACTCTTGTATAGGTTCTCCTTGTGCAACGTGGTCAGCACCAGCCACTTGGAGAATGACTCCACAAGACCTCTGGGGGTGTGCTCTTGGTGTCTGACACCAGGATGTTGGCGGTGGATCCTTTGAGTGCTGTGGGTTGCGGGGTGGAGCCTTCATGGATTGGATTTGTTTGTCCAGTGAATCCCATGGGAGCTTAATCGGCTTGGGATCTGGCGAGTTTGGAGGCTGGGTCAGCGGTCCTTGGCTCTTTGCCTGCTGGGCCCCATGCATGGTGTGCTGTGGTGCACTGAGTGTTCTGATACCCTTCATTCAGTATTGAATTTTTTGGCATTGACTTTTCTGTGGGTTCAAATTGGACATGCTTTTCTTTGGTTTCTGTGGCCATGGGTCAGTCTTGGGTGAGCCCATGATCCTGTCACCATTTTATGGGTATATAATGGATCAGTCAATGTTATTTTTGGTGTTAATGTTATGTAGTGTTAAATGTTATGGCTGATCAGTATATATCACAGAAATAATGTTTTGGATTAGTTCACCCTATATTATGATTTTATATGAAAGACATTTCAAACAGAATTCTCCTTTAAAAATGGAAGGGAAGAAAAACCAGGATAACTAGTAAGAACAAAATTGGGACGATTAAAAAAAAATCCAGGATCCATAGCACCTTCTATATAGGCTATGAACATAGTAAAAAAAAAAAATCACTGGATTTGGTGAGAAAAATGAAAATACATGAACAACAATTAACATAGAAAAATATAAGAAATTGTAATAAATAAATAAATAAATGAAATTAGGTGCAAAAAATATATTAATAACATTAAAATACACTGCCTGGCCAAAAAAGGTAAAGCCCTGTAATATTTATGTAACTGGTTTTAACTTTGATTATGGTGCAAAATGTGGTGGCTGATTCATGTGTGAAGATGATTCCTCATGCTTCCAGAACCATTCTTTCACAATTTGAGTCCCGGAGTATGCCCGTGCCATCAGGGAGGAAAATCTCAGAAGATGTGAAAAGCTGAATATTGACTACATTCAGGTCATCAGCTGACTTTTTGTTATTGCCACACAACATTGATGAGCCTAGACCTGACCAACTAAAGCAACCCCAGATCATTGCCTCCAGAGGTTTGTGCTGTGACCACTATGCTTCTTACCCTGACGCGCACATCACTCTGAAATAGGGTCCATTTGGACTGATCAGACGACACAACCTTTTACCATTGTTCCAAAGTCCAATCTTTAAACCTTAGCAAACTGAAGTCTTTTTTTCTGATTAGTCTCACTAATAAATGGTTTTCTTATAACCACATAGCTGTTTCTTCCCAATCCAGTGATTTCTCATCACAATGTATAGTATGGAAATGGAACATTTCTTTGATTTCTACTGTTGATTCCTTTCAATGCAGCTTCACCAATTGTTTAAGTTATCTCTGGTCACAGATATTCAGTACTTTTTTTTCCAAACACATTCCTTCTTTGATGTTATCTTTCCAGGTTCTAATAGTGTTCTAATACAGTTCTTAACCCAATTCCGGTAATTCTAATGTTTTTTTTTCCCTTGCTTTATGACCCTTCAGAAATGGTGACTTTTTTTGGACAGGCAATGTATATAAGCCACTACTATAATGTTTCCAGTGCATGAATGTAATTTGCCAAAAAAAAAAAAAAAAATGATGAATAGGAGAACAGAACAAATTCTATATGCCCATATCTGAGTGCAAATGATAAATGATGAGTAGTACAAAATGACAAGAAGAAAGATATATTCATAAGAAATAAGTAGACTACATTCGATGCTTGGTTTGAAGCTAGACTGATCTGTCAGATGCCCCAGACTTATTTCCTAGCCTACATGTTAAACAAGGTTTTGATGCGGACTGATAACAAGCTGTCTTTATATCTACCGCTACTATACACAAGCATTAAAAAAAAAAAGTTTTTTTCACAGCTGGGTGTGTCGGTATGAGCAGAAACCAGCCGTCTGTTTGAAGTTTTGAACTTTTTTTCTCTCTCTCTCAGGCTGCGTTGTTTCGTCTCGGTGTGGCAAAGAGCAGGTGTGGCTTTTGAACGAAGCCACGACATGGCAGATCTCTTTGGTCTTCATCGTCTGATTCTTGTTTTCATCAAAAGAAGAAAGGCCCTCCTTGCTGCTGTCTTTCATCTCCGGGAGCCGGCCTCTCCTTCATTCTCTACCTTTTGTTTGTTTGTTGTACCTGAGCTGTAGCTTTGTGGCATCCAGCAGGTGTTACTCTTTAGCCCTTTGGTCAGACGTAAGTAGTGATTGAGGATTTTAAAGGATAAAACTCTTAATGCGAAATACTAAGCATAAGTATTGAGCAAAGGTACTTGAACCTTACATTAATCCAAATTTATGATTATTTGTCTTGGATCGATAACCAGGACAGAGTGAAATCAGTGCTTTTTTTTTTTTTTTTTTTTTTTTTGCATACACATTCCTGTGTGTGTTTATTACTTTGAACGTTCTGAGTGCTCTTGTATCCATTCACGATGACATCAAATTTAGTTTCTGGTTAGCTATCAGATCTCTGTGTTCGTGTAAATCAGTTATTGCTTTGATACAAAGCAGTAGCTAATCCAGTTCAACCCAGTGGAGGATCTAAAGCTAGTTCTGCCTGTGCGTGTGTGTGTGTGCTCCACCAGAGCAAACACTGCGGGCAGCGTTTTCGTGCTCTTCACCCAGTGGTGACCCTGTAGAGAGGATGTGCCATTCGCATGCTACAGGAAACACATTCAACAGGACAGTCCGCAGTTCATACACTTTTGCCGTTAGTGTACCGGTCCTGCCAGTATGTTCAGTGCGATGTAAGCAAACACTGAGCTAAGCTGCTGATTCACTGAATCAGTCTATACCTTCTTCTTTATATAATCGTTCCTTTCTGTATATGAGCGTTTGCTATCTAAAATAGGCAGAATTCATACTGATAAGTGCCTGTGTGCATTAATGAGCGAGATAAAGCTCATCTGCATTGATCTTTAGATTTTTTATTTTTGAAATTCCTTTATTGGAACAAACTAAAATGTGAATATTAATGATTCATGTGTGTTTTCCTTTCACAAATATTGATTTTAGACATGTTATGGGCTTTTGCATGGAGTGCTTGGGCACGTGTGCTTTTCACATTATTTTTCACAAGAGTCATTCATTTTCATTGTCAAGAAGAGGACATGTGGTTATTTCCACGTGTAATTGCACATGAAATGTATATTTCATGTGCCATTCATTTTCATACATTGTCGTTTACATTTAAATGAAAATTTCCCATATGATATACTCGTTTTCACAATTTTTATTTAAAATTGTAAAATTTTCACATGTAGAGAATGTGGATTTCTTTTTTTTTTTCCCATACGTTCCATCCCCCCCCCCCCCCCCCATCCCCCCCCCCCCCCCCCCCCCCCCCCCCATGTTAGGTCAGCTGAGTTTTATTTTTCACATATGTTTTCTCACATGATTCATTTCTTTTTAGATGTACATTTTTTTAAGTGGTGGGAAGGTTTTATTTAATTCATTTTCAAAACATTCTTATCCGAGGTGTTTTCATGATTTTTACAACTGTTTATTGTTCGTTTTTCAAGGGGTTTCATGTGTGATTTATTTTCATGTCTTCTGTGTAATTTTCTCATATAATTTGTGATTCTCAAATGATATGTGATTTTAATGTCTGATTTTGGTCACTTATAAGTGCCAAAATCAGTACATCAAGAAAAGTTGATGCATTTTTATGCTTGAATAAATTTGTCTGCATCTTTACATGTTTAAATTTAAGTACCCAGTGTTGAATTAACACCCAACTGTGTTCATATAAGTCCAGCTGGACTCAAATAAATTCGGAAAGTGTTCAATCAAACCTGGGGATTTAACTGTTTAGATGGGTGAGAGACTATACATGGTAATTTCACTGACTATGATTTGCAACATGAAAAAAGTCTTGGACAAAGTCTTGTTGTTTAGATTTTTTTTTTAAAGCATTCCAGTGAGTGCCCTATAAAGGGTTAAATTTTCAAGTTTTAAGTTTAAAATTTTAAGTTTCATTTTTCTTGTATGATTTTCTATATTTCAAACAAATGCTTATAATATATTGGACAAGTTTTTTTTATTATTATTTTCATGTATTAATTTTGTTAATTTACCATCTCAGCTCAGCCTCCCTGACCCAGCATGACCAACAAGGAATCTTCACTATCAGCCTTTTAAATATCTGGCTTTAGCTTTTTTTTTAACTGGAACATTTTAAAAGCGCAGAATTCTTTAAAGGACTCAATATACATGTCAATAATAGAGTAATGTACACTATCATGGGAGGCATGTCAACATCACATTTTCTTTCCCAAGAAAAATGTAATAAACTAATCAGATTATTGCCTGTCAGGGTGACATGTTTGTCCTTTCTCCCCTGTGCATACATTGTGCCACCTAGCTTCGTTTTGGAACACTACCAGTTGTCTGTGTTCACCAGACTTTGCTCAATCTTTCAATCAACAAGTCTCACTTTAGTTTCCTTGGTCAAACACTTTTGGGGAACAATTCAGTATAAGCGTTTACTGACATTATTGATGCTTTTTAAAAGGAAACCACTTTCCACAACAGTATGTCTAGGGCACGGCTCCTGCCTCGTGTTTTCTTTCATGATGGCCATGGATTCCATGATGGCTGGCACGAAAAAGGTCCCTACTAGGCACAAAGTGTCAACCGGAATGTGAGGGGGCTGGTGTGGTCATTGTCCACGTGTGGGTCACACCCGTTGCACATGGGTCTATTTACTGTCTTGTCTTTACTTGCCTGTTTTATTATGGCATAAACATTGCTTTACTGTTGCAATTGAATTTTGTTGAATACAACAGAGTGCATGTGCAGGATTCAGTGTTGTGGAATGTGTAGGACCAGACGTCATATCTGAATAGGAAAGCATGTGATGGCCTAATGACGTGAGCTCTACGCAACAGGTGGCCTATTTTTAGAGAGGATCTGCAACGATCTCCAGTACCTCTAGGCAAGGATTCTACCTCTCAAGGGAAAGTTTGAAGAATGAAAATGATGCTCAGGAAGGACATCTTGAGGGTTTGATGAAGGTTAAACGATGTGTGTCCTCCCAGGGTGCAGGACCCACAGTGCAACACTTTACTTCAGGTCTGTGCACCATTCTAGCAAGATTGGGAGTCTCCTTGGCAGCCACTGGTCTCATAAATCACACAGCCTTAAACCAAACAAACCCCAAACCACCCACAGTACGCAGACACATTTTAAATCCTTCTCTCCTTGCCCTGTCAGCTGTCTCTCTTAAGGCTGGAACTGCAGACGAATCCAGATGATACTATTGAATCTAAAGCTTGGAGAGTAAACACACTGGGGTCTGTATTTTCATACGTTTCTCAGACCATGTGTCTCGTCCTCAGGGCCTCATCAATGTTTGCTGTCTGCATGCTGTTTCTGTGTCATTATTTTGACTCTCTGTGGTTGTACGGATGACATGAAAAGCAACAGCCTCTTCGCTGGAATCAAGGGGACGGTGCTGAAGCGGGATGAGTCAGTAAGGCCGGCTTCTATCGTGGCATCCGAATGTAAACAGGGCATATCACACACACACACACACACACACGCACACACACACACACACACACACACACACACACACACACAAAGTTTCACACTGTAATTTAGACAGATTGACCTTTACACTAAATCATACTATTTTTAACCCACGGAATAACCCACAGCTGAATCATTCTTTTTCCCGACAATGGCTCTGCATGTTCCCTGAGGTGGCACAATGATGCAGCCAGGCATCTCTACGCAGCTCCAGGTTCTTCAGTTCAATCAGAGTTTGGCTTATTGCCTGTGAATTTGTGTGTGCTCATTATCAAGGTTCCCAAGTTTCCCCTCTAGCTCACAAAAACATGCCAACATCTGGAAGAGTTACACTAACCATGCTCTAGGCGTAAACGAGTTTATAACTGTGTGTGCATAGTGTTGGACAGGTGTCCCATCCAGTGTGTATTCCCATCTCATCTGTTCCCATGATAGCCTCCAGATCCACTACAGCAATAAAGATGTTAATTGTGCACGTGATAAAATGTCCTATTAGGCTACAACATTACATTAAGGGAACGGCCTTACTGGTGTTGTCTGGACCTCTTTCGTTGTTTCCTTCCAATTCGTAAAATAAGAGGTTATGGTTTTATTATTATACCATGACTGGCAAATATCCTGGGTGATCATCACAAGACAAAAGCATTCTTTTGCTCAAAAAAAAAAAAAAAGAAACTTTTTCCCCCTTCACATTTCAGTCAGAATGCCTCTCGTTTACCTATTTATTTACCCTGCTGAAATCAAAGACATATGGGTCTTTAAAAGCAAGGGGGAAGCGAGGATCTTTGGAGGATCTTTGGATAAATGCTCTCAGATAAGTGGACACAAAGACACAAAAGAACAAAAGCAGCTGAGGCTGGGAGTGCTCCATCACCAAGGGTCACTGTTATCTTATCCAGGAGAAAGAGGAGAAAGACACATTGACACCTCTGCGCGTCACGCTCTTAATTCCTCCATCACTGCACTCCCTCTCTTTCTCTTCCACTCTCTCTCTCTCTCTTTTCATTGGGACAATGGTAAGACTGCCGACGGAGGCCTCCTGATAAGACATTCATTCCTTCACCAGTGGAAAGTGTTGGCTGTTAACAGGTATTCACATCACTTGACCTTAGTCTGCAAGGCTAGAGGATCTTTCAGCAGGATTATTTATATCCACACTGCTTTGCTCTTGCTCAGGGTGGTTAAGCGTGTTCTTTATTAAGAGGCAAACTGTTTCGGCTATTGGGGTCAGTGCTAACGTTATACCGTTTAACCTTAGCTTTCAAGACCCAGTGCGGATGAATCACACCGTTGATCTGAACAGAATGTATTTGGACAACATGTATAATAGAGATACTCCGGGTGAAACGACAAGCCGAACTAACCCTCAACTAAAGTACAAAACAATTTTCCGTGCCTGCCAGCTCTTATTTTTCCAAATCCCATTCGTCGTCTTCATCATCGTTTGGGTCTCAGGCCAGTTCTGTAAACACAATGCAGATACTCGCTAGAGCCAAAGAGCGGCCAGTACCGAGTTCTTAGATCTGTGCTACGCCACATTTGAGCTGGGCCTCTGCCAAACCAGAGAGACTACTTGACAATTTGAAAACAGCGGCGTCCTCTGGGCTATTCTCCACAAAATAGAAATGTGCCTGGCAACTGCGCGTGCAATTAAAATACAGGGGGAAAATCTCCCGAACATAGTTGCGAAATAGTACGAGAGGCTTCTCTACAGAATGCAATGATTCCCATGCACCATTTTTCCCATGCACCATTGTACACCATTTTATTAGATTTTTTTGTTGTTGTATATAACCAAAAATAATAGTAGGCTACAACCGCTGACACCTTAAAAAGAAACCAAAGCTGGCAATTACATGACATTTTACACCCGATCTGGCAGCAATGCACCCAATATTGTCTCTAATGTGTCTATTTTTCTCATTTCAAAAATCCACCCTGACCAACATGTACAGTAGTCCTTGGAATTATTTCTTCAAGATTGAATTTGTGACGATCTGCTTTAAAACATGTCGGTCTATTTTCATATCATTTAAAGTTCTCAAAAAAACGGCTACAAAAAATGAGCACTTGATCGCCGAGCACATAAAAAAAATCAGATAAAATCATATTTAATTAGATCCAGAGAGGATTTTCCCTTTAAGCGTTAATATTATAGCCTGTGTTTGATGTTAACCAGGCTTCAGGTTGGAGAAGCACAAAACAACAAGCCATGCCAGCCAGATGAGCCCTGGAAGGCACGCACTGGATCTATAATGCAGTGCATCCAAACTAGAGCAACAACAACAGAATGAGACAAAAAAGAAGAAAAAAAAGGGGGGGGGGGGAGGAAAAAAACAAAAAGACCTTTGGACAAGTGCCCGAGCTCGAAAAAAACAGATCGAGGCAGGACACGACCCCTGCTCCCTGTGATTAAAGTGTTTGAAGTCACTGTTCGTCCTGACTAATATCTGATCACATCAGGAGCACATGGCATGATGTCTGGTGCCTGAGGTTTATAAATAAAACTGCCCTAGTCATCATCCTCCCACCAGCCTGCCTGTGTCCAAAGATTCATGGTGGTCTTGTAGTAGTTTGCTGTTTTTGTTCTAATCCAAAGTAACAGCTATAAACAGTGGCCGAGAATATTTTGAGTGTGCAACAAGTTAGCACGTTATTAGATCGTATATTCATTCTGAGCAAATTATTTTGTCATTTATATTTGGGAGCATCAGTTAAACTAAATGAAACTTTTTCATTGCAATCATACAGAGCACAATATTTCTCCTATTGCCTGGCGATCGCAATGTTAAATTCCAGACAATGCCACATATTTGACAAGAATTTGAAATTGTGTTATGCTATGGCAGAACTAACCTGGTTTGCTCACAATTCCAGGTTTGGGGTTTGCACCTTGCCTCTTGTCTGTGGGCGTGGAGTATATTCTCCCCATCCTCTGGGTACTCCTTGGACTGGAGTTTCCTTACAGAGAAATGGAGTCTAATTAGAGCTGCCTGTAATATATGAAAAGTTATTTGAGCTTATATGAGTTATATGTGCTTGTGCCCTGTGATGAGTTGGCTATCCATTACATTTTCCCTTTGGGATTATTAAAGTATTCTGTCTTTCTCTCAGCTTATGTGCACTAAGTTCCCTGGTATAGGCTCCAGACCCCCTCCATGGTCCTACACAAAATAAGTTGCTTAGATAATGGATTAAGGTTATGGTATGGAGACTGAAAAAATAAATCAGACGCTGAAATAGACTTTATAAAATGCCAAGGTTTTGTCAATTAAGCCAAAATGAAGCATCCAGGAGTCACATTCAAAAGCACACGCCTTTATAATTAAATATGCAAAATTCAAAATAGAATACTTTCTGTCGGTTTCTGAGCTCCGGGGCAACAAACAAAAGTAGGAAGTTAGAGGTGAGTCGCAGAATGCGACACTAAATATTGTATAATGCAATGCTAAACTACATGCACAATGTAAAAGACACACTGAATTACTGGAAGTTAGGCAATAAACAAGAAGACATTATGACAAGCTGTACCTATTTTTTACCCCCTCTGTCTGAATGTGGCTTTTTTTTTTTTTTAATCAGAGTTCAGGTTTATAGAGTGGAAATCTGCACTGTTTATTAAGCCCAGCTTTAGATCTGGTGCTCATGATCTGAGCTTATTGACCTCATGCGGATATGTGTGTGCGCGCGTGTGTATGTCGGTGTGAGGCTGTAGGCAATCCGCCGGCCTTTGCTGGTGGAGACAGCGCTCCCGCTCTTGTTCCACTAATCGATCGACAGATCACCGTAACGAGTGGCTCTGAATAGAATGGACGGGCCCACCCCTCCTCCCTGTGTCATCAGTCTTGTCCTACAAGATGCCTCACACCCGGTGATGGCATGGGAGACTGCCTATGTCAGCCCACAGAAGAAGAAAAAAAAAAACTCTGTCTCTGTCTCTTTCTCTCTCCGCATCAGTGGGAGAATGGCAAAAAGACGAGGACAACAAAGTAGCGGATTCTTCACATAGCTTCCTATTTTCATGCACTACTGCTAGCAGAGAAATAAGTGTCCCCCTCCTTTGGCACTCAGCCAGATATCTCATTGCCCCTCTAACCTTTTATCTACATTCAAAGGTAGCCCTATACCTACCATTCACCAAAGGAGTTCAAATGTGACCACCTTGCAACCTAATGCCAGTTTTTTGGTCTTTTTTCTTCTTCTTTTTTTTTTTTAACCTACTCACAGATTGAGAGCACAAAAAGGGCCTAATGTAGAAGAATCAGATTTGACGCTACCTAAAAACCAGTCAGTGAAAAAGAAAAGAACGTTTAATTCAATTAGAAGAGTAACTGGTGCTCAATTAAGTCAGAGCGTTAAGCTACTGCATGGGTAATGAACTCCGCACTGTTCTGTGCAAGCACCGTTGTAAGCAGTTCACTGAAACCTTTTACACAGTTTGGGAGACGTCCTTCTGCTTATTACACTTTTTTTTATGAAATGACACAGTGGGTGTTTTTTTTTTGTTTTTTTTTAATAAATTAATATTTTAAGGCTACAGCTCAATAGTATCACATAGATTATGTTTAGATTCCATCACTTGCGCAACTTCAAGCCAACACTTAATTATGTCATTCTCACAATATATAAGAACCGTGCAAGTTAAACCTGGACTTTACATTGTGCATAATGGCAGAACACAGTTATGAGAGTAAAACTCCCTTTATTTCTCTATCCAATCCCCTGCTACACTATTGCACTTATCCCAGCGTTTTACTTCTGTTTGGATACCATGAACGTAGAAGGTCGTTTTTTTCAGTACACCGGATCGGTGCCACGGTCCGACTGCCTGCTTCATGGCCTCCCAGGAACCCCTTTAATAGCCCTTTAATGAGGAAATCACTTGAAGCAAGGTCAGGACTGTATGGGGTACGTGGCTAAAACGCCCACCCGAGTTCCTGTAATGTACAAGTGGTGTTCGTAATGTGCAAATTGGCATCAAGTTATCTGTCAAGGATCCCAGGAATGTTCACAGGAATGACGGCAGTTGGCTCTGAGCCACTTCGATTTTACTGCAGCTAAGAGTCTTATTAGAGAATTTACGTCATCACACATGAAAATTGTCATCACATGTCCGAGTTAGACTTATTAATGTGCATTAATACAAATGATTGTTATAGCAAGAATGGACAAGAAGTCTATTCTCTTAGAGAATTTGCTTACAGTGGATGCATGGTATTTGTATCTCTGTTACAACACCAGTGACTTCAGTCCAGAAATAAAGTGTAAAATCTCTCCTTATGAAATGCAGAAACAGGTGTCAATATACAGTATAAATCTGTAGCTACACCATACAGTATGTAAGGGATAAACTAAGCCAGGGCTTGCTGTTAAAGGAGAATAATTCATTCTGGCATGATATAACATGTCACCATCATAATGTAAAGTCTTTCCTATAACAGCATGATTGTAGGTGTTTTATTCCTCCTATTCCACAGTTATAACACTAACAACTCATCATGTGTTTTATATCCATTCATAGTTACATATAAAATTGTGAAACGTCCATTGTGTCTGATTATTGTGTCTAAGCTATGAATATTCATTTCCTCAACATCCTCTCTTTTGATATTAGAGACTCCTTCCATAAATTTCTTCCAAAAATCTCTTAATGGGAAAAGAAAAAAAAAAAAACATTTCAATTACCAGATGCTATTCTTTGTTGAATAACATGAATAACAACATCTGGGATTAGATTACATGGCGCATCTGCCATATCAGTCCCTGTGAATTATCCAGGACAAGAGAAACCGTAACCAACCACAACAGAAAACACTGCCAGAGCTGCTATAATGAAATATGTATCATCACCTTCTGACCAATGAGTATCAAGAATTCAGGAGCAATGTGGTATAACAAAATATCACATCAGTTGTTGTTGTTGTTTTTTAATAATGAGTTACCAACAGTACAAATAAATGCCTATTACATCTGAAATATTTTATAATACACATTTAAAGCCAAGGTTTGAAAATGTGACAAAAAAATAGAAATGATGTCAGATGTTTAGGTAGCACATTGAGTTTAAGATGAGTAACTGCTTCCAGGCTTTGACGCAGTTAAGCTGCAGAAAACACCATCAGGCGATCAAAATGGTCAGACTATTACGCCACGTGTTTTCTTCTACGGAAAGCATGTTGATTATATTCCAGGTTAGTTTGTTGGTGTTTGGCGAGTTCAACCAGAGAGTGTTAATGAAGCGAGCAAAGTGGTGAAACAAGGAAGGATGTAGCAGTTGATCAGCTGCCCTGATAACACGTTTGTGTGTGTGTTTAGCGAGCACTCAGGACACTTTGATGTAAACAGCCACCAGTTCACCCCTATAGGTACGAGCTGGGTCATTTCATGTTGAGTGCACTCGGCCACTTGTTGCTCAGGGGCATTGACAAACATCGCTGCGTACTGTTTAAGGAAGCCGTAACATCGAGGGAAGCTTGTGGGGACTGATTTGGTAGATACTTCTAGTTCAGACTCTTTAAGTTCTTTCGGAGGACAATAGATGGTAATTAATAATACTGGTACTCTGAGTTTCCTGTCATGTTTGAACACAGGTAGCCTTTATTTAAAGGTCGGTGACCTCTCTGTCTAATCTGGAGGTGAACTTGTATATCGTGGAGCATCATGTTACGTGACGAAGATCAGGGTGCTTTAAAGATAAATAAATCAGATAACCTAATTGTTCCATAGGTGTGCATGTGTGATGCAGCTGAGTAGTTATGAGTTATAAGGCCATTGATCTATGCGCCAGAAGATCGTCTAGACGTGAGCAAGATAGTCCAGGTCCTCCTAAGAAGCGCATCCAAAAAGTACAAAGTACTGTAACAAAAGAACTCCTTTTTCGACTGTGTGTGTGATTCTGTAAGTGTTTGCATTGTTCCCACGCCATTCTTTAAGTATGGTTTTTAATGTCTAGAAACTGCATTTACAGAACAATGAATCAACAGCAACGAGGAGTAAGGGACCAGATTCAGTTGCATAACTGTTGCACTTTATACTTCCATACATTCTCCAGTAAGAGCATGAGCAGAAGCGTATTCATTTTATACAACAGAGAATTCATTTTAATTCAATATTAAATAGCGTGTCATACTTTTATAATTACAATGATAGTGTTCGAGTCAAACCTGGACTTTTGATTCTGTGCAGGATAACAGAACAACGTTATGACAGAAAGTAAAACATCCTTTATTTCTCTATATAATCTCTTTCTACTTATCCCAGCGTTTCACTATTGCTTGAATACCATCAAGGTAGAACGTATTCTCAGTACGCATGAACCATGATCGGACTGCACAGATGCTTCACATCTGAAACCCTGAATGGTTTGACTTTGAACGCTCCTCAAACTGACGTGTACTGTTAGTTTTTCCTGTTATCACTTCTATTTCACATGCTGAAAAGTTATTCCATCACCAGTCTCAATCTTTTGAAGTTATCAAGAACAAAAAAAAAAACAACAACATAAAAACAGCACTCTATCATGTTACAGAGAGTCAGGAAAGAGTCAACTCTTCCCATAATGGAAAGAAATTCATGGGTTGCAAAGCACTGACATTAGAGACTCCTTCCACAGATGTTAAATAAATATCTCCTTAAAGAAACCTTCACTGTGCAAATAAATATCAGATGTTTTTTGCGTGTGTGTTAAATAGCATCGCATTTTTGTCCACTCGTGAATTAGCTTTTGTCCATAGAAGTCATACGTTATCCTAACAAGCACATGATTTAATCCTGTGTCACACCATCTAACCCGTCAGGTCTGAGAATTTAACATTCCTATTGTATCAGTAAAACTAAAGGGTGTTTATAAATCTTATATAAAAGTTGCCAGAACACATAAAAATATCAAGTTCATCTATATAAAAAAAAAAATATATATATATATATATATATATGGACCTGTTGAAATGAGTATTAATTGAGAACTCAGCAAGACCACCACTGCAAATTGTTGCGTAATCTGAAGTTAACTTGCTCATGTCAGCTAAGGGCAGCTTTCAATCTTTTTGCCAGCCTAACAGCAGGGTTAATCCCACAGCCATTATTATGCAGACTGATCATCTCTCCCTGCCTGTCATCCATCATTCGGGATCGAGAGAGGGAGAGAGAGAGACGAGGAAGGTCTGTACTGACAGACGGCAGAGGAGCTCATCCCTCAGTGGATGCAGCTGGTAATGAGGTGGCAAATTTGTGTTCTAAAGCCAGGCGGAGAGGAACCCCACTGAGACCCTCACTCACACGTCCATGGCGTTAAAGACACAGGCTGGCCTGAGGGCCAAGCTTCAATCTGCCTCTTAGTACCTCCTTCTGGAAAACAACAGCACTGTATCCCTTTTTTATTGATCATTCTGGAAAGCTTATCACTAACCTGCCATTTCCTCTGAGACCCTGAGAAAGTGTTGCACCTCCGTTTAAGAGACACTGCGAACACTGGGCCGAAGAAATATCTGTCAATGCAGATTTGGGAGTTTTTATAACTTGGCAGCCCTAGGGTTTCATTGTTTTCCTTGGTACTACTGGCAAACTTTATAACAAGTAAGAAAAAAAAAACAATATTTTATTTTATACCACAATGTGGATAAAACGACACTAGCTCCAGCTGCAAATTAAATCATGTAAATTTATGTAAATCATGGTTTCCTTAATGCACTTGTTCAATACATAGATATTTCTATAAAAACCACTCACGCATTTCATTATGTCAGATATCAGTCCATTTAATCTTAAGCCTGATAATAAACAGGATAAAAACTTAAAACATAGCCAAAAATTGGGACGTATAATTATAATTGGAGTTTTTTGTAAGGAGTCCTTTGTTAAAGACTTTGGTTTGAAATGACAAGCTGCTTTTTTGCTCTTTTTAAAGCCAAGAGATAGGGGCGGTGGTGATCAGTGCACATATTGATGTTAATTAATAAATAAAATTCTGTAATAATTTGGCGATCATTGATTTGATATGAGATGAATAAAACGTCAGGACACACCGTTATTAGAAAATAAGTATCATTACAATAAAAAATAAGCCCATCTTGAAGTGTTTCGTTCTAAACGTAACCATTATTTAACAAAAAAGATTTAATAAATAAATAATGGTTAAAATTCACATGTCTATGTCGAAGTCATTAAATAGAATTAAGTACATTTACTTGGTATTAGACATTATATCTACATGTAAATGCTAAACAGTCCAAACCTTTTTTTTTTTTTTTTCAGAGAAAGAAAGGAAAAAACACATGCATGCTTCAGTACAGCTGTTTCGACAAAGTGACAGTTTCAAGCATGTTTTAATCCCACATGACCATGAAAAGCATTTTAATCTACCCAAACTGTGTGATTTTCACGTACCACCCGCCATCCCTTTAGACAGTCAATCACTGGCAATTGCATTGTACATGAACAATAAACAAGTCAGCCTTGCAATTAACACAAAGGCTTGTTAGAGAATACACACATTTAGCAGCTAAGACATACCCTTAGGGTTTATGAGTTTTGTGTATTGTAAGTTCTCCAAAAAAATCACTTTAACCTTTCATTATGTGATTAAGGAGCTTGTCTTTATCCCTCTTCAATTGAGTCGTCTCATTCATTCTAGGGCTCCACATGTGATTTAACAGCTTTTAAAATCCAATAGCGTTTTTTTGATACACACATGTTGTCTTGGTTAGGACCAGTGCATGAATTTCTGGTAAAAGATTGGATGATTATATGAGAGAAATACTTCTATCATTAATCCTGTTTCTTGTAAGCTGAATAAAAGCATGCTTGTAATCATGCACAGGCATCAGATACTTTACGAGAGAGAGAACGAATAGACGTGGTGACATGAGTTACTGCTAAAGTATGCCCATTAGAGATGGGCAAAGAACACAGAGACGTACCACATGGGTGACAATTAAGAAATGATTGACGGAATAATTTTCCAGATATGGGACTGCGTATTGTATATGCATATGATATGATATGTATATATGTACATGACTTGGTTTGGGTGAGTATTTGTAAGAAGAAAGAATGAGAAATTCACACTGAATGGTAGAGAGAAAGAAAAGACGACAGAGAGCACACGTGGCTGTTGAGACAGAGTCTCGAGGTGGGCGACTCCTGGCTCTTGGTATTAAAAAACGTTGTCATTAGGAATAAACACCCTGTCTGGGCCTGATTGAATGTATGAGGCTTCAAACGGGACTCCCTAATTGTTATTATTGCTCAATGGGGCCACTAGAGCAGGGAAAAATCAAAGCGGTCAGGCAGTGGTGGAATGCAAGGTGCCCATATAAATGGGAGATTGGCCTAGCGTCTGAGGAGATGGATGCAAAGGGGGCACCCTATGATGTCACTCGGCCCCCAGTGAGCTTTCTCATGGGAAAGTAACACTCCTGTTTGCTCGCCATAAAAGAGGAGAAGGAGCCATAACAGTAACAAGCGCAACCAGCGTGGTCGTTTGATGTGCCCACGTTATCTGTCTCCTTGGCTTTTTTGTATCCCATTCAGAGCATAAATGTGATCATTGAAGTGGGCCGCTCCGTCATTGCCGAGCACAAAAGTCTCTCGCTAATTGCTGCCACATCAAATAAGCAGGAGCAACTCCGAATGGGAACCTTCTAACTGCTGAAAAAATGGACCATTACTTAAAGCTGGGTAGAGAGGAGGGTTTTTTTTTTTGTGTGTGTGTGATTTTCCCATCTAAGATTAGGTTGGTGGTTTTGTGGAGGTGGTGGGGCAGCGCAAGGGTAAGGGGGGTTATCTCACAGGAAAGACCTCTTCACAGATTAGTTCTGCATCGGCAGCCATTTGCTATTTGATTCGGCAGCCACCAATCCAGTAGCTGCCCCCTCATTGTCTTCTTGCGACGAGCAGGAACAGTGACCGGCAAGCAGGAAACAAAAGCTAGCACCAACAGAACCAAGTGTGTGTTTTCAAAGTGTAACTCTTCTCCTTACCGTCACGGCCCAGTGATATGAGTGTCTCGGGGCCCTGAGTCACACCACACAGAGTGAGAAAAAGCTGTCAATTCATGGTCCCTTTCAAAGGCACATCACTTTTGTACAAACAGGGCCTGAAAGTCACAGTCCATATACTCCTCAAAGCATGCTCCCTGTTAAAGACCCATTGACTAGCATTGGATCAAATGTGATTTGTTTGGACCCCCCCATCCACCCCCAGGCTTCTTTTTGACCCTCGGCATTCTTGTTTCCCAATTGTGTCGTCTTTGTTGAGTGCAGAGGTTCTGCTGAAAGGGGGGGGGGGGGGGGGGGTTGGGTTGATGGGGGAAGGGGGGGAAAGGCCCACTCTTGGGCCAGGGACAGGCTTGTGAACTGTTCTTTGGGTCACTCATTGGATCTAGTCAAGGTCATGACCTGACAGAACCCATCAGTGGCCATAGAGAGAATGGCTGCACCTTTATGCATGCTGCACAGTTTGACATGCCATTACTTTGAAGGCAGGAAGAGAAACAAAACTGGTGTATCCAATCCAGTTCTTCATGGCCTCATGGAAGTGACCCATGTGCCAGAGTCATTCACAGGTAAGTAAGATATTGGATGATGGGGAAAGAGGATGGACTGCAGAGTATTGCCATAAATTACTTAAAGCCATATTTCTTCAGCATCTTCATAATGACACTTGGGCAAAGCCAATACACAATGTCTTCAATAACTATGTCCAACCACAAATAACATGTGTACTCAGGGAGAGAGACGGAAAACTGCGCCACTGGTTGTTATAGAGATCTGAGGGCCAGCTTCCACTATTCAAGCATGGCGATAAACCGCCAGCTTAAGCTGGTTTCGGTGGAGGACTATGCGGAGAGAGGGTGATCTAATTTTTTCCCCACCGAAATGTCATCCTAAATATAAATACTGTAATATTCAGTTTAAGCTTTTCCTTGGAATGCCTTCCAAGTAATTCCAATAGTTCAACTAAACAGTGTTTTAGTGACTATTTAAGTGTTATTTAATGGTAACCCATTCTGCTGAATACTCTGTTGTATGGTGCTGCTTAGAACCTCTATGGAGAGAAGCATAAAAATTTAATAATTTTTAATGACTTTCAGTTTTTTAATGCCTCAGGGTGTGAACAGCAGCGGCTCAGTGGTTACAGTTCAGAAAGTTGTGAGTTTCAAATCCCAACAGTGCTCAAGCTGCCAGTGTCGAGTCCTTGAGCAAGACGCTTAAGCACTTAACTTATCAGATGTGTCAATTGTACGTAACTTTGAATAAAAGCATCAACTAAATGAGTAAGACGTAAATGCTAAAACTGAACCAGGCACCATGGGCCAGAGAGCCACATCAGGTCAATCTCAATTCCAGCCACTCACTCAGACTGTCCGCTTAATCCTGCAAACTTGGGCAGTGTGTGACAAGGCAGGTTCAAAAGCATGCAGCAGGCCCCTTCACAGCTAAAAATATACCATGCAGAGTCTGAAGACCCTGTCAGGAGGGCACAAAGCTTGCCTATATGAGGCTGACAGCTCTAAAAATAATGATTATTTTAGCACTGGAGAAGACTGAAGTTATCCATGCTTATCCCCGCCATGACCTTGAGCTCAATTGAGTTCAGACCATTCAGACCGCAAGTACTTGTGATATGATGAGGTTTAAACATGCATGCCAAATAGAACTAAACCAAAGAAGCCAGAAAACATCATGGGCCTTTGTATAACTATTCGTCCGTGTCCCCTGTTTTCACCTACTCTTCATGAAGCACACGGAGTCGTTTACTCGCACGCAGTCAATAAGACGCAGTGTGTCTCCAGAGTTCCTGATCAGGATTAGAAGTGATAATCTCTTTGTTTAGAACAGGCTTTGTCATCTGATTTGGGACTTTCTGAGGACAAAAAGCAAAGAGGGTTGTCAGGATGGGGAGAGCGTGCTTTTGTCACAGTAATGGGAAAATCCGGATTTACCCCTCGCTGTAAAAATGTTTACTCAGTGGTGTAAAAAGTGAATCTCTGCGTTAGTGTCTGTTGAGTATAGAGCACACAGATCTATGACATTAGCTCACAGCCACACCACTGCTGAATGGCATTTATATAAATCAATCATAGGCATGACATTTTGGGGAACTCAATCACCTCTGTAAGTCTCCATTAGATATATCATTACATGACACCTGTTGTCGTTCTTCAGACCTCATACAAAGCCTTGTATAAAATGGCGGATTAGTTATGTTTGTTGTTGCGCGAAGGAAAATCTGACAAGCAACTGTGCTCCCCTGCAGACCATAAGTATTATATCCACTAAAGAAACAGGGTCTGACCTCAATTTAAAGACTTTTGGAGGTTTTACCTGGGAAAGCAGTGGAGGGTTTGTTGGACAAGACCACCATGCAGCATATCGGCCCCCAGCAGTCTGCTGGAACTATTGGAGAGCCGTAGGGGGCCATATTCTCCTCCAGCTTGGGAGTTAGTGCTCAGCCACCAGGAGGGAGGCCCGGCCACAGAGGGGAAAAACTATCCCAAATCCCCTAACACTAGCCCTCACAGCTGGCTAGAAGTGCAGAGACAGTGGCTGAAAAGCAAGCTGAAGCCAGTCTGCAACAACTCCCCCAATCACTCAGTCTCCCTCCCAAGTCCTATTCAGAGAGAGAGAGAGAGAGAGAGAGAGAGAGAGAAGGGTGAAAAGATAGGGAAACACAGTAAGAAAAGGCTAAATGAGGGGAAAAAAACATCAGTAAATTAATGTTAGAGAACAAATCTGATAAAACAACATTCAAAATCCTTATCAAAAATCAACGCTTGCCAAATGTAATGGTATTTTATCAGCTTATCTCCTGAGAAACAGACATTTAACTTGGTTACATGTCACAATAAACTAGGATCAAATCTTATTTATAGCGATACGCTGTCTAAGTGCATCATTAGTCTGTCTATCAGACACCATTGAATAATATGCAAAAATATTCTTGTACATAATAAGAACTGTCAAGCAGAGATTTTTAAATACCATTTATAGAGAAAGAGAAAATGGCGCATTATGTGTAGACTTACGGATTATTACCTGGTTATGGAAAGCAATTCATGCATCAGACCTATGTAATTATTCCATGGTTGACCTGCTGATTATTATGTTACGGCATCCAGCAGCAATCCTAACAATAACGAAATTACACAATGTAGGCAAAAAATTTGCGGACACCTTATTATCAGGAAGGCACAAAATCGTATAATGTTTGTGACGTCATTTCGCATGTAAACCAAACCAGCCGTCATTTTGTCGGACAATCTCTCTGTGGTTTTACAATCTCAGACATACAAAGTGAAAAACTTGGAAGACAAGCTTGTCAGTTACCTTCTGACAAAAAGAAGAGAGATTTATAGTTATCAGCAATCCAGCGGGGAGATGTGATCAGAGAGGAGGCCCTTTTGGTGATCACTGGTGCTTGCGTAATGACCATTGTATCTCAGTGGTATAAGTATGAAATAAATGTTCAGTAAATTTAACACAGTAAATATCAGTCTACATCATGTACTTCTCATAGAATTCAGATAGCTTTTGTTATATTGTTAATGCTAAATTGATGATTCCTCTGAGCTTAAATTGGGTCATTTTTTACAATATTTGTTTTTAATCACACGCTTTTTAAAATTTATTTTACCTTATATCCAATACTTTGGTACCTCAGCATACAAACAGCCCACCTTGCGAATTTTCGGCTAAAATAAAAATGTTGCCAGAAATTTGACTCGGCATGCAAAGCATTTTCGGCATATGAACGACCAAGTCGGTCACACATACATCCGATTGCAAGATGTTGGAGCTTACATGGGTTTTTTTTTTTTTTTTTTTTGGGGGGGGGGGTGAGTTTTTTTTGTGTGTGTGTGTGTATTTTGTGGAAGATTTAGTGAAAGCAACATAGGTCCCAAAATCTTACCAAGGACTGCAGGAAAAATAAATCGAAGGCACTTTCACTTTCGTTTATAAAGTAGCCAGTGCCAAGAGGAAAATCATAAGTTGGGTAAGGTTTAATGTCTATTTATTTTATATTTTATTATATTTCACTATATTATCTTTTCTAAATGTTTTGATTATTTTTAGGTGCAAAAATATAATCATAGTGTTTTTTATAGTCTGTATAGACTGTATAGTCTACACAGTGACCTCATTCACTTATTAGACGCCACAGATAAACGAGTGACAGGTGGATGGGAAGGTAGACAATAAGTCAAAAACTGACTGTTTTAATAACAGAATGTAAATTACGATGATGTTCTGCTTAAACAAGGCTTAAAGTTTAAATCTTACCTGATGAGATAGTGATTATTATTGCCCCAGTTGTCAAAAACGTTGCACAAATAGATGCTCAGTGGGGCAGGAATGGATTGAAGGCGCAGGACCACAAGAGTGGTCGTAGGTTTTTATTCCAAACTTTGCTAGCTTAACCCTAATCCACCAGGATGGTCGCAGGAGATAAAAAAATTTCATAGCAATTAAATCTAATACATTTCCACAAACAAATGTAAGTAAAGTGTAACATACAGAACCATTTTCGTTGTAAGACATATGGATGGCAAACATTGCAAGAAGGAAGGGGGATCATGGAGTGAATAATGGTGGATAATGTCTGTACATCAAAAATGTGTATGCACCATGGTGACCACGTTTCCCAGGCAAAGGCTGAGAAAAAGGTCTGCCTTTTCTAATGCCTGAATTTTTCAGGTCTATTGTGTGGTTTTTGAGATGTAGTTAGGCTGGACATTTTTCCTCAAACCTGGCAAACACACCTGTGGTATCGAACGCAGTTTAACAAAGGTATGTCTAACACTGCTCAGAATGAGCTGCTGACTATATGCTGTACAACTGTATATTGTGGGATTTCAAGAGAGAGAAGAATATAGTGTAAGTCAAGCGTGGTGACCTTTCAAACAATCATTTTTCATACTATGTTCGTATTAATGTTAAATATTTGGTCTTGAGCTGTTGCTAGAGTCAACGTAAACGTACAGTGCCCGAGAGATTTTTTCCGGTACGATGGGGAGGAGGGTGGATAAGAGTTCTCAAAGGCATGCTAAGGGTTAAAGGTTCCCCTTGGAGGACATCTAAGCTGAAGGATTTCTCAGTGTCGATAATTTGTCTAGAATAACTGCTGTGAACGGCTTGCCTTTTTAAAAAAGCGAAGGGGGGGGGGGTGGAGGTGGAGAAAAAGAAAACCCTTGGGCCAAACTCACATTGCTGTAGGTCTATGGCGAAGTAGCACTCGAGTGCGCTCAAAGGGCTCTTGCTGTCAGAAAGGAATTTGGAGTGACCACAAAACAGTTGTCCAGCTCTTGAATGTCTCTCCTGCTTGGTATAGATGGAGCTATGTTCATAGGTTTCATCTATCTTTAATGCATTTCCAAAGTTCGCTCTCAGGTAGGTCTACTTCAGCATTCATGCTGCTGAAACAACATTTTGTTTCGATTTGCCATCCACAAGATCTTAGGTTTAATCATTTTTGTGCTTTCATACATCAAAAATAAATGTAATTTGAGCTTCCTGTACAGCTGATTAATCATATCTCCATCTTTCGATTTATTTAATACCACTATTTGTAATGTCCAGTTGTTCAGTCAGCATCTTTTCTGGATGGTTTAATAAAATCACTCTTGTGTGTATATTCATACAATAATGTACACATAATAATAGGCTTTCAAATTTGTCCCAGTTCCTTTTGAGCTCTTCCATCTTCATATCTCACTTTCCTAATGACTAACTAGTTCATGCAGAGCATTTAGACTGCAGTTCATGCTGACATCTAGTGGTTCATAAAGTCCTAAGCTGCTGGTACTTCACAAATTTTCTAATCACAAATCACTGTCCATTTTCTTAGACATGCTTTGGAAAAAGGAGGGGGAAAAACAGTCGAATGGGGAAAAACACTGGCACACGCATAATATTTATAAAAAGTCCTGAAACACATTGACTTGTCATATCAATTCATATGTTTTTCTCTAGCACTTGTGCACTGACACCCAACCCTCCTCCATTCTCATCTGGGTTTAGGCCCAGCAACAACAAGATGATTTTGTATGAGCAAAGGGTTAAAGGCCTAGCCCAAGGGCCCACCAGTGGCAACCCGGGGTTTTGAACCCCTGACCCTCCTATATATTCTATTTAACGTTTAGCATCAGTCTTCAGCATCAGCCTTGTGTAAAATCATATTTGTATAGTGTTTACAATGGCCACAAAACTAAAGCCGTTTTACAGACATATGCGCATTCATCACCTTAAAAACGTAAGGTATGTGGTACACCCTGGATGGGTTGCCAACATGCACACACACTCACACAACCAATTCTACACTACGGGAAGTTTGGAAATGCCAATCAACCTACACCGCATGGCTTTGGACTGTGGGAGGAAACTTGAAGTGCCTGGAGAAAACCCACCATGCACAAAGAGAGCACACGGACCCCGGAGGTGAGACTCGGAGGTGACAGTGTTTAGCTGTAAGCTATTGTGTTCTATGCAGAGGACATTCTTTTTTTCTCAGCAAAATGACAAGCAGCGTTTTCCTGTTTTATTAACTTCAGGAGTGGAAGGAAAGCTTGGTTTGTTAAAAAGGAAAGACTGTTTATATTTGCTGCAATGTAAGTGATAACAGGAACTAACTTGTCTCAGAGCTGTTTCGCAATATTAAATGTAACTGTAAATGGTTGAGAGTGAAAAGTTTTCTTTATTCATTTACTTTTCGTAACCATAGATAATAACGAGAACACTGGTCATGAGGAAGGAATACTGTATATCCTGTACCTCCTTCAGTGATGCATAGTTTATTAATTAGTAGGATCAAATTGCTGTGGACAAAAACACTTCCTGGACTTGCTGCTATTGGAAAATAAAGAATATCAGAGTGAGGCTACATCCGTGTCGTTGGTTATTTTTACCATGTCGTTGGTTATTTTTCTATAACAGCGAGCTTTGTTGCATTTTATTATTTATTAAATGCATAGAGGACCAGGTTTACAACAATACACAAGGACCAAAGGTCAGAAGTTTGTGCCAAATTTGTAACATTCCAAATGGCAATTTGCTAATAAAAAATAAATTCTTAATTGAATAAATTAATAAATAAATTAGCTTCCTCAAAGCTTTTTGGTCATTTAAGTCAACACTTCCATGTAATGATTACAATGACTTTTGAACTTGACAACCTTGCCGCAGCCATGTGCCAGTGTTAGCTCAGCTGCTTAAAACGTGGAGAACAGATCCCCAACGTGACAATGCTGAACATGCCAAGTGTCACCACATGTTGTTTTGAAACAGTTATAAAAATCTGTATGATCAGGTGGTGATTTGCAAAGCTGGACTTTGTAAACAGCAAACTGAGGGGGTGGTGCTTGTTTAGCAGTTAAGGATTTGTGAGAAGGCGGGGTATGTGGGAATTCCAGTCCTTAGGCCTGCAGTTTAAATTATGTTTGTATGAAAAATAAAAATGCACCAAAAATGTGCATGTTTATGCTCTGCCACTACAATAGTGCTGGCAGGGTTGGAAAAAAATACTAACGAATTATGTTTCAGTAAAAGTATAAATAGTGCAATAAAACTTTGCTCAATTTTTACTTAGGTGTAAATATCTTAAGAAAAATATGCTCAGAAAAGTTACTACATTTGAATAGTACTTTAATATTAAATCATCTAAAAATATTTTTTAACTAACAAACTGAAGTACAGTATATCTCACCAAATTACACATTTATGATTTTTGATTTGTAAAAAAAAAAAAAAGCAAATAATATGTCCTGGGGGGATGAATACACGTAAATAAAATGCAAATATAAACAACAAACCACAACAATAAAGTGTTTAATGTCAATTAAATGGAAGTCAACAAACCTTGTTTTACCAAAAAGGTTGGCCACTGTTAAGTACAATTTTATTCTTAATATATTATAAGCTAAATATGACAAAGATACAGTACAGAACACTCAATTAATTAATTAAGATGTGTTTTCTTTTAATATCCACATACATACAGTGATTGCCAAATACAGTATATTCCCTGTGCACAAACCAGCTGATTTTACTAATTAGTTCTATCCTTTTGAGATGAGCTAATTAACTGAAAAGTAGTGAAAATTAGCTGTGATAATGGTATTTAGATTCTGGAGCTATGGCCTGAGTCATCTCCAATTTAAACCATTAAACCTAAAAGATAACTGTTAGACAATGGTGAAGACAGTAGCAGACAGACCAACATTTTCTATACATGCTCTTCTGGAAGTAATAAAGCCGGCATGGATTGAACACAAGTGACACAAGGGTACCGCAGACATTTTTCCGACTCTATGCCAAACTGGATCCAGCAGCAGGTTTTGAAGAATAAATTACTTCACACTAAATATGAAGTTGTATAGCAATTGTTTTGCATGAAATTGTGTTGTATGTTTGTTTGTTCGTTGCATAGATTGTGGTATAGCAATTTAATTGCATGAAATAAAACGAGTTATTATCTTGATTTTCATCCATTAAAAATGACAAAGTTATTTTTAAAAAACTGAATTTAACTTTCATCACAATACTTTTGGCCACTACTGTACATATTGTACACTTTGCTGTTTAGGTAACATTCCACACCTGTGCAAAGCAATAGCTGATAAAATTCTTGGAACCAGCATGAAAATATTGATGTTCTGTTCGTGACATTGGCACTGATGGACCTGAGGAGCTGAGGCCATCCTGGGAAGTCAGAGACCTGGCTTTTCTCCTGCACACACAGCTGTACAAATCTGACTTGCACCTGTGCAAATGGCACTGATTACACACCAATATACGTAAGAGTTCATAACATCAACGGAGCACATGTCATGATATGCTAAATGCACCTTATATGTGACTTCCGTAAATTTTATCCAGCCTAAATTATGTATAATCTCAGTATATAAAAACATACACGGAATTACACACTCGTTATACAATTTATTATGGACCTCGAGCATTATCTTAGCTAAACAACTCACTGTCTCTGCTTTTGCTTTACTTTTGTTTTTCTTTTTATTTATAGTATTGTTATTTATGCATTCTGTTTTAAAACGGTCCTTTTCATTATTGATTACTTTTATCAGAACAGTGCTTGACAGTGATTTGTTACCACCCAAGCCTCTGTAGCAAGTGTCCAATGTCATTATTAGGAATGCTTGCTAGATGTTTTTCCCTTAGTTTTTATTATTATTATTTTTTTTTTTTTTTTGGATAAGACCATCTACCAATTGTTTAAATGTGAATATAAATGTAACTCATAGCTACAGTATACTCTTTGGCCATTTCATCTGGTAAACCTACCAAAGAGTCAGACCTCGTATATACACAGTTAGGGCCTATAGACCACCTTTAGGCTTTTCTAATAAAATCATGAAAATACACGTGAAGACCTTCATTTATTATTCATATATATCATCATTAGAATCTTTTTTTTAACTTGTATTTTACCTGTTGCATGATTGTGTAGTGGTTAGCACTATAGCCTTGCACCGCCAGGGTCCGGGTTCGATCCCCGGCCAGGCTCGATTCCCGTCTCTGTGTGCATGGAGTTTGCATCTTCCTCCGGGTACTCCGGTTCCCTCTCACAGTCCAAAGACATGTAGGTTAGGTTAATTGGCGTTCCCAAATTACCCGTAGTGTGTGAATGAGTGAGTGTATGTGTGTGTGTCTGCGCCCTGCGATGGATTGGCACCCTGTCCAGGGTGTACCCTGCCATGTGCCCTAAGTCTCCTGGTATAGGCTCCAGGCCCCCGTGACCCTGAATACAGGATTAAGCGTTATAGATGATGAGTGAGTGAGTGAGTGAGAATTCCACACTAAACAGCCTTGACAGTAACTCAAATGACCACTCTTTACAACTCTAATGAGCAGAAATGTATGTGAAAACACATCAGATGTTGCTAGAACAGCAGAAGACTCCATTAGGTTCAACTCTTGTGGGCACAGGTTCATCGAAACACCAATTGCACATGAAGTTTTTTCCTATTGCTTGAGATTTTATGTACAATACCAGTCAAAAATTTGGACACAGGTTTGGATTTATTTTGTACATTCTTTAACAATGCTGGATTTTTTTTATTTTTTATTTAGCTAAATTATGAAATAAAACATGTAGCATTAGGTAATTAAGTATCTGCAACAACAACAACAATAACAACAACAACATTCAGTTGTTATTTTAAGACATGAAGGGCAGCTGTTGTGTAGAAGTTAATTTAGAGTTACCAGCCTCAGAAATCACCAATTAACTGCACGCCATATTAGCGCTGTTATGAAGGCTTTAAAGAGCATAGTAGACACATCCCAATATCAACTGTCTAAAGAAGGTTATTGCATATTTTGGATGCCTTCAGTATTGTTTTACAGTATAGGAAGAAATAAAAATCAAGAAATCATGGAATTAGAAGGTGTGTCCAAACTTGACTAGTAGTGTATGCTGCCACATAATGGTAGATTAGATAGATGCATTAACATAAAGTTGTACTTAAAGTGTTTTATAAATGTATTCCTCTATGTGCATTATTCATGCTTTACCAGGAATGATTCACCTAAACTATAAATGCTCCAGTTAGTCACCACAGTTTTAGAAATGTCAGCAGTTCATCCAACACTGACCTATGTACAGACAGGTCATTGGAGCTTAAAGAGATGTTTGTAACCTAGGGCCATTGTCACAAGCCATTACGTTCAGGTCACAGTGGAGGATGGCCACTTTAAACCTTAACCTTTTCATGATTTGGAAGAAACTCTGCAGTCCTTCTACAGGCTACTCTAAGATGTGACTAAGAGTGTGCACCCTGGTGGGACTCATACAGATCAGGACCCTTTGCATTTATGACGCCTGTGAAACTACTACTGAGAGAAACATGATGTATGGCTTCCCTCAGGGGGAAACCAATCCAGTCTACTAGCATCTATAAATTTGTGACAAAACATATCCATTTCTCCGGCTGAGTAATATCCTGGTGACCCCTGGTGTGCATATGGGGATGTCACCAAAGTTTCCTAAATTTTCTTTTTGTTAAATATTTAATAAGAAAGTGACCAAATTCATAAGCTTTTAGCAAGAACTCTGTCTTAAATCTAGAAAGGTCAAATGACAAATGTGAGGACATTTTGTCCCACTGATAATACACTTACCAATATGTATAAAAAAAAGTCAATGTAAAAGACATTTTAAACAAAGATAATAGATGTTTTAGCATTGTTACAGCATGTTGCATTGTAGCAATTTTATAGTTTTTCATTCACTATAACCTAACTTTACTTTTAAAAGCAGACAAAAAAAAAATAGTTCCATCATTGGTTCATCTTTGGTAGACAATTTATGTATTTTTGGTTAGGGTTACAGTGAATCACTTTCTCCTTATTTAGCAATAGGTCTGTGTAAAGCAAAAGCTAAATGTTAGCAAAGTGGGAGAAGTGGGGGAGGGAGCAGCTGCTAATAACAAAAAACACAGCTGAGGTAATTTAATTTAGTGTAGCAGTGCTCAAAACAGTTATATATTTTGAAACTTATTTAGTTTCCTATTTACCAACGTCAAGGGAAATCATGGGAGGTTAATTTAAACATTTCCTCTGTAACACCAGCTAGTTAGCTAAACTAGCATCCAATTATAAACTGTTTAAATGTTTTGTGTTTATACTTTTTTTTTTTTAACAATAGTCATTGCATCCAATTATAAAATATAACAATTATAAAAATATAACATTTTATCTGTATCTGATGCAGAAAAGCTGGTTCATGCATTCATGACCTCCAGACTGGACTACTGTAATGCATTACTGGGAGGCTGTCCTGCATCCTCAATTAACAAGCTACAGTTAGTCCAAAATGCAGCCGCCAGGGTTCTCACTAGATCCAGAAAATATGATCATATAACCCCAATATTATCATCCCTGCACTGGCTACCTGTTCAGTTTAGAATTAATTACAAAATAGCATTACTTACGTACAAGGCTCTAAACGGTCTAGCTCCCACATACCTAACCAGTCTTCTGATACGTTACAATCCACCACGCTCCTTAAGATCAGAAAACTCCGGACTACTGGTAGTTCCCAGAATATCAAAATCTACAAAAGGAGGTAGGGCATTTTCATATTTAGCTCCAAAGCTTTGGAATAGCCTTCCTGAAAGTGTTCGGGGCTCAGACACAGTTTCCCAATTTAAAAGTAGACTCAAAACGCATCTCTTTAATCTGGCATACACATACAGTAATTAATTTCTTTACCTCATACTCCAGTACATCTATCGTGAATGGCAACCATGCTAATTCTTTTCACCTGCTCTTTATTTTTCCACCCATCCCGAGGCATCTGGAGATTGTGCCAACCCTGCGAGGTTCCTGAGGCATCCAGAGAAGGACCTGCTCCAGCTGAATTTTTCTTCATGTTGGTTTGGATCTACACATGCTGCTCCTGAGCTCCCAGTGATCCAGACCCCCATCTGCCCTCTGCACCTGCTGACTCATCCCTGAGCTGAACTGGACTTTGTGTTAATTTAAATAACTTCTGTTATATCGAACTTTCATCTGCATAACACACATGATGTTCTACAATTTCTGTTATCTGTCATCACCCAGATGAGGATGGGTTCCCTGTTGAGTCTGGATCCTCTCAAGGTTTCTTCCTATTGCCATCTCAGGGAGTTTTTCCTTGCCACTTTCGCCGTCACCCTTGGCTTGCTCATCAGGGACAATCTCATTATCTAGACACATTTTTCTTACACATATATACATTTCCATAAGTCTTCTTTTCATTTTCTTTTCATTTCTGTGAAGCTGCTTTGAGACAATGACCATTGTTAAAAGCGCTATAGAAATAAAATTGAATTGAATTGAATTGAATTGCCATAAAACAGCTCTACTGAATCAAAAAATATCAAATTAGGGAAATTGGTATGAAAAGTGTGAGGAAAAATATTAAATCATAATTATCAGATTGTCTCTGATGAGCAAACCAACAGCAAGATCTCCATTCTGAAGCGGGGCACCAGAATGAGTCAGAGAGGTCTGTAGGGAAAAGGGGGTTCACGGGGAACTCAGGAGTGCCATGTGTAGCTCAAAAGAGAGGAAGAGAATAGAAGAATAACAGGTATGGTCAGAGTCACATGATATATAAGGTGATTGTACATTGTGCAGAGCGTAATCAGGGACTCAGACAGGACTAAGTATGACAGCGTAGGTTATAACTAAACTAAATGCACTGTAAACCCATCAATTTTTTAAGTAATGATGTTTCCAATTTTAAGTAAACAGAACTATCAGTTTTTGAGTTGGTTGTACTCATTCATATTAATCGTTATTTACTTGCATTAGGGAGTAGCCTAACTCATACTATATACTTTTTTAGTTGTTGAAAATTAAATAAATTGTTGTTGGCCATTCGCCTGCTCTTGGCATTGGGTCACCACAGCGGTGTGTCACATGTTTTTATGCCAGATGCCCTTCTGAACACAAACCCTCCAATTTTTATCTGGGCTTGGGACAGGCACTTCACCAAGTAGCTGGGAATCGAAACTGGCCCTTTCGTATGGCAGGCAAGACACCTACAGTACTACTAAGCTACAAGTGCTCTGTTACAAATCAAATAAGAATTATTTGACAACTTTTGGGTGCCCAGATTTGTAAAGATTATACTTACAGCATCATGCAAAGACAGACTAATCCACCATCTTGATCAAAACAACTCAATGTGGGCAGTTTACATGTGCATTGATGACGTCAGACACGAAATCGCTAGGCTGAAAGATTTTAAGTTGGTGGAACTTTAAGGAGGCAGATACTGTGGCTTAAAATATCAAACTTGTTCAGCTAACGTGAAAAGTGTCATTTCTACAAACTCATAAATACCAAAAAGTTCTAAATATTCGTCAAGGTCTATTAATTTGAACGAATTTTAATTGTTTTAGTTAACAGTATTCAATATGTTTCATTACTTTGAGCATTAGGGTTTACAGTGTGGGAGAGCCAGAAGGAAACTAGACATTAGGGGTCCCTGGGAAGTAAAGCAATTAGTCACTCCACCGTCAATCAATATCTACCGTCAATATAGCTATCAGATTTTTATGTGAATAGCAAAGTATCATGTATTAATCAAACTGACGTCAGGGTTTTTTTTTTTTTTTTTGTAAAGGCTACATTGCTAAAACACACACAATGCATGGTGTGTTGTAGGTGCACCCTTTCCACTTTATATATAAGCCTGCAGTTACATGCAGTTATACATGCATATTATACATCATACATTATACATAAAGTCCTGCAGTTCACAGGAAATATTAGAATGGGAAAAATGGGATCTCAGTGAATTCGACGATGTCATGGATGATGGTGTCAGGTGGTCTGTTTTAGTATTTCAGAAACAGCTCTGCTTGGATTATTAAACACAACAGTCTCCAGAGTGTGCACAGAAATGGAAATGCCATGTCTATGATGGAGAATAGAGTCTGGTTTGAGCTCACAGGAAGGCTGCTGTAACTCAAATAAATGATTTTGACAACCATGGTGAGCAGCTCAAAGAATATCAAACCTTATCTGTTCTCGCTGAGTTGTGCCAAAAATGAGAAGGAAACAAGAAGATAAAAATGGGTGAAACAAACAGAAAATAGTTAGGGGGAGAAAATCAAAAACTATGTATATGTAACAACTGAGAGGATTCAAAAGCTGCTCAGAAAATACAAAAGAAGGTTATGATTACTTTATTATTTTTATCAACTTTTTGCTTTTGTTTTTGCTAGAAGTTATGATTAAGTAACCCTTACTACAAGAGAATCCTAGCCTGACCTTCCAGACTTCATGATTCCAATACAAGTTTGTTGCATTGCGCACCAAAAACTCCAAGAGGTGGCATTCACTGGAGGGGGTTGTACACGTGCCCTGCTGAGAGTCACTGACCTTGTCACCGACATCAACCCAACTCTTATAAAGCAACAGACCCTGCATGTAGCCTCGTTTAAGCCCTTGGCCATAACAATTTAGCTCACTAGACAAGTCATCCAATTATGTAAGCCTGTTATATTTAATCCACCACAGTTCATGCACCATGGGAGAACGGCACACGAGACACAACAGATCGCAATGACATCACTGTTGACAAAAAAGCAATGAGAATCCTTGGGGGGGGGGGGGGGGGGGGAGCACATAAACAAACACTGATATGAATCACAGCCGTCTCATTGTATGACATCATAGAGGCTAAAGTTGTGTGCAATCTTATTACTAATTAACCTTTAAATCATGACACTAACTAACTAATATAATAATATTAATCTCAAGGTTGTTCTTTTTAAAGGCTATGAAGACCACATCTCACTCATTCTCTATAGCACTTATCCTGTACAGGGTCACAGGAGGCCCGGAGTCTATCCCAGGGGACTCAGGGCACTAGGTGGGGCACACTTATGAATGAGGCGCCAGTCCATCATAGGGCACAAAGACACACACACTCACTATGGGCAATTTGGAAATGGCATTTAGCCTAATCTGTGAGTCTTTGGACCAGGTTACCACTATACCACAGTGCCACCATTACAGTTTGACTTGTGCCTTGTTCAGACTACTAAGGATCTTTATCCGATTTGAGTGGGTAGAGGATCAAGACCGAGACATATCTTTAGAAATGCGATTTGAACCTGGTTTCAAACAAGCTTTGAACGTGGTTCGGATTTGCAAAAATCAGATGACATTTTTATTTTTATTTTTATTGTTCAGACTGCATGAAAGCAATCGCATTCCAAAGCGATTCCAGTCTGGATATAGCAAAAATCCGATTTAGGCTGGAAGTCTGAACAAGACCTAAGACAACTCTTTTGAGTAAAATGTCCAAAGCCATGAGGCAAGAGAGAAAAGCTGTACTGCAGTCATTCATTTTAAAATCAATTGTGGTGTTTGACCTTTGACTCCAACAAGCTTTCTCCATGGCTGTGCAGACCAGTATGCAGTGTGGACAGTTTTATTGTGTTTAACCTGACATCTTGTGGTTAAAGACAATCACTACATCCCGGAACAAGTCAGTTAAATGTACTGTATACACCTGGACAAATGACAAAACTACAGGTAACAAGCACATTTGTGTTACAAGTTTCTTCCTGAATTAGTAACATGTTTGAGAATTTGGGTTGTTGAAGTTGTAGCACCAAAGAGTTGCAACAGGAAAAAAAGTGGTTACCTGGCATCCCAGTTAATGCCATGGCATGAACGTTTTACTAAGCTCTTGGACACACCTTCTCATTCAGCGAGTTTTCTTTATTGTGTTCTTTATTGTGTTCTTTAGCCCAAACGTGTCTCTTCTGCTTGTTGCCGGTCCTTAGCAGTGGTTTCCTAGCAGATATTCTACCATGAAGGCCTGATTCACACAGTCTCCTCTTAACAGTTGTTCTAGAGATGTGTCTGCTGCTAGAACTCTGTGTGGCATTGACCTGCTCTCTGATCTGAGCTGCTGTTAACCTGCCATTTCTGAGGCTGGTGACTCGGATGAACTTATCCTCCGCAGCAGAGGTGACTCTTGGTCTTCCTTTCCTGGGGCGGTCCGCATGTGAGCCAGTTTCTTTGTAGCGCTTGATGGTTTTTGTGACTGCACTTGGGGACGCTTTCAAAGTTTTCCCAATTTTTCAGACTGACTGACCTTCATTTCTTAAAGTAATGATGGCCACTCGTTTTTGTTCACTTAGCTGCATTTTTCTTGCCATAATACAAATTCAACCTCTTTGAATGAGAAGGTGTGTCCAAACTTTTAGTCTGTACTGTATATATATATAGTTCTGTTCAACATGTGACATCTAATATTCCAAATATTTCATAGAGGTGAATGTCTTCACATTTCGTGCTTGAAAGAAAATATAAAATATTATTTTTACTAAAACTCATGGAAGAAAAGAAATGTCCGTACACATTATTACAAAAAAAAAAAATGCAATTTCTTAACTATAATAATAATTCTATCTATAAATGTATAGAAGTGGATCATGAAAGGTCCTGGCCTTGCTCAGTCTTTTTAACAATAGGTTTCAGGTCATGCTATAAGAACTTTAGATTTTATTTATCCTATTAATGATTAGCAGTCTAAGACTAAGGGCTGTACGTTATTTTAGTGCCATGACTAAACCCTTAGCACGCATAGACCTCCCTCAGACCCATATGCTTCGTTTTAAGAGACTGCTGCTTTGCTGTGGGGCGGCTGAGCTGAGGAGAGACAGGAGGAAGGAGTTCACTGCTTCTTTGCAGCTCGCACACATGGAGGTTTCTTTCTAGTGGCCCACAAGGATAATGGACCTGTGGACACGATGCAGAACCTGCTCCCACTTGAATATGTGTGTTTCCAATTACAACATGAAAAGATGAAACATTACGGGTGAGCAACTCACTGCCGATCGCTGCTCTCTTTCTTTCTAGTTGGAATTGATATTGGGTGAGAAGCAATAGTGGCCTCGAGGCAGACACAATGCTCGAGAGAATGGCATGAAAAGAGCTGTTCGGGTTTCAAGGGGTGAATGGTGTTTATAATCGCATTGAGCTACTTTTTAAATCTTTCCATATGTTTCCATACAGTTCTTGCCAAAATGCTTAACAGGGTATCAGGTGCACTACCAAAAAACTGCATAAACCACGTTTTTATTTTCATGCACAACCAGAAACTCACAGAAGACAGAAAGACACCATTCGTTCATCTTTAGTAACTGCCTGGTGAAGAGCTCAGTGGTTTTAATTAAACTAAATTCACAAAATTAAACGGCAGAGTACAAACAAACAACCTGAACATTCCTGCGCATATATCCTTTGAGCAAAATAGCTGAGGGTGAGAAACTAGCAAACCAGAATCACACATCATGCTGACAATGCTGGTATTCCATTCACTGTTGTTGTTTTTTTTTTGTGTGTGTTTTTCTTGCATAGTTTGTTTTCTTTTTAGTTGATGTAAAAAATATATATATAATAAAAAACATTAGTTTATTTAAATGAACAATAAAAATGTAATAATCAGGAGGACACTTGACTGATCACATTTATTTTGATGTAAACAAAAACCAAGTACAATTTCCCTGAATTCACGACAGGAAAAAAAACACTTTTGTAGTTATTTTCCCTGTATTTCTGAAAATTTCAAAATCTTATTTGAACATGATACACAAATGCACTATTGTTTCCTTATTCAAACTAATTCCCAAAGGCTAAACACGCATACTGTTGTTCCAACTAATAGCTATCACGATTTAAAACTCAAGACCCAATAACCCATTTTTTACATTAGTAATAAAGCAATGATTACATTATTTTAGCTTCTTATCTTTTAATCATTCTTTTAGCTTCTTGTCTTGATGTTTATCACACAAACAGAACTTCTGCCTCTAAAAGTCTGAGCTGGCAAAGGAGATTTTCCTTCACCATCTGCTGCCCTGCTTAGTAATAAGTGTAAACACATTCATTACATTCCTGCAAAGAGGTCTTGTCTAGACAGGAGTTAGAAATAAGACGTTCAAGAGAGTTTAAAATCTGACATTCAATAATGTTAATAGTACATCGTATACTAAAAAACCCATATTCAAAAAACCTTTGCTAAACTGTCAGATATTTCACCAGATGGAGGTAGGGCTGGAAGACATTGGCACTTATTAAAATGATCAGAGCTGTGGAGGACAAATGGATTGCTACAAATGTAGTGGCGTGTCAAAAAAATAAAAGGCAAGACACTGTGTTGTTAATAAATAGTTGTGCCTTGTTCAATTACAGTATGAACACAACAGTGAGAACAATCTCAAAAAAACTACACTGTGTAATGAAATGGAGTTCTTATTCCTTACAGTATTTTACAGTTTGGTAATCTAACTTGCCAATTGACATGATCATTTGGTCATTGCATTTGTTAAATATCAGCACTTATTGCTTCTGATAATTTCCCGCATGTGCAAATTAATGAAACTGGCTCTTTCAATGGTGTCAGGATTTTAGGGTCGGGCGGTCAGCGAGTTCTTCTCCAGTAGACTGCAGCTGCGACGAACGCCACTGCTGCAATGATGGACGCAGTGCGCCATCTCGATACGCTGCGCATTACGCCCGCCTGAGAAAAAAAAAAAAGGGCAACATGAAGGTCAGCACTTTTATCAACATCAGGGTAACCAGTTACAGTGACCACAGTGGGAGACAATATAGTAAAGTAAATAACATTGGAAATGTGTAGATTTTGATAATACCTAGCTCTGAAAGTAAGCTCAAAAAGCTAATCATAATTATTTGGATGGCAGACGCCACTCCAAATATGTGGATTAAAACATATCTTCATAAGATGCAAAAGCCGTCCATGGCTGGGAGACAAGGAAGCAAAATTTGCCCTGCTATCTGGTTAGGAGGGATAGAATTTACAGATGTTGTAAATACATAAAGTTTTTATTTACGTCATTAAATAAAACTATACTTAAATAAAAAGTAATGTCATACTTTAATAAGTGCAAAAATTGCAAAATTGCTGTGGTATCAGGGAAACAAAACATTGATTCAGTCAAGTAAAAAAAAACCTAGTGTGGCAATTCATTGATCGCCACATTGATTCCAAAATCGATTTGTTAAATTTATTTTTAATTTGACGTAAAATGTTGCAGTTTCTCTCTAATCCTATATCTGTTGTATACAGAATTGCAATACGAATCAAATCGGCACCTAGGTATCACGATATCATCATATCAGGTGGTCCCTGGTGATTCTCATCCCTATTGTAAAAGTACTTCAACAAAATCTCCCAGTTGATTATTATCCTGTAACACCATGTAGTTCTTTAGCTAAATAAACATTTAGCTTTGTTTCGGTCTCTTAGTTTGACGTCCTCTCTAGAAGATTATTAATGTTGTTGTCTTTCCTGTCAATCTGTTTTCCTGAATTGAAATAAAAGCGAGAACATTTAACAGGAAATGTGTGTTCATTTAAGCAAACCTTCATTTAGGCAGATGCTGCTTTCCATATGAACCACCAATGTTTGTACCCATGTCTTTCTCCACCTGCGCTTGCCTTTATCAGATGTTCTCACACTCACACAGAAGCATGGTCACATATTTACATGAAGGCCCCATGATTTTAGTACTGTAAACCACAGCATGCTCCATGACGCCGAGCTGTTTGAAGTTTGAAAACCCAGGATCGCGCTTACTACGGCCTTTATGATCATGTCTGAGCTATAAAACTCGCCAGCGGACTCCTGCAAGGTCTGGAGGAGCTTCTGCGCCACACATGCTCGCTGCACCTCGCTGTGCTGTAATGATGGTCTTTGGACACCGTCGCACAAACATCCGAGTGAAAGACATGAGTTGCAAAACGAGATACGCTGAACATCTAAAGCAAAGCTACAAATTCAGCCGCCCTCTAACTACTTTTGCCTGTATAACTGATGACAACCACCCTGCCTCTTACCGTGTGTGTGTGTGTACATTACTTTAAATTAGCAGTAATTAGTCTCCGCAGTGATAATCCCAGCTGCAGGGTGCTGAATCATCGTCTGCCAGGCTGACCCTCACACGAATCAGTGTTGTTTATATGGGAATTCTGCATTTGATATCCATTTAATGTAAAAAAAAAGAGAGAATGTTCAATAAACATGGGTACGTGTGTATGGTGTGCTTTCGCTGTGTGTGTACATAATACATGTGTATGGAACGCGTCAGAGTTTGTGCCTCTATGCTTCCTGACACTAAAGTGGGCGTGCCTCTGTGTGTGGTGGCCTGTGTCTGAGTCGACCTGTGTGGCTCTGTATGGGTGGCCAGAAAGCCTTCGTGAGCATACTTACACACATACACACATGCATACCAACCACTTACCCATCCTCCTTGCTGTCTGATCCAGGCGGAAATGTGTTCCCTGATAAACTGCAATACCCAGCTAATGATGTGCTTGATGATTTCAAAGTGGTTTTGAGTCAGTGCCTGAGGGAAGAGAGGGGGCGAAGGTGGGGGGGGGATAAAGAGCTGAGTCTTTCCAGTAGCTTCTATAGTCTCTGCACAGTCAATTTCCTGTATCACTACAACCAATAAACATGCGGGAGCAATTACAGGGGAGCAATTCAGTTGTTTACCAGTAGTTGAACAATTTTAAAAGTATATTACAATTACCCTATTTCTCCTTTGGAATATGTAACAAATATACATAAAAACTTTAATACACATTTACATTTGACCCACTAGATGCAATTCTTCAATAAATAGAGCAAGTAAACAACAATCGATCCTGTTAAATAAATTAATCTTTTCAGGCAGGTGTTAAAAATATTACTGAAAACGAAAAATAAAACCGAGTTATATATTTCTGAGTTAATTTGGAGGTGTTAATAGTTTCAAATTTATTAATTTTATCTCCTGCTACTGAAGCTTAATGCTTTCTCAGCTGAAGCAGTGGCTCAGTGGGCAGATAAGTCAATTCAGTGTACTTGCAAGGACAGCTTAATGATAAGGATAAGTTTTCATTAGTGGATAATTTATGTATTTATTTGTCATCCTTATTTAGGTGAACATTGGCCTGGTCTTCCAAAAATAAAGAAATAAATAAATCACAAAAAGCCTGGACATGACCATGATCTTTGTAGATTGTTTTTTTTTTCCTAAAAGGCATACCTATTACTGCTGACATAAATGTAAAGTAAAACTGTCATGTACAGGTTAAGATCGATTGAGATCTTGTTAGCAATGTTGGCCACCTCTCTCATAAGCCAGTAACATCACTGGCCTTACATCCAATTTTAAAAAATAAACAAACCAGGTACATTTGTATATTTAAAATGAAGATTTTCCTGTTAATAGAACTTTCAAAACTTTGTAGAAACAGGAGGAAATCTTTACCTTATAAATGAGCCTAAAGGCCAGATGAAAGAGAGCCACTATTCGCCCCCAGTTAATGCCATCCGCAAAGATGCTCTTGGCCACAGTAATGAAGACCTCCTGAGCGCAGTTCGCCTGTACAGTGTTGATGAGACTGTCCAGAGATAAACACATGGTCATGATGAACATGTATACATATAATGCCTGCTTTTTTTTATGTTACAATTTTAGAAAAGGAATACCGTATAATCAATCTGTTGCTTTTTGATATTGTATATGAATGATATTGTATATGAATATGTATATTGAACATGTATTCTCAAAACAGTGAGGCAAGAAGTGCTAAAATATATGATCATATATATTTATCATACATATATGATTACTTATCTACATATATGATTAATAAGAAATTCACTTTGAAAAGGTCCAGAAAGTATTACAAACTGAAAGAATATTTTGTGCATATTTTCTTTGCATCACAAGAGTGTTGCTTTTTTTATATACTTGTGCAAAATGCTACAACTTAACCAATTTATTACATGTCTATTTTGTTAAAACTATAGGAGGTGGAGTTTTATTTTTTTAAATAATAATTTAGCAAACTCATGTTTTGATTGTGTTTTTTACAGCAAAATGTGACAAAGAAAAACGTGGTGGGCTTTGATGCATGCAAAAAAACTTGTACAATTATTGATAAATATCATGAGAAACATTAAAAAACAACACAAAATCTTCCATTTACACCATCATCATCCTCTTCCTCTACTAGTTTCAGTTTCATTTCAGTCGCTGACGACAGTGCCTTGTTATAAAAGACTGACATTTGTAAGTCCAAACTGCAAGACAGTAAATGTGCTTTATCTTAGCTTAAACATTGTCCAAAAGTTCTTTTAGGCCGCTCATGGCATTTTAACCAGTTGATAAATTTGCGTCACTGATCGTGTGAACGAAGAATTTTGCAGTTTGTGCTTCCTGGATGTGTTGCATTTTACTATGAAATGCCGTCATTCAGTGTCATCCCTTGCCAACAAGGGGCGAGTTTAAACAAGTCTTTTTACAACAGACTTTGTAGTTATTTCCGGAAAAAGCTTGCTTTGTCTGCCTGAAGAAAACAATTTGCGAGATTAAGTGAAAATTCAAAAATAGCGTTGATTGTGCTTTGATTAATGCATCAAGCAAACATTCCCCCATCACTGGGAATCTAAGAATGCTTTAACTGATCTAGCTGTCTGGGTAAGAAGGCAGGTAGTCCTCTCTCTAACCAATCATTGGTGTCCATGAGCTTATTTAATGGAGAAGGACATTTTTAGTCCGATCATTGCTCCAGCATACGAGAAACTTTCTACCTTTATACATTGGTCCAAGCCCTAGTGAAACCCTGAGATAAATGCATTAGTGTAGTTTTTACTCTCATTACTGTATTCTGTAATTCTGCACAATTAAAAGTCCCGGTTTGACTTGAACACCCCTCGTACAAAACATGAAAGAAATGTAGATTGTTACAGTGGTGTCTTTTGTCACGCAAGACAATCTTACAAAGGGGCAACAAATATCACAAAAGCTGAGTCGAGTGCACCAACACCAGTGCCGCAATGTATTGTACAACGTTAACCCAAATGAATGTAATTTTGCATAAAGGGACATGGTCAGTTTGTTGGTCAGACTGTGTGGTTTCCTTCCTTCTGTGCTTCATAGCCAAGCAGAACACCTACTGCAGAACACCTACTGTGCATTGCTCCAAAACATACACTTCGTCCTGCGGCATGGGTGTGTCAGTGTTGCGCAGAGTTGCATTTTGCCTGACACAAAAGGCAACCTCCAAATCTACCAGCACACATAATCCACGTTTATGGCAGACATGCACCCTATTGATATTGTACAATATCATGGTGCTACTATTGGATACAACTTAGGTTATTTCCCTGGGTTGGGAGGGTTTAATACTGCAATCTTGAATAATTTTAGTCATCAGAAATAGTACAGAAGATTTCTTACTGTTGAAGCTCTGCATTCCTATTCAGCTCATCTGCGATCTTAAGAAGCTGCTCTACAACTAATTTCACATGAGGATCATCTCCTTCGTTAGCTGTTCCTCCAAGGTCCTCGGCGCTCACGTGCATAGCCGGGTCCTCTGTACTGATTCGCTCGATTACATATCTGCACGTGAAAATGAGCCACACTTGGGATAAGGAGAGATGCAGCTATGGTCACAAATGTAAACATGGGAACAGGAAGAAAGTGGGTTAACATACTCTCTTAGTACTATAGCACCTTCTTCTATAATCCTATCATCACTGACATCTGAAAGAAAAAATAAATAAATGCTTAACAGAAAAAGAACACAAGCAAATATCACATTTCAAGCTTAATCGTTTTTTTTTATAATTCAATTCTTATTCAAACTGGACTATTCAATTCAAGTCCAACCTCTTAGTGTGTTACGTAAAGATTAGAATTTAGACATACAGTATAAAAGTATAATTTAATAACAATGACAATCATTAAATATATATAGAGAGAGAAAAAGGGATTTCATTTTTTGCTGCTGTAATCATGGAACCAGCTGATATTGCACTGTATCTTGTACAAAACCCTTGAGCCACCACTCATTTCTTCATATTAAATTTAATTGAATTATTAAGATTAAGTTAATGAAATTGGAACAAATGTTGTACTTTGACAGACTGAATGACATTTAGGTGGCTGTGTCGCTTTAACAAAAACATTCCTCTGAACCTTTTCAAATACAGGGACTGGACTGAAAATGAGAGGCAAAAAAGTCCTTCAGGAGGTCTGAACAACTATTCCTCAAGACTGCATTAAAATACAAGAAAGTCTGACTCTTTGAAAGAAAAAATATTAAGACATTAGGGGTGGCTCAAGGCCTTTGCACAGTACTGTACAATAAAAAAAGGAAGCATTACAATCAGACTGTCCGTTTTCAACTTGTATTAAAGGAAAAATCAGTGACTTAATGATCAGTTTATTCTGCTGGGATCACCTGCTTTACAGTTTTTTTTAAATAAACAATGAATTTGTAGAGAATTACAGAAAAAAATGCAATGCTTTTACTCATATTTTAACATCATTGATAGAGATGAATCGGGCAGAAAGTGTTACTGGAGCTAAAGCATTATGGGGACTTAACAAATGTGTCTGATGTAATATTAATAGGTGGAAATTTGATTTTGGAAATAGTGTGTGTTTGTTTGATTGATTGTTTATGGTTATCCTGATATCTGCATGCTTATGCTTCCTTACTTCTTAATTCTCTCATTTGTAAAACTAGTAATATGATTCCTGAAAATTTTTCTTCATGCAGTATGCACCTAACTATCTCTGTAAAAAGGTCATTTTCCATCGTTCTTCATGTGACTTTGTGGGCTTCCCTCCACACACGCGCGCCAGGTGGATTGCTTACCTAAATCTACGAATTGGCCACACTCTGGGTAAACTCAGAAACTGTGATGTCGTCTTTGGAAAGCAACTGATACAAACAGTTTTGCTACAATTGCTTATGACTATAATAGATTTAGAAGTGCATTTGCCACAAACAGTTTTGCACTCAAGTCTCCATTAGTGAGTAGTTGAAAGGTTCAGCAAAATACACTTTATGTATAAACCAGATTGAAATTCATTCTCGTCATAAAACTGCACTTTTTATCGATATGGCACACAGTTATAGAAGGGAATTATTTATGAGATGCATACTGATGTTTCTTCCTCACGCCATCTTATGGAGTTTTTTCCTTATCCTTGTTGCCCCTGGCTCACTCATTAGAGATATATTTATAAGTTTAAAACTTGTATCCGGAATTTATATATTTCTGAAAAGCTACTTTCTTTCGGCTGTGTCCGTCAAGGGGTCGACACAGCGGACCATCTCATCCACACAACAACTTGGCACAGGTTTTACCACGGATGCCCTTTCTGACGTAACACTCCCAATTTATCTGGGCTTGAGCCCGGCTCTGCATTCAGTGGATCGGGTTTGGGCATTGGGTGGGAATCAAACCTGGTCTTATGCATGGCAGGCGATACATGGACTACTGAGCCACCAATGAACTACTTTATGACAATGTCTACTGTAAAAAAAATTATATAAAAATATACTTTATTGCTAGTCTTTCGGCTGCTCCCTCATTGAAGGGTCGCCACAGCGGGCCATCCGATCCACGCAACGACTTGGCACGGGTTTCACGCCAGACACCCCTCCTGACGCAACCCTCCCACAATTTATCCGGGCTTAGGGACATTGCATCCTGTGACTGGGGTTTGCGCACCGAGTTGAATTTAATAACATTTTTTCAGGATGTAGTCTACCGGGATAGGCTCCGGATCCTCGAAGCAGGACGAAGCAGTCACTGAAAATGAATGAGTTAATGGCAATTGCTGGGAGATGTAGATCAGAGTGTAAACAGTTTTCGGTAGGAAATGATCGTTGACTTTTTGTTTAGATGATAAACTATAAATAATCAGAGGTACATGGTGTCCAACAGCACCCATTTCATTTATATTCTATTGTAATTTAAACAACAATACATATTAACAAAAGGTTTGTAAGAGGAATATCTACTCCACCCTATCCTTACAACTCATGTACTCTCAGTGCAGGTGGAGCCAGACTGCTGTGTCTGGATGTGACGTCACAGGAAAGCCCTAAAAGGGTGTAAGTGATTCATTGTTATATTGTTAATTTGACATAAATTCATTGTATCTTGGTCCTGTTTGAAGGTAAATCAGTGACGTGTCTCATGAAACTGGACAACTTTTTGAATCAGAAACCCGAAACATGACGTCAGACCTCAACGCGCTAAAGGCTATCCGGAAGAAACATGGTTAACAGCTGATTTCACGGATATATTTATTTATTCCCCCCCCCCCCCCCACTTTGGGTCCTACCTTCGCCACCTGTTGCACCTCTGAGTTCACTGTCGTCCGTCCTGTCCCTGCCATGTGAATCTGCCATTGTGGTGTTCAGTGCAAAACTTAGGAAGACTTTATAGTTAGTTAGCTAGTTAGCTAGCTACCTCGCTACTTCGAACCGCCAGCCGAAATGATTTACTCGGTTGGCTTTTTCCCCACTTTTTAGTATGTACACCTTAGAAGAATAAAAATATGCCAAAATATGTGTTTTCGTTTGTTTTTTGTTTTCTTTCCGCACCGTTAGAGAGAATGGCGGTTAAGCGGAAACTTGACGGAAAGCGCCATTAACTCCACAGCCATAAGTGCACCAACTCCAAGTGAAAAAACAAGGAAGTAACGCGGAAACAGGCCAGCGCGAGCCATGACAGCGGGTCAGGGCCTCAATGCCTACATATTCCCTTTACAAGTGCACTACGTGGCGTATAATGGAAAATCAGGCGTCCACACTACTGAGTGCACTAGAGGGAGAAGTGTTGCCGTTTGGGATTAAACGTGGAGTTGAGAGGTTTCCCCGAATAAGGAAAGTTGGAAGATGTGATTTTTCAATCCTGAAAATTCACACCTTCCAACTTTCCTTAATCAGGAAACATATAATGTAATATAATATAACATAATATAATATAAATCAACATTCACACTGGAAATTTGGGAATGCCAAATAGGCGTCCCCCTTTTGCAGCTATAACTTCCACTCTTCTTGGAAGGCTGTCCACGTGATTTTGTGGGGTTTCTGTGAGAATTCCTGCCCATTCGTTCTGTAGAGCATTTATTAACTTCCATTCCATTTCATTGCAAAGGTGCAAGATGGGGTTGAGGTCAGCGCTTCTACACTGAACTCATCAAACCATGCCTGTACAGTCCTTGCTTTGTTCACTGGGCCACAGTCATGTTGGAGTACAAAAAGGCCTTCCCCAAAGTTAGAAGTCTAGCATTGTCCAAGATGTCTTGGTATTCTGAAGCATTAAGATTGCCTTTCAATTATTTTATTTTTTATATCCTGTATTCAGGATCATGGCAGGGTACACCCTGGACAGGGTGCCAATCCATTGCAGGGCACACACACATACTCTCACACACTCATTCACACTCTTCTGACAATTTGGAAACACCAATTAGCCTAATCTGCATGTCTTTGGACTGTGGGAGGAAACTAGAGTACCTGGAGGCAACCCACCAAGCACAGGGAGAACATTCAACCTCTATTGAAGCAGTGTTTGCAAATCTTAAATAATGCATGTCCATGTGCATTTTTAAACAATATGGTTTAAATGTTTTAACTAAGAAATATTCTGAAATCAGTACTTGGTGAAATAAATCCTGATTTGCAATCACAGATTTTGTACACCTGGCATGCTCTCCACTGTTTTTTTTTTTTGCATGGCTTTTGGGTAACTTTTTGCCACTCTCCACACAAAAGTGTTGGCTTAATTTGATGGCTTGTAACTATCCATCTAATTCTCAATCACATTCCAGAGGTTCTCAAAGGGGTTTAGATCTGCAGATTGGCTTCGCCATAACAGAGTCTTGATCTTCCATACACACCTTGATTGACCTGGTTGTGTGCCATGGAGCATTGTTCTGTTGGAAAAAAAAAACAAAAAAACAAATCCTCAGATTTGGGAACATAGTCAGAACAGAACAAAGCAAATATTCTTCCAGGATAATCTTGTAACTCACCTGTTAAGACAAATCTTCCAGATCATCACCATCAATCCACCTCAACATTTCACAGTTGTTGATAGACAATGGTGGCTTGTAGGTCTCTGTCTAACCATAAGATGACCAAGTGTTGGCCAGAACTCAACCTGGCCCTTCTTTGCTTCTCATTGATGAAGAGCTGTTTTCTGGCTTTGTATGACATCTCTAGAAGCCTGTTTCAAATTGTTCTCTTTGTGTACTTCATCTGAGTTTCAGTTTGTCACTGTGTTTGAAGGTCACTGGATAGCACCATATTGTTGCAGAGTGCCACTCAAATGAGTTTGTGGTCATCCGTGGCAATAGAGATTAATTTTGTACTTTTTTACTTGATTAATTTTAATCAGTGCATCATAAAGCAGAATGAGGTTTGCTTGTGTTGAAATTCCACAGTTGCAGTTACATATTGTTGAGGCGGTCTCTTTATGTGTATGCGGATAGTATAGGTATAGTGTGTGGACATATCAAACACACCATAGATAGGACTTTCCAAAACTGCTGCTGACAATGTTGAAAGCACTAAAATGTACTGAATGGAATCCCTGGAATCAAGGAGGGCAAACCTGTTCCACTATGACAGTGCCCCGGTGCAGCATGTGAGCTCCCTGCAGACATAGGTTTGTTAGAGTCGGAGTGGAAGACTTCAAATTTACTGCACCTCCTTTTGGCAAAAACGCCTTTGGGATGACATGGAAGGCTGACTGCACCCCAGATCGCCTTGTGTAACATCACTAATACTGCCTGATCTCACTACCCCTTTGGCTGAATGTGCCACACACCAAAATGTAGCATGAAGACTTCATAGGGGATTGAAGGTCATTATAACAGCTAATATGGAACTTAAATGTTTAACACGCACACATGGTTGGGATGGTCAGACATCCTCAAAAATTTTACCATTTGAAACAAAGTCAAACAATCCTAAATAGAAGATTTTGCATTCTACGCCGCGCCACTAGAGGTCGCTGTTGTCTCAATTAAAATACTCGGTGTTTAAGGCTTCAGAACTGCTGACGTCGTTAGCATTTACAAGATAAGAGTCATGTTTGCTCACGTTACACGTGCTCTGTTTGGGCGAGCCACAAAAAAAAAAGAAAAAAAGATACAGATTAAATCTTTAAACCCTTCAAGTCTGTGTCCAGGTAAGTCTGTGTCCATGCTATTTAGACTATTACAATATCAGGAATGGTTATCCTCCAAAACAACACTCTGGAATAAATATTTTGGTAAAAAAAAAAAAAAAAAGCACTGAACTCTATTTTCTTCACACAATTGTGTATGCCCTCACAATGAATAGTCAGACTGTATGACCTATTGTTTTGTCATTCCATCAGTATGCTTTCTGCTTTTATAACCTGCTTAACAGGTTAGGTCATGACAGACAAAACCGTGACCAACCACACACACACACACACACACACACACACACACATGCCAAAATGTGTAGTTTGTGTCATATCATTTAAAACTGAAAAGTGAACTGAAAATGACTTTCCCCATACTTATGAGTGAGATTTTCGTCTAGAATGAAAACCTTAGAGTAAAGCCTTGTCTTAATGACAAGTCTTGAAGGTGGAGGCAAATTTTCACTCACTCACTCACTCACTCATCGTCGTCTACACCACCTTATCCTGGATACAGGGGCACGGGTAGCCCGGAGGCTATCCCCAGAGACTTATGGCACAACCCATTGCAGGGCACACACACAAACACACACTCCCACAGTCATTCCATTGGGAATGCCACTTAGCCTAATCTGCATGTCTTTGGACTGTGGGAGAAAACCAAAGTACACCGAGGAAACCCACCAAGCACAGGGAGAACATGCAAACTCCATGCACACACATCCAAGGCAGGAAACTACTCGTCACTACGCCCCCGTGCCGCCAGCACATTTTCAAAGTCATTTGAGTCATAATGCTGCTTTTAGGGAGTGTATTTGCTCTTTCTTTCATTCATTCACCTTCAGTAAGCATATTATCCTTATCAGGTATAGGTTGGGTTTAGAACTTTACGCTATACACCTGAAGCTTGAATACATCCTGGATTGGCAAAATGTACACTAGGATTTCTTTCTTTTTTTCTTTTTTTTTTTTTTATTCCTGCAGCACTCTTGACTGCTTGATTCTGATTGACCAGAAGAGGTTACTATAAGACTATTATAATATGCTGTGATTTCTTGAGTACACAGTATAAAATTATTATTGAATTGTGAGTTTTATTATTTATTTATTTTAATGTTTTTATAGACATTGTGAGTGATCTAAATTTATTCCTAGTTTTAAAAAGCTAATTTCATATAAAAAAAATGAAGTATATCAGACTTTAAATTAAGATTCCATAATTTAAGGCAAACTTCTTTCACTCAATTAAGCAATTGGGTCACTTGACAAAGTTTACTCGGGGTGCCTAATGGTTAATATGTTTTTTCAGTAAAGCTAAACGCCCTTTAAGATGCTCTTTCATTAGTATGTGGACTTCCATGATAACTGTGTACATTAATTTTTATTGTTTCAATGGGCGGAATCTCTAGTATCAGTTGATTATAGCAGTCAGAGATAGGGTTTTCTGACATGGTTAAATATCCTGGATAGTAAACTTCCAAACAGAATAGAATGTCTGATACTTGAAAATCGAAAGATGACAGTTGCCACCTTGTGGAAGAGATACATCTGACTGTGGAAACTGTACAAACAATCATTCACCAAAACCACTTGCACGTTACAGGAACTCGGCTGGGAATTATTACTACATCCACTGTACAGACCTTGCTCCAAGCCATTTCCACAAATTTGGGGCATACGAGTTCCCGGGAGGCCAGGGTTTCAGTTGTGAAGCAGGCAGTTTGATCAAGGTTCCAGCATGCTAAGAAAGCTTTCTACCTTAATGGTATCCAATCACTTACAGTATGAAACACTGGGATAAGTGCATTAGTTTAGCACTGGATTGTATAGAGAAATGGAGGCAGTTTTTATTCTCCTAACTGTGTTCTGTTATTTAGTTGAATGCTTTATTTTTGTTGTATAACTGCAGATTCCTATGTGCTTTCTTCTGTACATGATATGAACTAATGATTATTTTGGATCTAGTATATTTTGTGATTTTGTAAATATTAATAATGTACATTTCTGTTTGTTTGTTTTTTGTAGCCATATGCTATTTATTCTGAACTCTTTAATAAAAAGAGCATGCTATCCTTTATAATTGACCATAGCATGTGTCATATACAAATCCACACATTACCAAGGATGCAACAGGTTACAGTTCATCTTTTAAATTCAAACAAGTCTTTAGCAGGTCATAAATATTTCATAGCCACAGGTATAAAACTGGGTCAGAATAGTTTATTATATTATTTTCTAGAAAATTTGGTACCTCTTAGAAAATCTGAATGCAAGTAAATAAAGCAAGTAGCCAAGTAAATCTTCTATGGTATGATTTTGGTTCTGGGATAATTTTCTCTGACTACCACTAAGAATTCCTGACCCACATATAGAAAGTCCGAAAGCTCCAGTCTATTGCGCCACCAATAGTACCCTGGATGCCTTACATTTATCCTTTATATAGATTTGTTTTTTAATCCAATTAGTACATAATGAAGATTAATGAATGAAAGAAAATATAGTTTCTACAAGCAATATTAAGTGACCTATGAAGTGAATTAAATTTGCTGGTGGCACAGTTGCTTAGTGGTCGCCTTGCACCTCCAGGATCCGGGTTCGATTCCCTCCTCGGATCTGCGTGCATGGAGTTTGTATGTTCTCCTTGTGCATGGTACCTTTCCTCCGTGTAAACCTCCAACAGTCCAAAGACATGCAAATTAAGATAACTGGCGTTCCCAAATTGTCCACAATGTGTGAATGTGAATGCATGCGAGGTTGTGTGTGTGCGCCCAACGATGGACTGGCACCCCATCATGCCTCGCCCGCTCTGTGCCCTAAGTTTCCTGGGATAGGCTCCAGGTCCTCCATGACCCCGTATACAGGATAAAGCGGTACAGACAATCAGTGAGTGAGTGAGAGAATACTTGTGATATTTGGTTTTACTCTTGGTTTGTCATTTGTGTTTTCGAAAATGTTCCTAATTTTCCTTCAGTCGTTTCAAACACAAATCGCTGTCCCGTGAATGTCACTGGATTGACGTCACCACTGTCTTTCTGCACTAAGAACCACCTTAGAGTGATCTTTGATATGTGTTACAGTGATTACAGTGGAAAAAGGATTACAGCGTACAAGTTGTTACAGGTCAGACAGGTGGTATTATAAAGATGTTTCCTGGTGAGATAATTGTTGTGCCTTTTTGGTGACATTTAAAAAAAAAAGTTTTTTTTTTTTTTTTTTGAATTACAAAAAATGTTAGATCCTCCTTCACACAACATTAGTACATATCATAATTCATATGATATGCATAATCATATTTCTTGATCATCAGTGGGTATGAAGTTGGGAAAACTGTAGTTTATGTTCGACATAAACTATCAGTAAAACTGGAATTTGACCTTTTCAGACATTTTGAGCTCAAATAAGATTTGAAAATGAAGTACGTCTACGTTAAGTAAGAAACAAACAGAAAATGTAGAGCTGCTAGTAAATTCTACTTTCATTATAATCCAAAGATACCTTCTTGTATACTTCCTGTATGTGTTCTTGGTGTCATTTTGAATTTACATTCTCTCCCGTTATCAGAAAATGAATTCCCACCCTGCTTTCAGTCACTGACCTCGACGGGCAAGCAGGCTTTGTCTTTGTTTGCTTAATTCTTTCTTACACCTTTGCTAAGGTATTTCAGAAGTGTAATATTTACTGAATGAATAAAGGAGTGCCATAATGCCAGGAGTGTGTAACTACTGTAGTACGCACTACATGAAGGACAGTATTTGTATAAGAAAAACAAATGATGAATGCTGTAACAGGAGATTGTATCTTTGATGACCGTTCTTTGACTGTCTTTTTCAGCTTTTTACAACAATGCGCAGCTGATAGTATCCAACACGCTGAAACAGTCGATCTTTGTGGTGACTTTATCATTCGGCTGTAGAAGTGCAATCCTTACAGTGACTGTATGCTTGATTGTTTTTAGTTGTTTCTCACACACTAGCTCAAGGAAAGACTTGTAGCTTCTCTGTACAACATAAAAAGTGTTAGAGTAAGAGAAGTCAGTAATGTCTGTTGGTGCTGATTCTAAACCAACTACAGATTTTAAGATCAGGTCAATCAATTGTACAGTAATTAAGTAAAACTCGTACAAGAGGAAAAGCTACTTTGGCATGGTCTGGAAAAAGACCCAAACTGTTACCCTTAGCTGAAAAAAAAAAAAATCGTTTGGATGATCAGGAACAACCCAGGAACCACCAAAGCACAGCCGTCAACTGGAAGCTCCTGGAACACCAAAGTCTACACTGAAGCAGGAACTACATCTGCATGGATGTCCAAGAAAAAAGCCCCTCCTCCAAAATCAATATCTTCAAGCTTGATTAAAGTTAGCAGCTGATCACAGGGTCAAATAAAGTTCTTCTGGAAGGATTTTGACCACATGTATGTTTGGAGGTGTAAACGGGAGGTATTTAACCCCAAATGCACTGCACCAGCTGTTAAGCAAGGTGATGGTAGCAACATACTGTACCATGGGACTGTTTTGCTGAAACTGGTACAGTGCACAAGTTTAAAGGAATCATGAAGAAGGACGAATGCATTAAAATTCCTCAGCATAAACTCAAAGGCGTCAATTGAAAATTGGACTAACATGACACCCAAACACACATCAAAGCTGTTTGTGGATCAGATCAAGCAGGCTTACTTTAAGCTTCTAGAGCTCAACACTATTGAACATTTGTAAATCAGGCAGAACACTTGGATCCGTTCCAGGAGAGCAACAAACTTAATCGAATTCTTCCACGAAGAGCGATTCTGTCAGACATTTTCATTCTTTAAAAGATGTCCAGAACAAGACCAGTTTAAACAATTCATTGCAAGCACAATATTACCCTGACATTTATGTTGACATCGTCATGACGAGTGTATGCAAACTTTTAGCCTTATCACATTTCATTGAACTACATTGCATGTATGCAAAGATCATATGGTATGTTTTATTAACAAAAAATAAATTCTGGTTTGTACTTAAAGACCTTGAGAAAAAGACAAGTCAGTCTTTTCTCTGCAAAGGTTACAAAACCTGTGTTCTGGGTGTGGCCATTGTCAGGGGAAAATAGTGCCCTGGGTGCAAGGGAGCTTTAAAGGCAACCAAATCTCCACCTGTTCAAACTCAATCAAATATTCTAAATGCATTACTTGTTCGTTCACCGATTGCTACACTCCATGGCGTATTTTTTCTATAATTTGCCATTTACACAAAGCTTCTCAGAGATAAGTTAAGTACAAGTACAGATTCTTTGCACATCTGTGCAGTCAGTCTATTCCACTGAAAGCATGCATTACCCTTTCACTATATCAGACAACAAAATGGATTGTTGGATGTGTCTGACTTGCGGTTTCCTCGTCTTCACTGGAAAAAAACCAAACTGTTTTTTCGCCCCTCCTAAGGCTTTCTAAAAAGGTAAAAGAGAACGTGATATATACCTGTCAATGTTTTAAAAGGGTTGTTAATTACTGAGGAACTGCATTGTTTTAAATATAGAAAAAAAAAAGGAAGTGGGAATGTTAATCTTCCTCAAATGGCACGAGCCTTTTTGTAAAACTAAGCAGAGTTTTCTCTTGATTTGTCTTTCAAGTTTATCTTCTCAAGTAAAACAGTCATTTCAAATATTCTCATTAAATCCAAAAACAAATGACCATGTTATATGATGGGCGTTCGAGTCAAACTGGGACTTTTGGATTGCGTTATGAGAGTAAACTCCCTTTATTTCTCTAAGGTACAGTCTTACCCTACTACACTAATGCACTAGTGCTTGGATATCATCAAGGTAGGTAGTTTTCTCAGTACTACAGAGCCATGATCCAGAGCCACTTCTTTAACGGCCCAAACATGTGGAAATGGCTTGGACCAAAGTCAAGACTGTACTGGGGATGTGGCAATAGCTCCTAGCCGAGTTTCTGTATTATGCAAGTGGTTCTGGTGAATGACAGATGCATCTCTTCTGTAAGTTTGCAACAAGTTGTCTGAAGGATCATAATCACTAATGGTCACAGGAACAACTGCAGTGGGCCCTGAGCCACCTCGTTTGGCATCGTCATTGATGGACATACAACCTTCTTTAGAGTTCTGTAACCATACTGTGCTTGAAGTCTTCTGTTAATGTCTATCAGTTATACACCTTCATTTACAAGGAATTTCATCACAGGTCCTGGTTTGATTTAGGCTTACATTGCATTACATTATGCAAGACAGTACAGAATTATCATTTGTCTGGAATATGATATTTGCCATGTCAGATTTTTAGGAGATTTTTAAGATTTGAGGGTCTTAATTATGCTTTCATAAGATGTAAGCCAGACTGTATGCTTTCGGCATGGTTGTGTAACTATGAGTTTAATGAATATGACTAAATCGTAAATCGGATGGGAATTTTCTTGTGAGTCACACCATGTAAATAATTGTGCAAACAATTCCCAAAGAATGCAAATGGTCAACCTACTAAAGGTCCTGTTTGAAGCTGTGTACTAAGAAGAGGTGTCAGCATCAACATTTACCATAGTTTAAAGATTGTAAACAGGCACTGCTTAAGTTTTCACTTACAAAAAATTCAATCCTACTGTATAATAAGGTTAATATAATAACTGAACTATGTGCAATTCAAATATTATATAATCTAAATACATCGGTTAATGGAAAGCCACAAAGGCTGTTAAAGAACATACTTTTTAATGTATGCATATTAAAAATAGATCAGCCATATAAAATCACATTTAAAGTAAACTAAAAATGCATACAGCAAATATGCTTTAAAAAAGAGAAACAATGGTTTCTGGTCCAGTTAGGCAATTACTATGGAAATTACAATTTACTATGGAAAATGGATAATTGCTGAAATGCAAGACCTCCAATTATTTAAAAGTATTAGTCCCCAAAGTAAGGCATGTGTTGGTCAGGGTTGACGGCGAGTTAAATGGATTCAGGGTTTTAATATATAATGTGCTCTACTGTCGCATTCAGGTATAAATTTTAGCTATTTGATAGAAAACCTTGATGTACTGCTAAACCACATAAATAAAAATACAACATATCCAGCACATTTCCAGACTGCTGTATGCTTTCAAAGAATATGCTGTTGGGGGGTGTGGCCACATCTTAGCAAACTGCACATACAGTACCTATACAGTAATTGAGATTGTCACGGCATGTGAATAATAAACCTAATTTTAATTCATAGTATTTGTATGATGAACCAGCTTAGGCATGACACAAATTCTTCACAAATACCTACATAGGTTTGTGTACTCTATACACCCTGTAGCTTAATATTATTAGAAATACAAGTCGAACAAGAGCAGGGGATTCTCAAAAAATAAATGTGAAAAATAGAAGAAGTAGGAATAAATGTAGTTTTTACTCCCTGCAATTCTGTACAATCAAAAGTCCCATTTTTGACTTGAACGCCCCAAATAAGTAGAAGTCATCTAAAGTCCATGACTAGAATTCTAGTAGTTTACAGACCTATATGTGGCAGTTGTAAGAAATATGTGTGGAACTCTCCTACAGATAAAGACAGAGATAGAGAGATACCTAAACAGCTGTAGGACATTTAAAAAAAAAAAAGAGAGAGAGATGAATTCCTATCCCCAGTGAATGTGCATGTACGGCTTTACTGTGGAGGATGAATGTAAATTGGAAAAATTAGTTTTCAACCTCTAGGCAAAGTATCAGGTGTGACAGTGAGTGTGTGTTGAGCGACACCTCTTCCCCTGATTTACCTTCCTAATGAAGGAAACATACATGTAGCATTGTTAAAATATTGTATATAGTTTACCCTACCTACAGTATATACTGAAAATGATCATTTCTGAGCTGAAGGATGAAACACTTGGAGGGCGATTCCCATTCCCAGAAAAACTGTTGAACCATGGGAAATGAGAAGTGTCAAGCAGATAAACTGTGGTCTAAGTACAAGCAGTGAAAGTTTTATTTATTTAACATGAACCATGGTCCCAGTAGTTTCATCCAAGGTCATTTTAGAAACATATCCTTTCTAATCAAATGAAAGTGTGAAGACAGTAATAATGCATAATTGTACTCTATGCTTGCTTCTTTTTTACCCTGCTAAAACAAGTATGGGAGTTTACGGCCACAGCCTGCTATAGGTATGTAGTAAAGCAGGCTGAGCAAGTCTGTACATGATTTCGAATCTGGGAAATATGCGTGGTGTGCTTTTGAGGCTTCGTTTTGTGCTTACAACACTAATAAAAATAAACAATTAGCATGGCATCTGGAGCATGTAAGCATCAGATGTACGAATCTGCCTTGCCTGGTATTTTTTGGTAGTTTGCATTTCCGTTAAGAGCAGGAGGGCGTGCTTAAAGCGAGCTTAACAGGTAGGCTCGCTTTCTTTTCCCCCACACACACCTGATAGTCAAGATTTACACGGCAGAGCTCACTAAACACAGCAAGGATACACCAGGAGATTCCTAAACAAAACCTTTCCAACTTTTAATCTACAAGTAAGCATAGTTCCTTCATTCTGCATTACATCCGTTTTTCCTATTTATAAGTGTTTCTTTGATTATCAAGGGACTATACATTGTCCCTTTAATTCATGATCAAGTCTGTGCATGTGTGTATTTAGTCTATGCTATAACTTGAAAGTCAGCCATAGTAGTGAAGTGCTCAGAAGTGTCATTTGTAAGCAGCTGCAAAGCAAAAACAACATTGACTGCAAACAAAAAAGGTGTTAATTTTTTTTTTTTATTGTTATTATTATTATTATTTTTTTTTTAAAGAAAGTTAAATAACTTAGGCTGTCTAAAAAAACTTGTGATTTAGTTCATAGCTCCCTCTTGTGGAATTTGGTGTTTGTGAAAATAAGATGCATGAAAATATTTTAAATATTAATTTAAACATGTATAAAATGTGTTGAAGCATACACTGTAGAAATTATAAACAGTTTTTTTTTAGATAAAACAGAAATTTAGATCAAACAAGCATGCAATGAATGCAAAAAGAATACATGCAAAAAATAATGCAGCCAAGATTATGGCAAATTCTAATAAACTCACATACTTAGTTGAGATCCAAAGAGAATGTTTAAAAGCCAAAGCTGCACCATTGAACATGCGTAATAGAAAACCAAAGGCAGGATGCAATTTTACATCCGTTTGTTTGTTTGTTTGTTTGTTTGTTTGTGTAGTAAAGAAAATATACCATGCAATCCACAGTGCGAAAAGAAAATACAATACCTTACAGAACACACTACACAGTCTGAATAAGCAGCTTATATAACCATTTGGGGGGGAAAACATGAATACGTTTGACTTTGACCTGCGCATCAGTGGAGTGTAGATTTACAGTAGGGTGTGTGTGTGTGTGTGTGTGTGTGTGTGTGTGTGTGTGTGTGTGAGAGAGAGAGAGAGAGAGAGAGAGACATTAATACATTTCATACATTGTTTGCAGGGTGGCTATTTTAGGATTGATACTTTGTGGCAGTCTGAATGCAACCTATCGAGCACTAATCTCTAAAAAAAAAAAAGAAGAAGAAGAAAAAAAAGATCAGATCTTGGCTGTATGGAGGTTTTTGGTTCGGTCTCAGATGGATGGAGAGAGAGAGAGAGAGAGAGAGAGAGGCAGGCTTTTTATTCCATTCTTTTCCCCTCCTCACACTCGTGCATGCTCACTGTGACCCAAAGTGAGGTTGTGATGTTTAGCTGTTGTATAAAACCACATGAAGTGGGTGGATCGACCAATGCTTTGCTCATCCATTCCCTACCTCCTCGGATGGTGTGTGTGTGTGTGTGTGTATGAGCATTCAAAGACTCTGATATAGTGGCAGATGGTGAAAACTGGCAAAGGATTGGACGCTCAGTCACTCACGCACTCACTCAGACTCACACACACTCATTCAAACACACACACACACACACACTCCGTAATCATTTTAATAGAGATATTTGCCTAGTGCGCTTCGATGGACGCTGAAGGTGATGCAAATTCTGGCAGAGAGAGTGGAGATGCTCAATCGGGTGAGTTTAACACACAGCACGCCCTTTCCTCGCTTTATTTGTATTTTTTATTTTTTTTTTTTGGAAGATTAAGCGTGTTTGAAGTTGTCGCTCCGGGGCGCATCTATGATTAACGCGCGCACTTGTGCATGGACAGTATGGTTTCGTGTTGTTAAATCTTCTGCAGCATCTTGAATTTTTCTGCCTACACGCTGTTGTAGATTCCTGATCAGTGTTCGTGAGTAAAGCGAATAGCGTAGGAGTTTTCAGTTAACCGTTCCAAGCATTCTCATTCAGCACGGGGGGCTTTTTGTTGTTCTTCTTCTTCTTGTGTGTATGTGCGCGATAATCTGTTGATAGTGTAATCAGTAGCTGCCAGCACCACACCATTCAGAGAACTGTTAAAAGACTAGGTCACGGTTTTTTTTTTTCTTCTTTTTTTTTTTTTTTACTTTCTCATCAAGGACAGGAGCGCACTTGTCTATGCGTACTGTCAATAAGAGCGCGTGACTTGCCAAGAGCGCACGCATGCATCCACAGAGCGCGTTCCACTGCGCAGGCGATAGACACCACAGCAGTTTGAGGGATTCCCTCGTTGCCGGTGTTGCCAGATTGGGTGAAATGGTTCCTCTGATGAGGATGAGGATGGCTTTCAAAGCCTTGTTGCTGAAACTGGAACCTTCAAAGGAAGATCAGGTGTATCTCTTACCTGCGGACACCTCAGAAGTCCACATTTAAATTTGTGGATTTGCATTAAGGAAAACATTAGGCAACCTTTTCTGATCAAGGCCAGATAGGAGCAATAATTCTGCAAAAAAAAAAAAAAAAAAATATATATATATATATATAGGTTTTATAATAGGTTTTTAAGCTAACATACAAACGATTATTTATTCTTCAATTTAAATATATTGTATATTATATTTAAAGTATATAATATTCAATTTAAATATCATATATAATATATGATTATTATTTTGAATTTATTATAATATATAATAATATAAATTATATATATATATTATTTATTATTATTATATTATTTAAATTGAATATTATATAAATATATATATATATAATATTCCATTTAAATATAATATATAATATATTTGAATTGAATAATAAATAATGGTTTGTATGTTAGCTTAAAAAAAATATTTTTAAAAAAAGAATTAAGTTAATACTTAAGTCCAGCCTTTATTCCTCATATACAATACACTGTACATTATTGCACAGTACATTATTTCAGTTTAGTCAAATTATATTTGTACAAGTTTAATTCAGTCTTTATTTCTATATTATATGTGACCAGTGAAATTCTCCATTCTTTGTATATCCCCACTTATTGTTAATAGGTTGGGGTCAGAGTGCAGGGTCAGCCTTGGAACAGCAGACAGGGTTAAGGGTTTTTCAGCATTTTGTATTGCGCTTTTAGCCATGGTCATTGTTGCAAAGCAGTTTAATAAAATCAAAAGAAAATTTGAGAAATTAGTATGCAATATGTGAGAAAATGTGTACGAATCATAATAATCACATTGTCCCTGGTGAGCAAGCCGAGGGCGACGGTGCCAAGGGAAAAACTCCCTGAGATGGCAATAGGAAGAAATCACTGAGAGGATCCCGGCCTAATTTGGGTGATAACAGATAGCAGCAATTGGCCTGCAGTCGTACTGTGTGTTGGGCAGCTAGAAGTTCAGTGTAACAGAAGATGTGTTTAAGTTAATATGGAGTGCAGCTCGTTATTGGAGGCTCAGGTACAAAACTGTAGCAAATGTATTCTTCATATTAGCTGGGGCTCAAACCGCCAATCTTCTAAACACACTAAGCCACCACAGCCCCTTTATAAAATGGATGTTTAAGTACAGGTCGCAGCTTGGATTAAAGGCTATTAGAGAGGCATAATGGTTAGCACTGTGGCTTTTGCACCTCCAGGGTTGAGGGTCTGTGTGTGTTAAGTTTGCATAAGATTCATGGAAGGAGTCTTCGGTGTCACTTCAGTGTAAATGTCAGTAAATTTATTTGCCTAAGTCAGGACATTGTGCCTTGTAGGTTCTCAATAATGCACCAAGCTGTGCTGTGTGGGTGTGGGATTTACTGCGAACATTAAATATAATTATGGGGGTTAAAACGTACAAAGTGTTCTTAATATGAAGGGCGTTTGAGTCAAAACCAGGACTTATGATAATTTTTTTAATAAATGGAAGTATTAAACCAATTAACATGTACAGAAGACTTGCACGTGATAAGACTCTTAGTCGCAGCAAAACATTTGACCGGTACAAACGTTTTAAAGAAAGCTGCGTGTCCGTAAATGACAATCTTGGCCGAGGTGGCTTGGAATGCTTTATCCTTTACTTGTTGCCAATTTGCAGAAGAGATGCATCTGTCTAAGGGAACCGTATGCACAACCATTCACCAACACCAATCGCACATTACAGGAACTTGGCTGGGAGTTATTGCCACATCCCCTTAACAGTCTTGATCATACTCCAAGCCATTTTCCCACGTGTGGACTGCTACAAGAGTTCCTGGGAGGCCAGCATTTCAGACGTGAAACAGGTAGTTTGATCATGGCTCCGGTGTACTGAGAAAACTTTCTACCTTTTTTAAGTACTAGTAAAATGCTGTGATATGTGCATTAGTGCAGCAGGGAGTTATTGAGAGAAAAAAAATTTACTCTCATGACTCATGTTCTGTTATTCTGTGAAATCAAAAGTCCTGGTTTGACTTGAACGCTTGTTGCAATTATAGACCTTTGGGGCTTTTTTTCCCCCCCTGATACAACTGTAATTTAAATTGTTATTCACACTTGTCTGGAATTTGATTAACGGCTGAATCAATTCCAAACACAGGTTTGCATTTACTTCCTGTTGGTGTGGCCTTGTCAGCGTTAAGAACTGATCTGTATATTATATTGATATTTATTATTGGTAGATAATTGTCATAGGTAAATATCATATATTTTATGAATACATTTTCAGATTAATAATGAAACAAAGCTGTAGCTATATATAGAAAATCCAACACACTGCGTTCCATAACACTGAGTTGAATCATTGCTTTGTCACGGCTGGCAAACCCAAGTGTTATTAACATCAAAGATTTCTCGGTTGAAAGCTGTCCCCAGTATACTTCACTTTCTCCATTAAACATTTGACAGAGTTTTAAAAGAACTGACCTTTCTGATTGTTGGTTGCACTTTTTTTGCTGCAGGAAGCAAGCCTCCACTGTGGCACTAAAGCATGACTCTTTCTTGGACAAAACACACTTTGAAACACAGTTTGAAGTACGAAAATCAATTGTAAATAGATTTTTCTAATTCCAGCTGTAGGTTTGAGAGAGTTGAATGAATTGTTGGTTTACATCGATCCAGCCGAAGCCAGAGCTTTTACCTCCAGTACACGACTTAAGTTTAGAAGTCCACTCGAATTAAATAAGGAAAATCTATAAAATCGTGCATTATAATAATTGAAAATAAAAGCCATCAGTATAAAGGCGCCTTCAATTGAATAATATGAGGCAAGGCTTGTTTTTATAATGACAAAGAATCTGTAGATAATTAATATAATATCAGAAAGAAAGAAAAAGGGATTAATCAGTAACGGGGCATTCAAAGCATTTTTGCCTTGTGTTCGTTCCTGAGTATGGATTACAGTCTGTGCAGTGTGTCACATGCGCTCCCGGTGTCCGTGTGGAGTTTGTATACAGTCTCCTCCACCTACTAAAACAAGCCAGTAGGTGGCCTGGTTATGGTAAATACTGTACAAAGAAAGGTGTGCATGGTGTCTTAAGATGTTTTAGCAACCCATCCAGTGTATATTTCTGCCTGAGGAATGAATGAATGAATGATCAAACAGAAGAATAATCAGTAATTGTTTATTGTAAATCATTTTTCAATGTAGCATAATAATAGAACACACTGCCATGTGCCTTATTAGTATCAAGAAAGTAAAAGAGGGAGGTAATGATTTATAGCTGTTATAACATAAGGAATAACAGGAACAGCAGGACTGCAATGCTTTGTGACATCTTTATACTGTAGTATAAGTTAAGACTTTATTTGTCACATTTTTTTTTTCTTGTCCAAACACCATTTTTTTTAATAGGTGCAAAAATGATGTAACTTGTAGCTTTAGATGTATATAATTTTACATTCTCTTTAAAAGCATACATCTTTACAATAATATTATGCAAAAAGGTCAAAGTCAGTATGGACCTTTTTAAAGAAAACGTATTATGCATTCATATGCATGCGATAAATCATCTTATACTCGTCTTTCTTTCATAATTAATAGTTGAAATTCATGTTCAGTTCCTGCGTCGTCTCATGTTTGCCATAAATATAGAGTGGATTTATTTTTGTATAAAGTCTGTGAATGTTCCATTTCCCTGTTGAAGCGACACACAGTAGGCTGGTATGACTTCAGCAGTGTCTCTGATTAGCACTCTGTGTGTCCGTTTAGGGAAACATATCATTCGATTTAATTAGTGTTTGTTCGCTGCTTCTCCTGGCAGGTGAAACGTGCTTGGTTCAGAGCAGCACAGAGGAGCAGCTCTCGGAGCTGGAAGAGGAGGCCGAGATGTGGCGGAACGACGCATACGATTCGGTCCCGGTGAAGGACCAAGGAGTCAGGGTACGGGAGTCCAAAAGTGCCAGGGACACTGGATGTGCCGAAGACGATGCTATAGTAAGTGAAACCTGATGAGGTGAAACATGTTTGCTCACTTTTGCTGTTTTGGGTAGGGGCACCCAACATACTGTATGCCGTGTATTATAAATGTTCTGTCTGTGCACAAAAACAGGTGATGTGACTAATTAAATCTGGCTGAAGAAAAGTGCTAATTAGAATCAGCAGGTTTAGTTAACGGATGGAACGAATTTGTGGCAGGACGTTAACTTTCCGTAGCCGGGGTGTCCACCTCCATGCCAACAGAGGACTTCATGCTAAATATTCATTGTTGTTTAGCAATTTCCTTGCATAAAAATGACAGATTAATAACCTTGTTATAACACCTTGACTTTCACTTTTGTCTCAATAGTTTTGGTCACTACTGTACTAGAGCAACCACTGCTTTGATTGTTGAACGTCCAACTCATTTGCAAAGCAAACTAGTGGAGAAAAAATATTGATTGGTTTGTTATTTCCACCCACCTCCCATAAACATGCTAGTCGATGGACTGGCTTTGATAAATTGCCTCTGGATGTGATCGCGTCAACAAATGTGTGTACAGTATGTACAGTTTCGTCCTGCCTCGATCTCGGTAGTAATCAATAAGTGATGGTATGAGACCAAGAGCTTCATCTGGTCCGGAGATTTCATGTCTGCATCTCTGCCATGTTCGTTGGATAATGAGATTTATGCAAACGTGGTATTTTTCGTGTCATTCTATACACTTCCTCGGCTGCACCATTTTGTATTTTCCTTTATTTTTCCACCGACGTTTGCATATTTGTTGGCGCACCTTTCGAATTTGCATTCGATTTTTGTTTTTCTGTTTGCATACTTGCTGACTTTGGCTCACTGTTGACCTGGCCACTTCCCTTTGCTTAAGCGGATAGGCCAGAATCAAATTTTGTCCTGGAGTACAGTATTGTGCAAACATTTCATTATATTTTTGCTTCCAAAAAACAGACTTTCTTGTATGTTTTAATGTAGTCTTGAGGAATAGTTCTCCTGGTTTCCTGAAGGACTTTTTTTTGGGGGGGGCATTTTCAGTCCCGTCCCTGTATCTAAGCAGTTTCAGTGGAATGTTTTGTTGTTGTTGTTGTTGTTGTTGGTTTGTTTGTTAAGCCACACAGTGACCTATAAATCATTCAAGCATAAAATAAATATCCAATTTAGAGCATGAACAAGTGAGAAACAAGTGCAGATCAGGCCGGTGATTATACTGATACAGATACTGATGATGCCCAATACTCTGTTGCTGTTGAGGTGGGTACAGTTACAGTCGCAGTAAAACATTTTCAACATTTCCTTATTGTAATCTACGTCATTTAATTGCATGTGCTTCAAGAAATGAGGCGTGCTTCAAGACTTTTGCACAGTACTGTACAACATCTCATGCACACAAGATGTTTTTAAATTATTATGTATTTGGAAAGCAATCATAATTGTTCATCTTTTTACCTTGTGTTTTTTTTTTTCTCTAGTCCTTTTTCTTTTTTAACAGCGAGTAAAATTTTGTAGGTTTGTAGCTCTTGTCTGTGCAAAAACGATTATGAAAAATAGGGAAAAGATCTGCATGCAAATAAAAAAGAAGAAAAAAGCATACTTATTTGCACAAAATTAACTATTCATATGCATGTCCTTGTTCCATGTTCCATATCAAGCAAAGCGCTTTGAAACACTAACTGGACAGCGGGTCTTTCTCATTTATATTTTAAAATAAAAAGCTTTTTTTTTTCCTCTCTCTCTCTCTCTCTCTCTCTCTCCTCCCCCCCAAGTGATTTGCCATAATTGGTTTGTGCTTTTTGATTTTAGCTCCTGATGTCTGTGCAACCCTGGTCATTCTTAACACCTATTTTCTATAAACACAGCAGCACAATAAATCATAAAATTCAATTTCCTGTGATGTGTTTGGAGTCGATCTTCTGACAGCATCATAAATAAGTAAAGCGTGTGTGCGTAAACACTGTAGCTGGATATGTTCCTTTCCCAAACATCTATGCCTGTGTTTTGGTGCACGATTGGTGAGATTTCTTTCTATTATCCGTGCTCTGGAGATATGACGGGACGCTGAGAGTCTTTATTCTGACTAATGCGGTGACGTTTTTACAGACCTCGGCTGTCGTGAGAGTCAGCGTTACAGTCCATTATCCAGAGGCAAATATTGACTTGAAAGTTTACCAGTCAGAGTACGCCTATTATTATGATTATTTTTTATTTTTTTATGTGTTTGTGTGTTATCCCACTAGGTTCCCTTTTGTAAATTAAACACATTGCTTAGCCCTTTTTGCACCGGTTCATAGGTTAATAGTGAAATGAATAGAAAGTCTGGATGAACAAGCAATTTAGAGAGTAAACATCCTGACTTGTTCTATGAGGTGTTGTCTCTAAAACCAACAAGCCTCTAGCAATGTTTGTCCGTGTACTTTTGTTAAGAGAATAATAGTCATAAAAAAAACAAAACAAAACAAAAAAACAAGTCATACTGTATGAAGGAAACTAGACGCTATTGGTTGTGTGGTTTGTGTGTGCTTGGGTGTGACTTCAAATGTGTAGATCTACTTATTATCCTGTATCTCTTCTGGTTCGGAATCGCATGAAGGAATTCGTCAATTTGCTGTGCTTTCATATATGTGCAGAAGTATTGCCCCGACGAATTTCTTCCTATTGGATTTAATCAATTAAATGATTAAATGTTTTTCTCAAGATGCAATTTAAAAATTGCTTGTTTATGTAACACCGTCAGCAACGACCTCATTTCCCCTCTCATCTGTTCCAACCACTCAGCATTCAGCATCACCAGTACATTAATCATCTGTCATCATCTGCACCTGTTTCTTACTGGTTTATGTTTTTTTTTTTTTTTTTTTTTTTTATGCTTGAATGATTCATTGGTGACTGTGTGGCTTAACAAAGAAAAAAAAAATCAACTAAAACTGCTCAGATCCAGGGACTGGACTGAAAATGAGAGCTGGAACAGTCCTTCGGGAAGCCTGGACTGTGTTACAAATACAGGCTCTATGGAAGCACAATATGAAGAAATGAGGGGTGGGCTCAAGACTTGTGCACTTGACACTATTACCCTATATCCTGACACTTTAACATTTTTTCCAAAGGCAATAAATGTCATAGCCACAGTCCCAGCTATAATCCCACAGTCCCAGATTATGCACTGTTAGCACTGTCGCGTTGCACCGCCAGGGTCCGGGTTCGATCCCCGGCCAGGCTCGATTCCCGTCTCTGTGTGCATGGAGTTTGCATGTTCTCCCCGTGGTTGGTGGGTTTCCTCCAGGTACTCCGGTTTCCTCCCACAGTCCAAAGACATGTAGGTTAGGCTAATTGGCTTTCCCAAATTGCCCGTAGTGTGTGAATGAGTGAGTGTGTGTGTGTCTGCGATGGATTGGCATCCTGTCCAGGGTGTACCCTGCCATGTGCCCTAAGTCTCCTGGGATAGGCTCCAGGCTGTTTGTCAGGATTTCAATCTCCTGTGGATAGGGACATTCACTCACTCACTCATCATCTATACCGCTTAATCCTGTATTCAGGGTCACGGGGAGCCTGGAGCCTATGAGTGAGTGAGTGAGTGAGTGAATGTCCCTATCCACAGGAGATTGGAATCCTGACAAAGAGTCCAAAATAGTAAACTTTGTGTTACTCTCTCACATATCCAACGACACCAGCCAGTCGTATTCGTCTGTCAGGTCACTTACGCCAAAGGCTCCTGATGTGCCCGTTTTTAGTGTGTTACTGTACACTATTACGTACTGTAGCATCAGCAGCAGTTTGAAAATAGTGGCTGTAACGGTGTCCTGAATTTGGAACGTTTTGGTAACCCAAGTCATTGGCTGTCGTGTAGTGGTGACGCCAACCAGTGTGTGACTTACATTTCAGCCTCCGTTCCTATTCTCCAGCGTAGAAATGAGCCCCACAGCTGGTTGAAAGAGAGCTGCTTAGTTTTGCCACTTTATTTCGGGTCAGGCAGCTAAGTCTCTAGGTTGTTGATTTGGGGATCTGGGGATCCAGGTTTGAGCCCGTAATACCCAGATACTGTATGCAGTGTCTGTCCCAAGCCCGGTTAGAGAAACGAGGATGGAGGGCAGCTGGTGTAAAACCTTTGCCAGTTTGGGCATGGATCAAACGATCTCCTGTTGTGACCCCTCAATGGGAGCAGCTGAAAGTTTTTTTCTCTTTTTTTTCCTTTTGGAAAGTAGACCTATTGTATAAAAGACATTAAAGACAGTCCAATAGCTCTCCAGTGTGCATATATTTCTAAAAAGAGAAAATGCCTTTGTTTTTTGTTTATTTTTCATTATTATAATGGTCAGAACTTAAACAAGCCAATTAGATTTCCCCTTATTGTGACCTCCTAAAAGAAGATACTCTCCCCCAACTTTTTCAGTCTGCTCTGCGCTTGGTGAGGGGGATTAGCGTTTATAAGAAGAATAAAATGGAGGAGTTTGATGTATCAAAAAAGACATTATACGAAAGGTATTTCAGCTGGAACGTTACCAGACACACTTTGGAGGAGCACCAAGTCCTCTCTTAACTTGGGAAAGAAAGAGTAAAATATAGGACCTTTAAAAGGCAATCTCACAACACGTACATCGCTTGGGGTAAGGTAAAACTTGCCAGTGTTTTCATGACAGTTGTGAATCATGTACCAGGACAGCCAATTTCAATTCAATTCAATTCAATTTTATTTGTATAGCGCTTTTAACAATTGACATTGTCGCAAAGCAGCTTTACACAATCAAACAAAGTAAGTTTGTATGCAATGTGAATGTGTATGAATCAAAATGATAAGATTGTCCCTGATGAGCAAGCCGAGGGCGACGGTGGCGAGGAAAAACTCCCTGAGATGGTAATAGGAAGAAACCTTGAGAGGAACCAGACTCAACAGGGAACCCATCCTCATCTGGTGGATTGATCAGCATAATAATGTGTAAGACTGGTAGTTCAGTATAACAGGAGATGTGTTTATATTAAATAGAGTCCAGTTTGTTCCTGGAGGCTCAGGTAGACTGTAGGAAATTCCAGTGCTGAACTATCGAACAACTGAAGTCACAGGTCCCCAGAGAACAGCTGTCTGCATCAGTCGAGGACAGGACAGTCTTTGTGGAAACCATCCCCAGCCACCACGCGCATCCCAGGCAGACCACACGGGGCATCCATGCGACGAGAACTCCAACCAGAAGCAGGACTCCAGGACGAGTTAGACAGGTCCAGAGGGCAGAGGGGTCTGGATCACTGGCAACTCAGGAGCGACATGTATAGCTCGACAGAGAGACAGGGAGAGGGAAAGGAGAGAGAGAGGGAGAGAGCAGAAGATAAGGAGAGATGGCAGTTAGGTCTGGTCACAGTCAACATGTATAAGGTGAATGTATAATTAGTGCAAAGTGCAAGCAGGGACTCCGGCAGGACTAACTATAACAGCATAACTAAAAGGGAGAGCCAGAAGGAAACACAGACATGAGGGCTCCCTGAGATGTAAAGCAACCAATCACCTGACCGTCAACAAACCTGAGTGAACAATGAGAGTGGGGAGGACAGCATCTAAACATACCAGTTCACCAGAATACTCTACGTCCATGAGTCCCCCAGATCTGCTCCTTTACCTAAGGTTAATCTATTTACAAAAATGCTTGGCTAAATAAATAGGTTTTTAGCCTAGACTTAAACACTGAGACTGTGTCTGAGTCCCGAACATTAATAGGAAGACTATTCCATAACTTTGGGGCTTTGTAAGAAAAAGCTCTGCCCCCTGCTGTAGTTTTAATAATACGTGGTACTGACAGGCAGCCTGCATTCTTTGATCGAAGTAGGCGTGGCGGATCGTAAGACACTAACAGTTCACTCAGATACTGCGGCGCGAGACCATTTAATGCTTTATATGTCAAAAGTAGTATCTTAAAATCGATGCGAAATTTCACAGGGAGCCGATGCAGTGTAGATAAGACAGGGGTGATTTCAACAATTTAAACAACGACTCCTTTAATTTGACTCATGCATGTCCATGCTGTGAATTACCTGACACACACACACACACACACCCTCTCACCCAGCCTTGTTTTCTTTCTGCACATAGATGATGAAAAGTCAAAGCACAATCAAGGTACCTGAGCAGTCCAACCTAGACGGTTATTTCGAGGATGGCCAGAGGCGCATTGATTACATCCTAACCTACCCTATAGATAAAGTAGAGCACACACGCCACCACTCCTCTAGCACTTTCAGAAGCATGAAAGACTGCTGCAGCTGCTGCACGGGGAAACGCGACAAGGCCGACACCACTCTTCACGACCCGGAGAGTGCCAGTAATGCGCATCACCTCAGAGAGGAGTTTGAACATAAGCTTATGGACATGGGACTCGACCTGGAGAGGGAGGAAGATGTGAGTGTACATGTTCTATTCTGTTATACTGAAATACTGCAAACTATTATGGATTATGTTTATTATTGCATGTTGTTTTTTAAATGAATATATCGGTAATGCATTATGATATGTCTAATAAGGCTACGCTTTGTCCCTGTATACTAATAATTTTGTATAGTGTTTTATCATGATTTTACATACAAGGGACCTTTAATTGAAACCGGAGCTTGTGATGAGATTTGCGATAAATAAATACATAAAACAGACTTCAAGAACTTGAAAGAAAGTGATGACATTTTAAGTAAAAATTTTAATGGTGCAAATGTTTTAAACAAGGACGTCCAGCTCTGAATGACGATCCCGGCTGAAGTGGCTCAGGGCCAACTGCATGTGTAGCAGGGGATTACACTGTATATCACATAAGTCCCGGTTTGACTTGAACACCCCATGTATATTGTATATAGCAGTTTTGGAAGTAGCCTCTGGTGGCAGAGCTTTGTAACAGTTAGAGATGAAGCTGGAACATGACATTTTAAAGCACATCTTCTATGTCAAACATAAATAGATGGATAAAAAAGTGTTATTTTTTAATTAATGAAATTTGTATGCTGTGATTGATATATATATCATATATGTTCATATCATATATGATATCTAGATGTCTTTTAAGGGGGACTGTTATAGGTTAATCTTCATGTTGGACACCACAAGAATGCTTTCTTGGCACCTAAACCCCCTGCAGAATCTTCTTCATCTCCACAAATGTGTAATATACTGTAGGTTTCCACTAGTTTTGCACATACAGTACTGGAAACTCTGTAGCAAAGCCTAAATCCATAAATCCTATTTCCACAAGTTATAGCTTTATAGCCCATTCAATTAGTACATTATGCCACTTTCCATTCAACCCTTGCTCATCTTATTTATTTTCTTAACCACTCAGTCCACCTTTTTAAAAGAAATCAGATTTGCAGTACACTTTGTCTTTGTTACCTTTGCCGGCGTTTGACTTTGTGTCTGTGTCTTGCTATCTCATACAGCAGAAGGAATTCACAGATGAAACTAAATTAGACACGAATCTGCTTTCTTTATAATTAACTATAGCAATTATGCAGGAATGAAAGTGCTGCATAATTAGTGAACAGTTAGCTCACAATATAACTGACTATTTAACATAATTAGTAGAGATGCTACTCCGGCTTCCTCCCACAGTCCGAAGACATGCAGATTAGGCTAATCGGCGTTTCCGAATTGCCCATAGTGTGTGTGTGTGTGTGTGTGTGTGTGTGTGTGTGTGTGTGTGTGTGTGTGTGTGTGTGTGTGTGTGTGTGTGTGTGTGTGTGTGTGTGTGTGTGTGTGTGTGTGTGTGTGTGTGTGTGTGCCCTGCGATAGACTGTCACCCTGTCCAGGATGTACCCCGCCTCGTGCCGTAAGCCTTGGGTAGCACAGTGGACTACGGTTTGGAAGGTCCCAGGTTCAAATCCCACAACTGCTAAGTTGCCCCAGTTGGTCTCTTGAGCAAGGCCCTTAACCCTCAACTGCTCATATGTATAATGGAATACAAATAAATGTAAGTCGCTCTGGATAAGGGTGTCTGATGTAGATGTAAGCCTGATAGGCTCCAGGCCCCCCACGACCCTGAATACAGGATAAAGTGGTATGAGTGAGTAGAGATGCTCAGTGGTAGGTTTCTCACCTGCCATGCGGAAGGCACAGGTTCCCAGCCAGTGCCTAAACCCTTGCCATTGGATGATCCAAGGTCAGATAAAATATGAGGGTTGCATCAGGAAAGGCATCTGGTATAATACCTCTGGCCACTTATGTGCAGATCAGATCGTCTGTAGCCGAAAGACTAACAGCAACATGATTAGTAAAAAAAACAAATGAATCACGATTCTTTTCACGTATCGCCACACTGACTCCAAAATCTATTTAAATTGACATTTTTCCTTTTAAATATTTATAATAGAGCTGCAACAGTCATTAGCCACCAGTGACCAGAATTATCTGGTTTTCGCGTTTGTGTTACATAAACAAATCTCGTGCGTGTTAAAAAGCCTCCAAACAGCCTTTTTCCTCCAAAGCCTGCAAGGGAATTAGTCTCAAGCCCCTTCATTACACACTCTTACACCAGTCTTTAAACACAACGAGCGCAAATTAGTCTCGAACATTACAGTATGCGTAATAGAACCTGGAGTAAGTAGAAGCTGCTCAGTAAAATGTAGCTTTTTTGGGGGGTCATTTAATTTTAAGATAAATGTTAAACACTTGTATTTCAAGTTAGTTTGTATCGTTTCAATGCTGCCCTTGTCTTTCAAGTGATAAAACTAAAGCTAATGTGCGACAATTAATTACGCATGTAAAGCTGTTGAATAAAGCTAAGGTATTATTGAACTTTTCAGCTTTTTTTTTTTTTTTTAAAGGTTCAGGGTGTTAATATCGAATTGGGATGTTTAGGAAATGGTGATACTTTCAGAATTGCAATATAAATTAAATCGGAACCTGGGTATCGTTATAATATCATATTGATCGGCAACTGATGATTCCCATCCCTAAGGATTGGTTAGCAGATTAGCTAACACCCAGGCGTATGCAGAGTATGCAGATTAATTATGATTATCTCTAATGTCTGTTATCTATTTTTGAAAAACAAAATTAGTTTCTCTTATTTGAAGCAGGAAACATAGCATCTTAATAATTATTTAGAGTCAGTGATTCATAATGTGAAAGAAAACAGTGAGGATAAAGACACAGACTCTCTGTTTATACGTCCGAACTTGCAAAATTGTTTTGGCAGGAATTCCACCACATTAATTATTAATAGATATAAATTACAACATGTTATTAATAATCTTAGCCTTAGGCAGCTAATATCTTAATAATATATATATTATACACACAGTGTATATATATATATATATATATATATATATATATATATATATATATACTGTGTGTGTATATACTGTGTGTGTGTATATATATATATATATATATATATATATATATAATTTATTCACAATTAAGGATCTCTGGCTGCCAAAAGTTTAGAACCTGTGCTTTTGATGACACAATGCAGTGTTGCGTTTGTACAGACAGGGTCAGACTTGATGTGTGGGCTGGCAGTTATAACAAGAGTGGGACATGAAGATAATCTTACATAACTCACCCTCCAGCCGGAGATAACTAAATGAATCCCCATTCTCCCTCATACACACTGCAGAATTTGTTACTCGTATGCTTTTTTCCTTGTCCTGATAGGTCATCAGACACAAATGAACAATTCCGAAGTCATGCTTCAGTTTATTGGACTAATTATTCATGCCACACGAGTGCAATAGCAATAACGCCGTGTTTTTCGCTGCGTTGTCTTTTCAGGCTAAAATTCCAGATGTGGGATTCCTGAAGATCCACGCCCCCTGGCAAATTCTCTGTCGAGAAGCAGAATTCATGAAGCTTAAGATGCCCACCAAAAAAGTATGCAGATTTTTCACACCTTTTGAAAAAGATTGCATAGGTTTTGTGGGTTGAGTATCGATTACATAGCGAACAGTGTCCTTTCTGTACCATTTCAGAAATATGAAGTCAGTCAAGCAGGTAGTCATATACGCGCAATCAACAAGTTTATCCAAAGACTGTCTGCACCGCTGACTCCCAAAGTCGAGGAGAAGACCCCTCATAACGAGAAGCACATCTGTTATCCGTTCTCCAGGGAAAAACAGCACCTGTGAGTGAAACAGTTACTGATGGTTACTGAGGTTGCGAGTTTCTAGCCAAAAAAAGTTTCCGAACTTGCTGAGCAGGCAAAATGGAAATGATTTCCTTAGAACTAGAACAGTTCACTCATCCTGGGAAATGAAGCAGAGACACGAAACTCACAACTCCATGCATTTGACATGACCAGTTATCTCTATTGGGTCATTTTAAAATGTAGATTTTTTTAAATGCAAGACAGTGATCCACTGATGTTGCAAAATTCCTGGTGAAGCATATAGACCTATCCCATTGAGCTCCATATTGAAATTACAGTATTTCATAGTGTCCACAATGGGGAATGAAACTTGTACATATAGATGTCCATTGAGGCCATCGTCAGTGGATTGGGATCAGTTAATGGCAACTTTTTCCAGAGCCCCATTTTTAACCATATTGAACTACTTTTAAAATATTCAATGACTTCAAAGTCTTTTATTACTAGCAAATCAGAACTAAATCAAATATATTTCTGCTAACAAGTGCATCTATAGACACAAGCTTCTTCGAGTGTCTTTTACTGCAGATGTAGATGTACGGTAGATGATGCACTTATAATAATCTGCCTGTAAATGGCTTAACGTGAAATGTAAGACTGCAAGCTGAATAAAACTTTCCCCATTAATATTTCATCTCTCTTCCCAGGTTTGATATATCAGACAGAGATTCCTTCTTCGACAGTAAAATCCGTGCCTCAATCGTGAGTACCGGTGCAACCGCTACTGTGCTTTCTTCTGCCTTCTCATTGGCATGACATTAAATAAATAACATGATGACTGTTCCACACACTGTTCTGCTTCAGTCATAGACAGAATGATTTGAGGAGAGTCTTTTCTCTCGTTTCAGGTGTGCGAGATCATAAAGCGGATAAAGTGCATAGGCGTGAAGGATATCATGGGTAAGTGCAATAATCTCATTTTGAAGACCGCATATCCATCTCCTGTTCATTTTAGAAGCAAAGTTTCAGGAGTTTGCTTAAACTACTATCATATCATCTTATTGATTGATTAATAGCACAAGAATTCAAATAAAATGAAGTGAAGTCATGGACTTGTGCCTAATTCAATTGTTTGCTTCAATGCAAAACGTCAAAGGAAATATCCACAAATGAATGTGATCTTTAACAGCATCAATAACTTATTTTCTTATGAAACTCTGGGGTGTTTTTCTTTTTCCTTCTTTCATGGATGTACTTTGGTTAAAGGTTTCCTACTATATATACCCACAATGCTGTTTGACCACCTGCTAGTAGTGAAGCAGTGCCATTCTGTACCTACAGACAGTGACATCCCTGATTAGCTTTTTAACTAATATCATCATCATTTATAGTACGCGGCAAAAGTCTCGAGCCACTTCTCATTTCTTTATATTAAATTACATGAAATTAAATTATGTAGAAATTGGAACAAATGACAGGCTGTAAAAAATACAAAGTGCAGTTTAAAAACTTGGTTGCTTATGCAACGACGTCAGCAGCATCCTCATTTCCCCTCTCGTCTGTTGCAACCACTCACCATTCAGCATCACCAGTATATTAATCACTGACCTGATCATCTGTCATCAAACTGCTGAAGTGAGATGTTTTTTACGCACGAATGATTCATAGGTCACTGTGTGGCTTAACAAACAAAAACATTCATCTGAAACTGCTCAAGGACAGGGACTGGACTGAAAATGACCGGCAAAACAGTCCTCAGACACCCTGGAGAACTATTTCTTATGTCTGGCTCTTTGGAAGCAAAATAATATGAATATTTTTTCACATTACCATACATCATCACAATCATCCTTTTGTAGATCTCAGAACCTACTGTACATACATCATACTTATAAATACCGTATATACATATACAGTACATCTCAGAGCTGCACTTCATTTCAATTCACACTTCGCATCATACTTTTGTTGCCTCCAGTACATTTTTCCAAATAATACTGTATGTCATAAACATGGTTGTAAAACGGTGAGTAGGAAAATAAGCTCTTGTTTTCTTAAGGCTCTTAATAATTATATTTAATTAGCTTCTTCTTTACTATTCCATTGTAAGTATACATATATACATTATATATATACATATATAAAGTATAGCAACAACCAGGAAATTCTTACCTTCATAATACATTAAACATATATTATATTATATTATATTATATTATATTATATTATATTATATTATATTATATTATATTATATTATATATTTCAGTATAAATATATGGTGGAGTTTTCCTTTAATTAGAGTCTAAATGGCTCAAATTTTTTTTTGCTTCAAATGTTTTTTGTTATTATTATTATTATTATTGGTAAACATTTGATGCGTCATTAAAATGTCTGGTCTGTAGGCATTAACACGCTCATTGCTCAGGGAGTTTACACATCAGCCTACCCTCTACACGATGTAAGTAATGCCAAAACATGTGCTGTTACTAAATATTTACTAATCATTTTACTTATCAAATATTTGCTTTTTTCACTGTGTACTGTCTTGTGTGTCATATATAATGTCCTTTGTCTTGTGTGTCACATTGTTTGCACGAACACTTGTCAAATATTGACAGTAGAAACTAGCTAAATAAAGTTTTGCTATACTTGACACTTGTGCATACAGTAAGTATGATGTCAATACGTTAGAATCTGAATATGTGCGTTAACATGCAGTACTATCTATCCCTGTTACAGGGTGATATTGATGGTGTTGAGGCTGAACAGAATGATAGAAAGGTAAGAAAAAGTCAATTACTGAACAATATGCAACGATCAACCATAACATTAAAACCATTAACATCGAAACCGCTTAGGCTAGAGGGTCCCTCCTTTGGGGTGGCTCTGCGATAGGTCTGGGGGTGTACTGCGGTGCCTTGCACCAGGACATTGGCAGCAAGTCCTTGGGGTGCTGTGGGTTGTGGGGGTGGGATCTCAAAATGAGTTTTTTCCAATGGGTGCTCGATTGGATTGGACTGTGGGGATTTTGTAGGCCAGGTGAATGTTCTGGTGCCTTTCTATCATGGCTACAAGGACAATCAATTTTTGCTGCATTGGCTCTCCTGTGGAATCAGACTGGTTTGCCTAGAATTTGGTCCCCGCCAAAATCTAGCCTTGGGTGCATAGGATGCTGTCACCTGTTACTGGTATGTAATAATCACTGTTATTCAATTCACTTGGCAGTGCTGTTTACATTATGGCTACAATACAGTGCGGCACAAAAGTCTAAAACCACTAATGAAAATGAGATATTATCTTTTTAATCAAACCTGAGCCAGAACTTTTTTTTTTTTAATGTAGTCATAGATCAGATACGTGACATATCCAATAAATCATCATGACACATGATAATGACTGTGTTCAGTTTGGAATTTGCATGGCATTTGTCCAACACATTTGAATGCTCATATCACTGTCGTCACCTGCGCCTGGTGTCAGAAACATGCCAAAAACAAATGGAGGACAGCTACAGCAGTGAATATACTGGTATTTGGAAATATGTGGAAATTGTTATGTGTAATATGTGGAATAAAATCGTTTATTGAGTTTAATATTTTAAAATGATTGCCAATGATAACTGAGCAGTGTTGGAGGTATAAATGCTAAAGCATTTATTTAATCAATTGTTTAAAAAATCCAATGTTCTCCCATCTTGATTCATCCATGTCCAATGTTCTTTTATTTGCTGTAGCTACAGTACCACTTAAGAATTTCCAAGATTATAAGTGTTAGATACTTACGATGAAGTGTTTTCAATTAGTATATCTGCTTTTAGCAAGAACTGTTAAACTACTCACTCTGCACCAAAAGCCTTTTGCGAATCTGACCCCATGATGATTTTAATTTTTCATTTATATTGACCGAAATATAAATGTGCTCATGCGAAGACCGAGGCCTCGTCAGGGGCGGCCCGGTGTGGTGTTGGACGAGATCTCTGCTTTCAACAAGGCATAATTATGAGTGTGTGAGTGTCACCAAGGCAACAGTATAATTTCCCACTTCACCATCTGTGAGCTGTGCGTCAACAGGCGTGTTGGCGGTGAAAAAATGTATTGCCAAGTGTAACTCCTGTAAACATGCTCAGAGGGACTTGCAGTACAGACAATACAGATACGAAGGGATTTACTGTATAACGCCCTCCACTATGTCATTTCCGTGGATTTTGACTCGTCCTCTGGGTGTTTGGGATGCTTAATGCCCGAGACTTGCTCGGGCATCCAAATGGTTTGTTGATGTGTTTGTTGTACACAGCCAAGTAGCTCCACAATGAAGCTGCCTTGTTTATTTCATTCTATACATCATGTTCTGGAGGCACAGTGCGGGAAGCCCATTAGAGACTAAAATCGACATCAGATGTTTTTCTCTTGTAGTTGGTGTTGTTGTTATGAATCCATCACCGTTCATTTAGTTTGCATTTCCCAATTCCCATTACGCGGGGGGAAGTTAATCATCGCAGGCCTGCCGCCATGACAAGTGGCGTAATTGCGGTTGATTGATCATACGCTTGCTGAAATCCAGTAATTTTCTCTGCAGGTGTTATACGAGCAGTGGGCAAGATACAGCCTTTTCTACATGTACCAGCCCATCGGATTGATCAGGTAAGACCTGTTAAAGACAGATGTTTCAGTTGAATTACTCCAGGACAGGCCAACAAGCCACATAGGAAAGAATAAAGGCTCTGAGACATGTGAAACCACTACATTTTTTTCTTTTCCAAAGTGTTTTTTCATGCTACATTACGTCACAGGACAACTGAGCACTAACTGTGCTCCTCCACAAAAATGACCTCATAGACACCCACAATTGACAGGGGAGTGAGTAATGCAGTCTCTCCCACTTCGACATTATGGATAATTACTGTGCTTTAGGACTTTTGTTCATAGATAGGCTATAGGATAGTCAGGATCCAAATGTTAACCGACAGAAATTGTGATTACGTCCCAATTTATAATCATTTACGCACATTTAAACAAAGACAATCTCTGACTTTTGCACATCTTTGACACATTGGCACAAAATAAAAATACTCTATTACATTTTATATATAAATTGGGCTTTTTTGGCTTAGTGGTAGGTTTCTTGGCTGTCCGTGCAGAAGGCCTGGGTTTGATTCCCATCCAATACCCAACCGGCAGCCACTGTCCCAAGCACAGATAAAGCGGGAGGGTTGCTTCAGAATGATTATCTGGCGTGAAACCTGTGCCAAGTTGTGGGCAGATCAGATACTCCGCTGTGGCGATCCCTCAACTGGGGCAGCCGAAAAGACGAACAACAATATCATAATGATGTGATAATTAAAACATTTGAATGTTACACAAACTGTTATATGAATTACTGAGAATATCATGGCAACCAAATATAGTGCCAAGCTAAAATTATAATATACACTCATTACTAGCATTTATAACCTTTTATAAATCATTATATACTGTATTTTCAGAATGAAATTACATGCTCGCTATATTATAGTTTCACATATACAGTATATATATATTTAAAAAGTATATAGAAACCTCACTCACTCACTCACTCACTCATCATCTATTCTGCTTAATCCTGTATTCAAGGTCACGGGGGGCCTGGAGCCTATCCCAGGAGACTTAGGGCACATGGCAGGGTACACCCTGGACAGGGTGCCAATCCATCGCAGGGCACACACACACACACACTCACTCATTCACACACTACGGACAATTTGGGAATGCCAATTAGCCTAACCTAAATGTCTTTGGACTGTGGGAGGAAACCGGAGTACCCGGAGGAAACCCACCAAGCACGGGGAGAACATGCAAACTCCATGCACACAGAGACGGGAATCGAACCCGGACCCTGGCGGTGCAAGGCGACAGTGCTAACCGCTACACCACCGTACAATAGTAAATTAAAAAAAAAAAAATTAATTAATTAAAAACAGATTTCTAAAAAACTAAAATAAAAAATAATGTATAGTATGATTTTTTTAATTGGGTTTAGATCTGAACACAGGCTGGATCAGTCCAAAACTGTCGTTGTTCAGGCGTGTGGTTGAAGGTGGTTAGCTTTATAGCCCACATTAGCTGTTATCAGACAAACACGTACTGTATGGTCCAGGGGCAATTTGGAATGACTTGAGCAATTCCTGAAGAGACAAAGTATCATTTACTTTAAGATGACATAATGTTATCAGACGTGTTTCCTTTCTGAAAGTGCTTTTGTGAATGGTTTTGAATGTGGGTTTTGCCAGCTTCTCTCCACTCTTTCCAGTACTTTAGACTCTACTGACCTACTTTCACCCATGCTGGAGACAGACAGTTAGTGTAATTAACAATTGTGCAAATACCTGTAAAGTGGAGTGACACATACAGCACAGTTTAACGTACGTGACCAATTATAAAAGAGTGTGATAATGTGATCTATGTGAATAATCCTACATCTTAAACATTGCTAACATTTTCTACATTTAAAAAAAAAATTTCTTTGATGCCTGCTAACTCCAGGATATATCAAAATATATTAGAATTTGCATGCCTTTTTTTTTTTTTGTATGAAAATAGTCCAAAGGTGAAAGACAGGTTAGTTAGTTTCGATCGTGCAATGAATACTGCAATTAAGAATACTTAGCGTTGAGGGCTTATAAGTGTTTTCTAAGTGATCGGTTTTATTTGCTTTCTCTTTATCTCTCTCCCTCTCTGTCTCACACACTCACGAACCCAGGAAGTATTTTGGCGAGAAAATCGGTTTGTACTTTGCCTGGTTGGGTGTGTACACTCAGATGCTAATCCCAGCAGCGGTCATCGGTGTCATCGTCTTCTTGTATGGCTGTATCACTGTGGATTCCAATATCCCCAGGTCAGTCCTGTCATTATCTACAAACATAAAGTTTCACTGTGGGAACATATCATACATACATGTGACCACAATGCAATGTTGGTAATTATGCTGAAACTACACTTGCCATGGAACGCCTCCTGAGTCGCACGTTAAGGCAGGCGCTAATATTTGTCCGAGGCACTTTTAATGTTCCAGCAGGACAGGTTCACCCTGTGTTCTCAGAACCTACAGAGACACACACACGAATGTTAAAGGCATGGTACTGTACATCTCCGAGGTTATAAGAAACCATGCCCAGTAACGTTTCCTGCAAAACCGCCAAGTGCCCTCAGGCTTACTCAGGTACACCAAGTGGAGAACTTACAAACAAACGTAATTAAAGAAGCAGTTATGCAGGTAAAACTTCTCTAATTTACCGTACTAACAGTCGGTTACTCAACTAGACTCCTGATGGACTTCCAAACACATTGTAATTAGATGGAGAAAAGTTGTTATATGCTTGTCTGCAGTCATAATGGACACTAATGTAGTCTATAATGACAGTTCTCGATTCCCCGCACTCTTGAGCTGCACTTAAGACACAGATTAAATACATGTGAACGGATGCCTACCGCTGGCATCCTTTTATCGTTTGAAGCTTTCAAAGCAGCACTGAATACTTCTTTTACTGTAACAGTAATGCATTATTGTGCAGGGCGATTGAGCATACAGAGACCTACTGCACTAACAGCTTATGTGATTAATTGTTTTCTATCAGGCCTTTCTTTCTGTTTCGATGCTTGTCCAGATAAAGGAACACATTAACAAACGCAGAAGCATTTTAACAGACCCTACAACAGCAAACTATATGTGTAATCTAACACATTGATAATATTGTATTTTGCGATATAAAATGATTGCAGATTTTTGTAAGTTGTCCAAAGGAATATATCATCGTTACTGAGGAAAAAATTTACAAATTTCACATATATTGTCTGATAAATAATATATAATATGAGAAGCATGTAGGTCAAAGTGGGACTTTTGATTGTGCAGAATAACAGAACACAGTAATGAGAGTAAACGCTACCTTTATTTCCCTACTACACTTATCCTAGTGTCTCACTAGTGCTTGTATACCGTCAAGGTGGAACTTTTTCTCACTACGCTACAGCCATGATCGGACTGCCTGCTTTACGTCTGAAACACTGGCCTCCCAGGAACTCCTTTATATGTCCAAACATGTGAAAATGGACTGTACAGGGAATATGTCAATAACCCCCAGCCCAAGATATCTGTCAAATTTTGTCCTAGTTTGACTTGAACACACCCTCATATAAAATCAATATATTACAATATTAAATTATTGTATGCCAATAGTTATTCAAATAGGATTTTACATTTCTTTTGCATACAGGCACATTGACATCAAAAACAAAGATGGGAACAAAATTGTGGCCTTAACAGATATATCATATGTATAATAATAATAATAATAATAATAATAATAATAATAATAATAATAATAATAATAATGCAATAACCCATTCATATATTATGAACAGTATAGTTATGTAAAAGTATGTATAATAATAAATATAATGCATAGTATTTTGTAATATATCAGTATATTTCCTGATAAGGGGAGCTTCCTAACATTGGATTCAGGTCAGTGTTTTTCTTCTGCATTCGCTTCTTATTTGCATTTGCATTTGCATCCATAAGCCTGTGTGAGAGTGAGAGTTCACAACGAGATTTGGATTAGAAACCCAAGAGTCATAAAACTTGATTTAAATGCCTTGGGTTTAGAAATAGATGCCTAATTAGGATTACCAATCAAAACATTCAAGGGAAGAATTTCAGTTTTGTGACTATCATGTGCAGTAATTTATTACAATGTTATTCCCACATAAACCAAAGACATAATAAAAAATAACATACAGAGAATTCAGGTAAACTAAATCATGGCCATGGCAAACTCAGCATGTTGATGTTTTGCAATATTTCACCTTATGAATGATGTGTAATAACATGCAGGAATCTTGCATTTTAGATAAAATAATTAGTCACCTTAAGTAAATATACTTTTATGCCAGTTCCCTCCAAGAAGCCGCATATTAGCTATGGCACTTCCATTTGGAATCTTTTGACCATGACATAATTTATGGCTAGTAGGAACGTAGTGTGTTTTTGAAATATACTGTAGATTCCTGGCCTCATTTGGGCCCAGACCTTATTAAGTTAATAACAGAAGTTTAAAAAGGTTTTATCCAAAATGCACAAGAGACTCGTGCAAACTTTTGTCTTGATAAATAAGGTGAGTGCATTAGTAGGAAAAAATGAGCTCAGACACTTAAATGTTGGTTATCATCGCTTTATCATTTCATTTGTCCTTCTGGCTACATGCTAGAAATTTATATATTTCTTCCCGGGACGAGTAATAAGCAAATTGGTTAAATAGATAAATTAGCAGAATTAGAAAGGATGTAATGGCAAAATATATGAACATTTTGCCCAGGATTGTGTAGGTTCTCCTTGTGCCACTTGGGCACCTCTGGCCCCTTGTGGACATAACTCCACAAGACATCTGGGGGCGGCGTGCTGTAGTGTCTGGCACCAGGACATTGGTAGCGGATCCTCTGTGTGCTGTGGGGTGCGAGATGAGGCATCCATGGATTGGACTTATTGTCTGACACCTCCCATGGAGGCTGGGTCAGAGCTGTGGCACACTGGATGTTTTTCATACCTTACTATGTTCACCATTTTCAATGATAATCAATGTTAAATGTGTTGATGTAGAAATATACTGTATGCATTTATTGTATGACTGAAAGCTTGATTCACGCTTGTGACTTGGGAACATCTCTGGTGACATTTGATTGAACTGTCCAAGAAGAGCTTGCAGTCCTAATTTGATATTCTTTAGACAAACGTTCTGACTTTCGAACGCTACAGAAACAGAAGACAGTCCGATCCCTCCTACAACCCTAGAACAAACAATTAACTACTTGACATTTTGTGTTTACTGCAGTGTGTCGTACTTTAATCCTTTGTTTTTGCAGATTCACCGTCATGATATGAACTCTGTCTGTGTTTCATGTTGAATGCTGCAGTGAAAGCATATACTTTACAACTCCGCTAATATGACTTGGTCAGAGTCAAGAAGTATCAACTTGGGCTGGCTGTGGTCCTCTTAATTTGGATCATTTGGATCAGCAAAATCCTATCCAAATGTTTAATGTTGCTTTACCTCTATTGACTGTACTATGATAAAATCTTCACTCTTCTTTTAAATTTTTTTTTTCTTTCAGTTATCATTTAAAACAATCGCTAATGTTACTGTCATTATTAGTAAAGCAATACCATGTTGCTGATCTCTCGTCCCATTTCCCGCATGCTTCAGTATGGAGATCTGTGATTCAAGGAACAACATCACCATGTGCCCACTGTGCGATCGTGTATGCAACTACTGGAAGCTGTCTGAAGCCTGCGGCACTGCCAGGGCCAGCCACCTGTTCGACAATATGGCCACCGTCTTCTTCTCCATCTTTATGGCGCTCTGGTGTAGGTGCCTTTCTAACATTATTTGAAATTATTTACAGTTTCCGTGGTTGTGGAGTATTTGGAAACAATCCTATTTGCAGATTAAGCAGGATATCATCCGTCACTCCTCTTGCTTCCTTTAACTTTCTCGGGCTTTTGAAATTCCTTTTAACTTTAACCAAAACCCGCACATCCCATTTGCCCGTGACACACCTTGTACAATTTGCATCCATTTATAGCATAATAATCATGATAATGCCCCATTACCATCCGTTTTATGATAAGATCGATCCTAAAATGGGCTATAGGGACTAGCTTGTGCAGTACCACAAATGGAATTTGGCGTCTTTGTGTTTCACAGCCACGATGTTCATGGAGCACTGGAAGAGGAGACAGATGAGACTCGATTACATCTGGGACATGACTGGCATGGACGACGAGCAGGTTTGTTGTGCACCCTGACACCATCATTTAAAGTCCAGATTCGAGAATGAATTTGATGTTTTCCACCAACCAGTCATTTTCAGCTGTTGATTTAATCCTGAAGCGATGTCTTGTCTGAGGAATGAAAGCATCTGATAATGCTTAATTTTGTTTGTGTGTCTTGTGCAGGATGAAAATAAGGTTTGGATTTATGATATTGAATTCTAACACCACTCGTAGTCATTACATAGTAGCTCGGACACTTACTCTCTTGTGTCTCCATGTCCAGTCACCATATTGTCGTGTCGTGTTTTTATTTATTTAATTATTTTTTTCTGTGGCCTTTAATGTTTGTTTGGGGGATAGCTTGCACCAAACCTCCACACTCCCAATCTAAATCGCTGTGTGGGTGTTTGGCGGCTCCTATTCTCCTGCGGCCATGGTCCAATCCCACTCACTTTCCATCATCTGTCACCCAGAGCACTGCACCGTTACCTTTACCGTTAAAACACACAGAGAATGCCACCCAGAATTGCTGCACTTAATGTATAGTGGATGCATTTATGTTAGTGTCATGCTCACTAAATGCTAACACAACGCTTTTGGCAGAATTCCTCCTTCAACTTTGTCATCATGCACTTGATTCTTATACCAGTCACTCCTCTGGATGAGCTGAGCATCAAAGCCTCATGCATGTTCTGAACTGTGCTGTCGTCTGCAGAGCCAGCCGCGGCCAGAGTATGAGTTCAAGGTCAACCAGAAGAGGCAGAAGAAAGAAATGCAGTGTGAAAGTCTGAAGGTGAGATCCCAACAATGTTAATATTTAAGCATACCAAAATCACTCATTGTAGTATATACGGTATTTTTCTTCAATCTTAGGGGAGTTAAGGTCAGAGGGGGAGTACTAGCATCTTTGTCAATAATGGTAATACTGGGCCTCCGAGTGGCGCAGTGGTTAAAGCGCTCGCCCTATCATCCGGAGATCGCTAGTTCGAATCCCGGGTGGTGCTGTAACCTCTCGCAGCCGGAGGTCTAGAGAGAGCTGATTGGCCGAGCTCTCTCAAAGGGGAGGGATGAGAGGTACTTAGTGCTCCCACATTAATCACGGCTCTACAGCCAATCAGGGGCGTCCGTGAGCTCACGCAACGGAGGGAGCGGAAAAGATGCGGTCGACTGGCGTCACGTGGTTCGGAGGAAACACGTGATAGTCTTCGGCCCTCCCGGCTGAGTGGTAGTAGTAGCCTTAATGTGGGAGCCCCCTAGTGACGGAGAGGAATTGGACACGACTAAATTAGGGGGAAAAATCGGGGGGGAAAAAAAATTAATAAAAAAATAATGGTAATACTGCAAGTACTATTACTAATAATACTATTATATTCAATAAGCAAAGGGCGTTCAAGTCAAACCGGGACTTGTGATGACATTTCACTTGATCAAAGGCATAAAAACGATTGGTATTTACAGAAGACATCAAGCACAGTACGGTGATGAGACTCTTAGCCGCAGGAAAACATTTGAAAGATTTTAAAGAGGGGCCATAAAATGTATGAATAACAAACCCGTCCGAGGTGGTTCTGAGCCCACTGCAGAAAAAAATAGCTTGGTTTGATCAGTTTTTCGCAGAACAACACGTTGTCTCATATTACCCACCGCACCAATTGCACGTAGCAAGAACTTGGCTGGGAGCTACTGCCACATCCTCTGTACAGCCCTGATCTCGCGCCAAGCCATTTCCACCTATTTGAGCCGGTGAAGGAATTCCTGGGAGGCCAGTGTTTTAGACTTGAAACAGGCAGTCCGATCATGGCTCCGGCATACTGAGAAAACTTTCTATCTGCATTAGTGTAACAGGAGATTATATAGAGAATGCCAGAATGTGTTAATAATAATAATAATAATCATAATAATAACAATAATAATAATAATAATTCAATTTGAATTTTGAATTAGTAGTAGTAGTAGTCTTTACTAAGAAGGGCTTTTATGTCAAAAAGTGTGTTTCTTCTTTCAATAAGAAAATTGTCTATTAAAGCAAAATGGGTTTCTTTTGCCACTCTTAATGATTTACTGTAACAGGTATGTAGAGATTTTTGAATCCAAAACTTCAGCTTAAAAATTTTCAGTCCAGCCTAAACTGGACTGAAAAATGAATATAATACCATACACATTAAATGATACTGTGTTTGAATGAAAAAGGGCTTAACATACAGTAATATCCTGGCAGTGTAACTCTGTCAGTGTTTACATTGTAAATGACAACCTTCCAGATGTTGAGCTCTGTGGACCCTGAATCATTGTTTCCTCTAACTCTTTTTAAGCGCATTGGCTTACCTTCTTTCCCTCTGCAATCAAAACTGATTGTGGCATATCCACAAGTGTGTCCCGCTCTCTTTATTGACTGTCTGCTCTCTTCTGGTCAGAAAGTCTTCCCGTCATGTGCACTCAGATAATGTTGATCTAATTAGATTTTATGCAGAAATTACTGTAAGGTGACTGCATGGTGAGTCCGGAGTCCGGAATCTACAAAGCTTCTGTTGAATTTGCCTAACTTCACTTAGTCTAACGAAGTGTTCGTGTCTGTGTAAGTGTGAGAGAGAGAGAGAGTGCATCTGATGAGAGCTCATGCGTGATTTCTGTTCTGTTCTAGCATGGACATCACAAACTGACATGCAAAGACAGGATGCCAGCTTACATGACCATCCTCATCATGATGCTCTTTCTGGTATGTTAACCCTTCCCTTTGGTCTAAACACTCTTAACACATAGAGTGGTTGAGACAGAATGAAATTGAATGTTTTAATGGCATTCCCCAATGTTTAACATAATGAAATTAAGGTCATAAGAATAATTTGTTACTTTGTGCAATGAAGTTGCCATACAACAATCAATATTTCGTATGAAGTCCTTAATTCTACAAAACCAGCTAGATCCCGAGTCAAAAAGATGCCTGCAGTACGCTTGTATCAACTGTTCAATTGTATTGAAGATCATGTACAGAAGATGGTTTCTTTACTGCTGCTGCGTTTCTCACCAGTGTCCAATAGGGTTCTATTGAGGTTAGGTCTAGAGACGACCCAGGTCACGGTTCCAGCAGCTGAATAGCATTGTAACAGACAGTTTTTAAAAAAATTCTTTTAATTCAGTTAATTGGCACACAACTCTTCAGCCAGATAGGCTAAATTAGTGACACCTTTTACGTGCACATGGAGAACAATAATATAATAAATGGCAAATGTTATCTTAATACTTTTAACTAGGACTGTTAACTTTATTATTTATACAGTATATGTGCATATCGCTGGATTTAAACATATGATACAATATCAAACTGGTGATTTTTGTTCCCCCTATAAATGTGTATACAGTATACAATAGTAATATAGAGTTTTGTAGTCTCTGTTTATACCCATCAATATGTGCCGTGTACAGATTAGCTTGACCTTCGTCATCGTATTCGGAGTGATCGTGTACAGGATCTCTATCACGACAGCCCTACACATGAGCGCCTCCTCTTCCTTTCGTTCAAACATTCGTGCGACGGTGAAAACCACGGCGGCTGTCATCAACCTCATCATCATCATCATCATGGACGAGATCTATGGAACGGTAGCACGCTGGCTCACAGCTCTGGGTGGGTTTGAGATCTTCTTCCTGCAGTGATATAATAAATTCCGTTATCCTTAGTTAAGCTTTTTAGGAGTTAAAAAAAAAAAAAAAAACATTTTTTTTTTTACTCAAGTAAGTATTTAACTATAAGCGTGTATATGCATTAAGAGTGGGGAATTCAACTGCAAGAAAGAGTCACAAAAGTAAAAGACAGCTGCCTCAAATTTACATCACACTTTTATCGTGTAAAGCTGCTTTGCGACAATGTCAATTGTTAAAAGCGCTATATAAATAAAATTGACTTGACTTGACTTTAATTACTGATAGTAAATTAGTTCCATTTTAATCAAGTGAGGAAATATTCACTGAGAGTAATTACATCTTTATTGCTGATCGCTCAAAATAGCTTGCATTATGAATTTAGAAATACAGTATGTGATTATAGAGAAATGTAGAGATGTTTGGAAAAACGGTACAAAATCTTTAGACTTCTTTAGAATGGTAATAAGTAAAAGTCAAATATATGAGGTGAAAGAAAAACATCCCACCTCATGTCATCTTCAATGCAATACATACTGTAGGTTAATTACTGGAATGGAAATAAACGAAAAGTGCATTTCACAATCTTTTACAATCTTTTTGAAATCTTCTTAACGGTTGCTTTTAAAAGAAGCATAAAAAACAGACTCTCTGGCAACAAGTAACAAACATGGTGTTGATGCCGTCAGGTCAGAGTTTTAATGACTACAAAACTTTTGAGCTTTAGACCCTCACTTTGGGCGTGACTCTTTAATCTCCTGTTTAATCTCATTAAACAGAAAAAAAATAAATAATTTAATCTCACCTTAATCTCATCTGAAATTCATCAGAGGTGCCAAAAACAGACGCCAGCTTTGAGGAGAGGCTGATTTTTAAGGCTTTCGTCCTGAAGTTTGCCAACGCCTTCACTCCAATCGTCTACCTGGCTTTCTTCAGAGGCAGGTCAGAGAATTTGCTTATATTTTCTCATGTCAGCTCAGCATTTAATCAGAAATACAAGTGCTAAGATTATTTCAATTATAGTAATACAGTATGTATTTTTTCGGCATACAGTAACCATGCATTGTGCTGTTATTCTGTGCAGCCAGAAACACACAGCTGTTTATTCATGCAGACGTGCCAACCTTCATGCATTTTGCGTTTGAATGTTACATTTTTAAATCAGCATACACGTATATGAATTATCTCTAAAAATATGCCTTTTTTTTTGTCATCTTTTATACCCCCACAAAAAGCGACGATGAGTCAATCACAGTCTCTGGAATGACTGACAAGGCTTGCGTAGGTGTTTTGAACAACCTCCAAACCACATGCGTGTTTTAGCTGGTTCCACGCATCTCAATTCGGCTTTCGCACTTGAAAGATGAAGCCGTACTTTCTCTCCTGGTAAATAAGGAATGATTTCACCTCACTGAGGTGAAAGCGACTCTGTCTGTGTATGTTTGGCTTGGCTAACATTAGACAAATAACTTATTTGCATAGGTAACTAAGCTATAGTATTTGGGATGTCGTTGTCATTTGAGTTTATGGGCAGCTAGTGAAATACTGCCATTTACTGGACTAGGAAAAAAAAAAAAACGTGTCACGTTGTATGAGACATGACATTTAAATCCTCGGCAATACAAGTTGCACAGCGTTTCCTTCCATCCATCCATCCGTCCCTCTAGGAACCTCTGTGTTTTTTTTTTTTTTTGGATTTTTCCCCGATTTTCTCCCTAATTTAGTCGTGTCCAATTCCTCCCCGTCACTAGGGGGCTCCCACATTAAGGCTACTACTACCACTCAGCCGGGAGGGCCGAAGACTATCGCGTGTTTCCTCCGAACCACGTGACGCCAGCCGACCGCATCTTTTTCGAACTGCTCGCTCGCGCACCGTTGGGGGCGGCGTAACACACTCGGAGGACAGCGCTATCCGCTCCCTCCGTTGCGCGAGCTCACAGACGCCCCTGATTGGCTGTAGAGCCGTGATTAATGTGGGAGCACTAAGTACCTCTCATCCCTCCCCCTCTGAGAGAGCTCGGCCAATCAGCTCTCTCTAGACCTCCGGCTGCGAGAGGTTACAGCACCACCCGGGATTCGAACTAGCGATCTCCGGATGATAGGGCGAGGAACCTCTGTTGTTCAACCAGTGTTTAACCACTGAAAGTCAATGAGGACCATTGTATTTAATTGCACGACCGTTGTAGGACCTCCGGTCAACATTCACACACTATGGGCAATTTGAGAACGCCAATTAGTCTAATCTGTATGTTTTTGGCCTGTAGAAGGAAACCAGAGAACGTGGAGGAAAAACCACCAAGCACAGGGAGAACATGCAAATTCCACCCATCCAGGAGATGCAAGGCAACAGTGCTAACCACTAAGCCAGCGTGCCGCCACACACCATTTAAGTGTTCATAAAATAGTTTCAATGCTGCTTAATATTTCAAAACCTTTTAAATATATCTGCTTCAAACAAATCAGACATTGAAAATCACAATGGAAAAAAAAAAATAATCGAATCGTCTACCTATGATTTAAAGCTCTATATACAGACCATCGAAATCATAAGATAAGAGTTCACACACACCAGATAATACAAATTGTTTAAGAACAAATTCCAAAATGGCACAGTGGCTTAGTGGTTAGCAGTCTTGCCTTGCATCTCCAGCGTCTGGGTTCGATTCCGGTCTGTGTGCATGGAGTTTGCATATTCTCCCTGTGCTTGGTGGGTTTCCTTCGGGTACTGCGATTTCCAACTACAGTCCAAAGACATGCAGATTAGGTTAATCAGCATTACAGTCGTAAAGTGGAAAAAAAAATACAATCATCATAATCATAATCATCATTGGCCTCCATGGTTCCTAGTTGGACTACAGAGGTTCCTAGATGGATGTAATATTCTAAACGTACAGCGGGACTACATATTATTTCCTTTTTTTTTCCTGAAGTTGGTTAGTCTGCATTAGTGTGATGACTGGTAAACATTTCTAACTTTCACTATATGTGCAATACCTACAGGCTCATTGGCCGGCCAGGCAACTATTACTATGTTATTGGGAATTACCGAATGGAGGAGGTATGTGTTTACAAGCTTTTTGCATTTTTTGTAGATTGTATCTTAACCCAAACATTATTTCTGTTGAACCTTTTAAAATGATGGGTAATGTTACTAAAACGACGGTGATTTGTCTGTTTTTTTGCACCTGCTGTAGTGTGCTCACGCTGGCTGCCTGATGGAGCTGTGCATTCAGCTGTGCATCACCATGCTTGGCAAGCAGCTTATCCAGAACAATCTGTTTGAGATCGGCATTCCGTGAGTATACACAATCGTGTGATTGTACAGTACGCTCTCAGTCCAACATCAATGAATATATCATGCAAACATTCATTCAAACGTATTTATTTTCTGTAAGAGTAAGCTCTGAAAGTAGTTTTGCCAGCTAAACAAAACACAGATCTATATTACTGGACTCATGTTAATGCACTATTGAAATGTAGCATAGTTGATATGGTGGAGTTTACTGTAACACTCTCACTTATCATCTATACCGCTTAATCCTGTATTCAGGGTCAAGGGGGGGGGGGGGGGGGGGCCTGGAGCCTATCCCAGGAGACTTAGGGCACAAGGCGGGGTACATCCTGGACATATATACACACACTCATTCACACACTACGGCCAATTTGGGAATGCCAATTATCCTAATCTGCATGTCTTTGGACTGTGGGAGGAAACCGGAGTACCTGGAGGAAAAACACCAAGCACGGGGAGAACATGCAAACTCCATGCACGTACTGTAGAGACGGGAATCAAACCTGGCCAGGAATCGAACCCAGACCCTTAGTGCTAACCACTACACCACCGTGCCGCCCTAATTGCAACACCTTGTAATAATTGAAAATAATCTATGTCACAAGAAGAATGCTACAGGGAAATAATCAACTTTAAGATGAAAACAGAAATTCAACTCTACCTTATTCACTTTGTATCTTTTTTCATAACAGCACTCCATGTTTTTTTTTTTTATTATTATTCCTTACATAATGAAATGGAAATGTATGTACCCATTTATGTCAAACAATCAATTATCTGTATATTTCCATTTTAGGAAACTGAAGAAACTGTTTCGCCGGTGTAAGACGAAAAGAGACTCGAAACAAGAAGAGGAGTTTCTCAAAACCCTGGCCCGACATGAGAAAGACCACTTCCTCACCCCTTATGTTGGCCTTAATCCAGAGTATATGGAGATGAGTGAGTCACTATACACCCACCTACACACGCACACACACATGCACATAGAGACAAGAAACAACTGCAATATGGACAATAGCATTCTAGTGATTTTTTTTCCCCCAGACCTGATTTTTATTATTCGTTGCTTTACTATGTCCATCCGAGTCTAAATATATTTGGTTTTGGTGGACATGGTGGAGGGGATGTAGATTTTTATATTAATTATTATTATTAGAAACACAGGCTGGAATGACTCAAGGCTATTGAGTCAGTGTCTGTACAGCACATAATCTCTTCAGTCTGTCCTCAGTTGTCCTTTACATCTGAGTGGATTCGGATGATTATCTAACCCAGACAGAAAATACCAGCTTACTAATAGCTCTGGAAAAGCAAGGTTTGTAGAATCCAAGCCTCGTTCTCGCTTATTTCGCTATCTATGCTGCAGCGTGGGCTGGCCTTCTGCTAAGAGACCGCTATTGTGGGTCCTGCAGAGAGGTGCGAGATTACAAGCTTTAGTTGTAAAAAAAAAAAAAAAAAAAAAACACTCAGGCGAGCAAATGCTGCTGCCAGCAGATTTCAAGTTGCATTTGAATTGTTGTGGTGATCTGTAGACTTGGCCTTGTAACATTTTGATCTTTTGACTTTAAAAAAAAAAAAATATTTTGACTGCACTTGCTTTAATGTCAAATTCTGGATTTTTTGGTGAGCTTTTATTCACCGGAATCATTTATGTTGAGGTTTTGTCTTCATCATCTAGTGATCCAGTTTGGAATGGTGACCTTGTTCGTGGCCTCCTTCCCTCTGGCTCCTCTGTTTGCGCTCCTGAACAACGTTTTCGAGATCCGTCTGGACGCCAAGAAATTTGTCAGCGAGTACAGACGTCCCATCGCGGCAAGGGCTAAAGATATCGGTATATCTTTATATCTTCCTATATCTTTATATTTACATTATTAAATCTGCATATTGCCATTCCTCATTTTTTCTTCAGCTGAGTAACACGAAGGTAGGATTTCTTTACTGTAAATATGGTCTGAAGAGAATAGTTGAGTGTCAACACATGATTGCGGGTGAAATGTCACAGACGAGAGAGAGCGTGGTGCATAATTGTTGCTAGGTCTTTTTTTTCTGGGTCTGAGACAAAGCTTCATCTTGTCTGCTCTAAGCCTTTTATCATAAATCACATAAAGCAAGAAAAAGGGTCTGAGAGATCAGCAGCACAAAGGGAACCACACAAGACTGGGCAGCTTAATGTTTCGCATTTTAATCTCATGCCTGATCAGTGTATGTTTGAAGCTAAGCTAAAGCTGTGGCTATACTTGAACCCCACCTTGTGGTGATTCTCTTATAGTCATGTGTCATTTCTAACGTGCATTACAGTAAGTCGTCAAGTTCTATTAAATTTCTCTCTCCGCTCTAGGCATCTGGTACAACCTTCTGAGAGGACTGAGCAAAGTGGCAGTCATAGTGAATGTAAGCCAATCAAATCTAGACGTTATTAAATTTGGCTATTCGTCCCTTGTGGTATCTAATCAGAAAAAATGGCTTTTTTTTTTCTTTCTTTCCACGTTTCCACTGCTCTCACCGTTGTTTCTTCTCAGGCGTTTGTGATCTCCTTCACGTCGGATTTTATCCCTCGACTGGTTTATCAGTACGTCTACAGTCCTGACGGAACACTGCACGGCTTCGTCAACCACTCCCTCTCCTATTTCAACGTCACCGACTTTCAGCAAAATACAGAGCCAGAGAAGTCTGTGTTTCTGGGCCAAAAAGTGGAAATTTGCAGGTGCTGGCAGAAATAGTTCAGTTCACCAATCACAACCTTTACTGCTGTACTTCAGTATTGCACAGTATTGCTCTGTTTATTATCTTTTTTTTTTTTTTTTTTCTACCACAAATAGCAGTTGATGATATTCTGACTGCTGCTGAGTTCAGGATTCTGATTCTGATTGGTCAGAAAGTGTTGATTGAATCTCCTATAAGAGCAGCTCTGACAATAGTAGTAGTAGTTGTGCTTTAAATCACAGTCAGGTATTAATGTGTTTGTTCTAATTCATCACATATAAGTACATAGGGACTAGTATGATGAATACTTGATGGAGAGCATAAGTTGTTCCGGGTGTCTGCTTGTATATTAAAGCACTCGTATATTAAAGCAAATAAGAAATAATGGAAACTCTGATGATTCGTTCCATAACGTAAAATTTCCATATAAAAATAATTTATAAAAACACAAAATATAAAGTAAAAATAAAACTAATTAACCTTTAAAAAGAATCGTGGCTGGTGTTAGACAAGAGAAGAAACAAGAGCAGGGGGGCTACTGTGTAGGACGGTTTTCACACACACACACACACACACACACACACTAACTGAATCACTTCCCTCTGACAGGAACTCTATCTGGTTACTGGAATCCTCGTCTTTTTTGCGTGACTTTGACAAGGAAGCTCTCTAACGACACTCGCTTTGAGGATTTCTCAGAAACGTGACGTTGCACTGTCGTTAAACAGAATCATCTCCCACACTGCTACAGCCTTTTTAACTTTTTAAGAAAATGTCTATTTGATATAAAATATGGAAGGAGAGTAAAATATTTTTTATAAAATAAATTATAAGAAAAATGATCATATCATTTGATCATATTGTTCCATGTTTCATTGATTAGAAAAGGAAGGAATAAATGAATAATAACCTAAAATGAATAAATATTCAGGCTCTTGATGGCACTCTGTGAACCTTATGTTACATAGCAGCTGTGAGACCATCTGCACAGTCTCATAGTACAAGTATGGGTGTTATATAATTCATTTCTAACACACAGCAAATTTATTCTGATCTTAATCATTTAAATACTGTCTTCAGGTATAAAGATTACAGAGATTCCCCGTGGTCAGATACCCCCTATCAACTGTCAAGAGAATTCTGGAATATCCTGGCAGCACGGCTGGCATTTGTCATCGTTTTTCAGGTGACTGAAAAAGGGTTCGGCCCCTTTTTTTTCTTCTTTTTTTTCTTTTTTCTTTTTAAATGTCAAGAGCATGTTTTTCCAGCTGAGTTCTGAACTTGTTTTTTGTTGTTGTTGTTGTTGTTGTTCACAGAATGTGGTGATGCTAATGAGTGACTTTGTGGACTGGCTAATCCCAGACATCCCGAAAGACATCAGCTTGCAAATGCACAAGGAAAAGAACCTTATAGTGGAGCTCTTTATGAAGGAGGAACATGGAAAGAGGCTTAAGGGCAAGCGAAGGAGCAACACCAATCCCCCGATACGCTCTTCAGCACCTGCGGATATACAAATCAACAACCACTAGTAGATTCGCCCAAGTGGGGAAGGAGAATGCATCTATCCCTACAGCACATCAGAAGTTTGCACGAATCATTATGAGTCAGCTTGTGAGAAAGTCTAAAAGTTACAAAGGTTTAGGGCAAAATGACACATTAGCAGTGCAGCTCGCTGACTGGAGCCATAGGAAAGTACAGTACAAGACTGCCTGATTATGATCACAAGAGACGCCCCAAGCTTAGCTTTTTCTGTTGTCTAGGTTACTTTGTAAACTGAGTAAATGAAATGCCGAGACATTTCTTGGTTGGTTTGTTAGTTTTTATTAATATGCAAATTGTTAACGTTTTTACTAATTTACTGTTTGTGTGTCACGAGAAAAATTCTATGTAGTCATTGTCGATGTTTGTCTCCTTTACTGGAATACTCTTTTTTTTTCATTGGTTTTATATGGATTTTAATTTAACCATACTTCAATTCTTTTTTTAAGACATTCTAAGAAAAATTAGCATGTCCTAATAATGGCATTCAAATCTGTTCACAGCTGTTTAATGTCGTCATAAATAAATGTTTAATTCAGTCTATTATGTGCAAAGTCATGTCTGGAAAAGTCACAGTCCTGGAAAAAGGAGTGGGAACTAAACCTGCACCTTTTGTTTTTGTTAGCAAATGAAAAACTGTGCATTGTTACATAGTGCTGGGAAATGACAAAGGAAAAAACATCCTGGCCTTTTAACATTCAGTGTCAAACATTACTGACTGATTCTGACTAACAGGAATAAATAACTAATTTACACTCTTGACAGCAAACTTGAATATATATTATACAGTAAATGGCTGCAGTGCATTAAAAAGAGTTTTTTTTTTTTTTTTGTCGTTTTAATACATTTCAGTAGTAAAATACCTAATCTCTTTCAAGGGGTATACTAGACTAGGCATTAAAACAAATAATTATGTGCATGAATGTTTTTGTACTGCTGAAAATGTGTCTGCTGTCTTTTTAATAAATATCTTCTGTATAACTATTATGTTTTTTTGTGGTAGAACATAGTTGACACTAAATTTGCAGCTCGAGGCCTTAACAATGCAAAGTGTTTGTTGCTTTTTTGAAAGATCCTGCTTTGTACTTTGTCTGACTGGGTGGGATCAAGTCTCAAATGGTTTGATTCAGAGATATTTACTGATGCTTGACTCTTCGGTACTATACACACGTCTTAAGTCTCATCTCCTGTCTTGACTGTTAAAATTGCATGTGTATTGCTATGTCTTGTAAAACTTGCACTTTTAGACATGTATTCAAGTTTGATACATTTTTCATTTGAAGTCATCTCAATAAAATTAGCACATTCTGCATTTGCTCAAAGTTAAAGGAACGATACTGATTTGCTCGAAGCAAATCAGTATCGTTCCTTTTCCTTATAGCACCTTATAGTACCTTTTTTTTTTCATTTTGTCACTGACGTAGAAAAAATATATAAACTACATCAAGGACCATTTAAGGACTGTTACTTTACAAATATAACATACTGAATGTCCACAATAGCTTCTCCTCTGAGAGAAAGGAATGAATGATGTCTGTAAAACTAGGCTTAGAACTAGGCTTCTTTAATATGGCAACAATGCAGATCTGTTACCATCTAATAAACTTGCTATAAATCCTCTGAATTGTATTTTGTGTTTTTTGAATGTTCAAACATGAATAAATAAAAGAGTTATGGTGTGACCTGAGCACATTCTGTAAAGATTCTCTTATAAAGTAAAAGTATAAAAGGAGCTAAATAGGGGTAGTTCAGTAGGTTAAGTTGGGTTCCTGAACAGAAGGTCAGTGCTTTAAAAAGTCCAAGATACTGGAAACGTTTTTACCAATGTAGCACCCAAATAATCATCTACCTTGGGGAACATTGAAAGAAACACTGTCTACAAAGGGTGAGAGAGATTATCAAAGTGACCTCCCACCCTAATCATGGATCATTCACTTTTCTCCCATCAAACAGACTGAAAAATAACTTTTTTCTATGTGGCTGTTACCGAACCAAACAGCAAATCATGGCACGTTGACAAATACAATACAGCACTGACACTTTCTGTCTACAATGCACTGCTTCATCCATTATCCACCTTCTGAAAAATCTTCCTTCTTCATTTTATTTGCAACCACATTTTACCACACACCACACACTCACATGCTCGTACACACACTACGAGCAAATTGGGAATGCCACTCAGCCTAATCTGCATGTCTTTGGACTGTGGGAGGAAACGGCAGTACCCAGAGGAAACCCACTAAGCACGGGGAGAACATGCAAACTCCATGCACAGAGACACCAAGGCAGGAATCGAAACCTGGAATCGAACCTGGAAGTGCATAAAGTATGCCACTCCAGTTTGATTTCTCTTCTATACTAGTTCATGAACGATCCTTTCTTTTTAAGCGAGTCTTTAATATGACTCAGAAGAACGAGTAGTCTACTGGGCACGTATGCGCAAAGCATCGCAAAAACCTCCGTAGGTCGTGTCCAGGAAACAGAAATGAGTAGGTACCTTTGAGTCATCTAGTCCGAATCATTCGTTGTTTTGTCGCGTGACTTCCATAGACCCTATGCAATGCAATAGATTCAAAAGAAAGAAGGACTCGTAAGAGACTAGAAGACTCATAAGAAGAACCGCTCAATTCTGTTTCCTGTGTAATGCACTGCATAGCATCTATGAGTCACGTGACAAAAGAATAAACAATTGGGACCAGAAGATATGAGAGGTGAGCTGCTCATTCAGTCTGTCAATCATAATATGTCCTTAGCTGTTTTGAAATAATTTAATCACTAGAACTATAGCCAACATTTGTGTATATAGACGTGTTGGTGGGCTGTTAATTGAAAATGTACCATTTTATTTTATTTCTGATCAATGAAAAGAAAATAAATTAACTAAATGTCTCAAACGATTCGTTCAAAGAACCGAGTCACTAAAATGATCCAAACTTCCCATCACTGTTCTATGCATGATCTGAAGTGTTTGCTTCCGTCTTTATTTCGGTTCAGTTTCAGTCACTTGACAGAACGTTGTCACGTGACTTAATCCGCCTTTCGTAAATTTTCGGAAATGTTCGTGGAAAGCACGGGGCTTGCCTGAAATGAGGTGGAGCAATTTACCGGAAACTTACTCTACACTTGTTCTCAAGTTTCATTTTTGACAACCTGAACACCAGACTTCCGGTTTACGCGTTTATGACGCTGTCAGAAGAGATACTCTATCGATAATACTTTCTGAGCTAAAGGAGGAAAGTTTTTGATGTCCTAGCGTATGATTAGAGAACTTCCGAATCCACCACATAAAGCGAAAGCGGAAATGCCCGGTGTGTGTGTGTGAGATAGGTAAAGACGACTTTAGAAGTTGCGTAATCGTCTTATCTTAACTGCAGACACACACACATACACACAGACACAGAATGGATAGGTTTAAAGTTATGCTGTTGGATATATCCGAAAGACTTGGCCAGGAGAACTTAGGGAAGCTTACATTTCTGTGTAGAGAAATTATTGGGAAGAAGAAAAGTGAGGAGATCACTAGCGGCATACAGCTGTTTGAGTGTCTGATCGAAAGAGCTGAGATCGCGCCTAACAACACTGAACTTTTAAGGGAGCTCCTCACTAAAATTGGCCAACAAGCTTTGGTGGAAAGAATCGACATTTACGAAGGACAAGCCATCCCAGCGGATTTACCGGACGAAGCGGAACTAGGTTTGTAATCCGTCCACTTCATTGCAACACGGCGACTTTTAGGGTGAACACCACCTGCACAGCCCAGTAGCCGGAAAAGACGCCTATAGCTCAGAGCCACAGAGTTTTTGGTTATGTTAGGTTAGAGTAGTTTACATTTTATTGTCAATGTGCAAAATACATGTACAAAGCCTATGAAATGTAGTTAACATCTAACTATAAATACCAAACGTGGCATATTTACCATAAATAACAATGTGGTACTGTAACTGAGGGTGTGGTGTATCTATACAGGAGTGAGAGTGAGTAATGTACACAAGTATGCAGTAAGAATATGGTACAGTATGTATAGTAATATACTGTATAACTGTGCAGCCACTGGATAGCAGTGGATAAGTCCAGAAGATAACCCGCACATATAAACACAATATTTGCCAAAACTAGGTATAGGTGCTGATTTGAAGGGGGGGGGGGGGATTATGGTGTACATATAATACAGAACATGTGATTGCCAAAGAAGCTACTTCTGAAGTTTATGCAACATGGAAGTGACCAATCCTGCTTTCCTAAACATTTTGCTTTTTTATTTCATATGTGCCCCAAAATTGGCAATTTTTCAGCATTCTACTGTCTCACTTCAAAGTATTGATACTAAAATTGGTTTAAGCTTCTAGAAGCATATGAACAGTAAAAAAATTTGCTTAAATTGGTTTTGGTAAAAGCATAAAAAGCAAAAAATCTGTATTGTCTGTAACCATGTCAAACTCATGTTGCAAAATCTTAACAATTTTGCGTTTTAGAATAATACACTTTTCAGGTTTATGTCTTTGCATGTGAAATCTAAGTTTCATCTGAATGACAGTTAAGATCGTTGAAATGTTTGAATTTAAAAAAAGATACAGACACTACATAAAAGATTCAGACACTACATAGTGCTTAACGCTGTCACCTTGCACAGCCAGGTCCTGTGTTCAGTTCTCAAGTCGGGTCTGTGTGCATGGAGTTTGCTTGCTTGTTTTCTCAGTGCTTGGTGGGTTTCCTCCAGGTTCTCTGATAAAAAGACATGAAATTGTAATTGTTTCTTTTTTTCTGGGAAAAATAAAAACATTTATGCATACAGTATTTACAAATTAAGAAGGATTTTTTTAAGTAGATTTTGTGAAAAGTACAGTAGTGCATTGATAAACATGAGTGGATGAAGCAGTGCATTATAAACTGAACGTGTAGTAGTGTAGATCATGCCATGATCAGCTGTTCAGTGCAGTAACAGTCACAGATCTGTTTGTGCTGGCGCTGAGGCACCTGTATTACCTGGGTAAAAGGGTAAATTGTCCATGATTGGGGTAAGAGGAATCTTTGATAATGGCTCTCGCTCGTTGCTGGCAGGGTTTCTTGTAAATGGTAGCTGAGTGCCAGTGATCTTTTGGGATGTTTCACAAGAGCTTTACAGCCTGAAGCAGTGCAGCTGCCGTACCACACTGAGACGCAGTTTGTGGAGATTGTGGACAGCTACAGGTAAAGAATAACGCACTATAGTGGGCGAATTAGTTTTGTACTGCATAACAACACGGCCTGAAGTGTGTTATTCCACTTATACTACAGAGATCTGTCCACAAGTGCAGCGCTTGATTTATTTAGAAATGACTTTTCACATATATTAAAGGTGTATAGGTAGATTTAATGTTGTGGTACTTCCATGTCAAGGCAAGTTAGTACCTGTTTTCATTTAAACAATCATTCCCTCAGTCTCTCTTTCTTTCTTTCTCTCTCTCTCTTTAAAAAAAAAAAAATGCAGTGTGCCAATTTGTCCTGAAGCCTTACCTGTGTAAAAAGCACCATTACACACTTCTTATACTCAAGCCTGCTCCTATTAAAGTATAAATAAACATCTCTAAACCAAAAAAACAAACAATGATTATTTTAATTTATGTTAGATTATGTGAAGTTTTTGTTTGTCCAAATCCCTGCATATGTAATTTCTTAAATAATGCCGCCATATGTTTTATTCTGTTTAATATTGCAGACAGTCCATGGAAATAAGTTAGATCCTGTTATGATGTACTGTATGATACAGCGGCTATAAACAATTGTTTCTTTACTATCCTCTATTTTCTTTCCATCTTTTAAAGTGAAAGAAAAAAAACTGCCGGTTGATATTTTACTGAAAAGTGGACAATCCTCTGTCCTGAAGTTCTGTTGAAGTAAATGGAGTAGTGAAGACATGAAATCTTGGACTTAAAGTTTTGAACGTAGGGTAGTTGTGCCGTGTTACGGCAGAGACTCGGTTCAGCTAGTTAATTAGTTATTAGTTTGAAAACGCAATAGTGTTGAGTTGACGCTGATATTGGAAAGGCAGTTGATGCTTTGGAAGCTGATCTGTTTTTACAGATGAGGAGGTGACCTGATCCAACAGAATTAAGGACAAAAGCACTGCTGCATCTGTTTTTTTTTTTTTTTTTGGTTAGTGGCACAACTATCAGCATGGTGGCTTAGTGCTTAGTGTTGTCACCTTGCACCGCCGGGTCCTGGGTTCAATTCCCGTGTATGGTCCGTGTGCATGGAGTTTGCATGTTCTTCCCGTGCTTGGTGGATTTCCTCTGGGTTCTATGGTTTCCTCCCACAGTCCAAAGGCATGCAGATAAAGCTTAACATTTAACTCTTACTCACTCATTGTCTATGATGCTTCATCCTGTATGCTGGGTCGCAGGGGGCCTGGAGCCCATCCCAGGAGACTTAGGGCACACACATTCACACACTACAGGCAATGTGGGGAACACCAAATTTGGAAGATAACCGGAGTACCAGAGAAAACCCACCAAGCATGAGGAGTACATGCACACAAACCGGACCCAGGAGGTGCAAAGTGACAGTGCTAACCACTACGCCACCCTGCCGCCACTAGCATTTATCAATGCATGGCAATTAATCAGTGCTGAACCTTTTTTAGGTTACTTTTACAATTTTGACAGGAACCTGCAATTTTTATTGAATTTTGTCTTTTTTTCTAGCAAAAATCAACTGTGCGATAGAAGTGATCGTTAAGGAGCTGGGAAGGAACTGGCTTCGATATGGACGCAAACTGGGAGTCACTGAGGCCAAGCTGGAAGGCATACAAGAGAAACACCCTCGCAAACTGGAGGAACAAGTGAGAGAACTGTTTAAAGAGTGGAAGAAGATGCGCAAAGCGGAGGCCAAAGTGGCCGACCTGATCGGGGCCCTCCGAGACTGCAACCTCAACTACACGGCTGATGTTGTGCAGAAAGAGCTCCACAATGCTAATATGCCTTAAAAGTCATTCCATCTGTTTTTCATGTTCATTCCTTTTGAACGTTTGTACACGTATTAGCGATATTTCATCACATTTGTCTTGCAGTTCCCTGAGACAAATGTAATGCTAAAAACACTTTGACCTTAAATTGACATTTCTTGTATATTTCTTTGGGATGCTTGGAAACTTCACTCAGACATAAATCTTTGCTCAAGAAGACAGGGATGTGTGTGTGTTGTGCTGGTCGGTAAGCTGTGAATCCATGCTGCTTACAAAAAGGGTACTTTTATCATTTTTTTCCCCCAATGGAACATTATGAATTAGGCTGAAATGATAATATATTAAAAAAAACAATTAACAGAAATAATTACCTTAAAATGTTATCAGCTCACTCTGTGAATTAGAAATTGTGACAATAGATTTGAAAATTCCAGTATTGTTCCAAAAGAATGAAATGTTTACTTATATACAGTATGGCATGTAAATAAAATGAGTACATATTTTCACCATAGTCTGAAACCTTGAATCTTTTTTTTTTTTTCCTAAAAAAAAAATTCACTTTTAAGATTTTCAGTTACAGTAGATCCCAAGCTCAGAGTAATGTCCCGGCAGTGTTTCACATTATCCCTGTGTTTGAAAAAGCTTCCCAGATTGCCCACTACCTCCAAGAAACATGCAGGTAAATGGATTTGTTCATGTAAATTGCCCCTTGACGTGGACGTACATTATACATACACGTGAATGTATATTTCAGCGCCATCTCAACCCCAATCAGGCTGTCAAATTATAAATCTGATTCTTTATCAGGAGACTCCTATTAAACTTAAGAGCTTCTTTAAAAGGAATCATTTTTTTTAAATAAACTAATTGTGGAAAAGTATCATAATCATACTTGTAACATGTTACTTAATGTGTTGCAAATTACAAGGACTGTAATATGTAATTACACTCATTAAGCAAACTTTGAAATTTTCGGGGCGTATACCTATTATTGTGTTACTAGGTACACCTACAGTACATCATGTACCAACACAAAGATGTTGCTTGTTGTGTCCTGGACCAGAACACAGTCGGGTCTGTAAACGTTAAATTAATTACAGTAAGGGCTGAAATGCTGGTCTATATATATATATATATATATATATATATATATACATACACACACACACGTGGACAAAATTGTGTTGGTACCCTTCAGTCAATGAAAGAAAAACTCACAATGGTCACAGAAATAACTTTAATCTGACAAAAGTAATAATAAATAAGAATTCTATGAATGTTAACCAATGAAAGTCAGACATTGCTTTTCCACCATGCTTCAACGGAATTATAAAAAAAAGATGAACTCATGGAACAGGCCTGGACAAAAATGATGGTACCCCTAACTTAATAGTTTGTTGCACAACCTTTTGAGGCAATCACTGCAATCAAACGATTCCTGTAACTGTCAATGAGACTTCTGCACCTCTCTGCAGGTATTTTGGTCCACTCCTCATGAGCAAGCTGCTCCAGTTGTTTTCGGTTTGAAGGGCGCCTTTTCCAGACAGCATGTTTCAGCTCCTTCCAAAGATGCTCAATAGGATTGAGGTCAGGGCTCATAGAAGGCCACTTTAGAATAGTCCAATAGAGCGCAGTGGTTAAAGCGCTCGCCCTATCATCCGGAGATCGCTAGTTCGAATCCCGGGTGGTGCTGTAACCTCTCGCAGCCGGAGGTCTAGAGAGAGCTGATTGGCCGAGCTCTCTCAGAGGGGAGGGATGAGAGGTACTTAGTGCTCCCACATTAATCACGGCTCTACAGCCAATCAGGGGCGTCTGTGAGCTCACGCAACGGAGGGAGCGGATAGCGCTGTCCTCCGAGTGTGTTACGCCGCCCCCAACGGTGCGCGAGCGAGCAGTTCGAAAAGATGCGGTCGGCTGGCGTCACGTGGTTCGGAGGAAACACGTGATAGTCTTCGGCCCTCCCGGCTGAGTGGTAGTAGTAGCCTTAATGTGGGAGCCCCCTAGTGACGGGGAGGAATTGGACACGACTAAATTAGGGAGAAAATCGGGGAAAAATCCAAAAAAAAAGAATAGTCCAATGTTTTCCTCTTAGCACCATTCTTGGGTCTTTTTAGCTGTGTGTTTTGGGTCATTGTCCTGTTGCAAGACCCATGACCTGCGACTGAGACCCAGCTTTCTGACACTGGCCAGCACATTTCTCTCTAGAATCCCTTGATAGTCTTGAGATTTCATTGTACCCTGCACAGATTCAAGACACCCTGTGCCAGATGCAGCAAAGCAGCTCCAGAACATAACAGAGCCTCCTCCATGTTTCACAGTAGGGACAGTGTTCTTTTCTTCATATGCTTCATTTTTCCGTCTGTGAACATAGAGCTGATGTGCCTTGGCAAAAAGTTCCATTTTTGTCTCATCTGTCCATAGGACATTCTCCCAGAAGCTTTGTGGCTTGTCAACATGTAGTTTGGCATATTCCAGTCTGGCTTTTTATGATTTGTTTTCAACAAGTGGTGTCCTCCTTGGTCGTCTCCCATGTAGTCCACTCTGGCTCAAACGACGACGGATGGTGCGATCTGACACTGATGTTCCTTGAGCATGAAGTTCACCTTGGATCTCTTTAGAAGTCTTTCTGGGCTCTTTTGTTACCATTCGGATTATCCGTCTCTTTGATTTGTCATCAATTTTCCTCCTGCGGTCACGTCCAGGGAGGTTGGCTACAGGCCCATGGATCTTAAATTTCTGAATAATATGTGCAACTGTAGTCACAGGAACATCTAGCTGCTTGGAAATGGTCTTCTAGCCTTTACCTTTAACATGCTTGTCTATAATTTTCTTTCGAATCTCCTGAGACAACTCTTTCCTTCGCTTCCTCTGGTCCATGTTGAGTGTGGTACATACTATGTCACCAAACAACACAGTGACTACCTGGAGCCCTATATATAGGCCCACTGACTGATTACAAGATTGTAGACACCTGTGATGCTAATTAGTGGACACACCTTGAATTAACATGTCCCTTTGGTCACATTATTTTCAGTATTTTCTAGGGGTACCATCATTTTTGTCCAGGCCTGTTCCATGAGTTTATTATTTTTTTTAAATAATTCTGTTGAAGCATGGTTGAAAAGTAATGTCTGACTTTCATTGGTTAACATTCATAGAATTTTTTTAAATTATTACTTTTGTCAGATTAAAGTTATTTCTGTGACCATTGTGAGTTTTTCTTTCATTGACCGAAGGGTACCAACAATTTCGTCCACGTGTGTATATAGGATCATCTCAATAAATAAGAATATCCTCAAAAAGTTGATTTATTTCAGTAATTCGATTTAAAAAGTGAAACTCATATATTATATAGATATATTATAAACATACTGTAAATATAAATGTATTATTTTTTTTATTTTGATGATTATGACTTACAGCTAATGAAAACTCAAAATTCAATATCTCATAAAATTTGAATATTTTTGAAAAAGTTTGATACTAGATATCGTGGTGTCTCACTCTAATCAACTCAAAACACATGCAAAGGTTCCCTGAGCTTTTAAAAGGTCTTTCAGTCTGGTTCAGCAGGCTGGCTGTATCCAAGCACATTAATGGAAAGTTGAATAGACGGGAAAACTGTGGTAGAAAAAGGTGCACAAACAACAGGGATAACCGCAGCCATGAGAGGATTGTGAAATGACGTGCATTCAATAGTTTGAGGGAGATTCACAAGGAGTGGACTGCAGCTGGAGTCAGTGCTCCAAGAGCCACCACACACAGACGTATGTATCCAGGACCTGGGCTGCAACTGTCGCATGCCTTGTGTCAAGCCAGTCTTGAACCGGAGACAACATCAGAGGCGTCTCACATGAGCTAGGGTCGAAAAGGACTGGACTGTATTGCTTATTGGGCCAACATTCTCTTTTCAGATAAAAGTTGCATTTTTTTTTTTGCATTCAAATGTTGCATTTCATTTGAAAAACAAGGTCCCAGAATCTGTAGGAAGAGAGGAGAGGCACAGAATCCAAGTTCCTTGAGGTTCAGTGTAAAGCTCGTACAGTTAGTGGTGGTTTGGTGTTTTATCATGTCCAAGGACAGTGTAACCGTCTACCAGGACGTTTTAGAGCACGTCATGCTGCCGATTTCATTTTCCACTAATACCTGGTTTAAGGACCATGGTATCCCTGTGCTTGATTGGACCCCATAGAGAATCTACAGGGTATTTTGAAGAGGAAGATGCAATAAAATGTTTTATTTTTATTTTGTATCATTTGTGTGAAATAATGAATGGCATGGTGAAAAATGTTTTAAGTTGTTGTCTGTTTCCAGTTGTATTAGCCTAATTATTTAGGGTAACTGGCAGCACAGTGGTGTAGTGGTTTGTACTGATCAATTGAATATAACAGAAAACTATTAACTCCCGATTAATATGATTTCAACACAAACATCTTATAATGTAACATTCACACAAACCCCCCACAAATATTAACACAGAGCAAAATTGCATTAAAGTTACATTTGTAGGACTAAAAGAATTTGTTGAAATCCCAGTAGGGGGCACCTGGAACTTCACCTGAGAGATGAGGTTCCGGTCTGGGTTCGGTTCCCGCCTTGGCATCCGTGCGCATGGAGTTTGCATGTTCTCCTCGTGCTTGGTGGGTTTTCTTCCACAGTCCAAAGACACAGCGATTAGACTAATCGATGTACCTGGATCGCCTGTAGTGTGTAAATGATAAATGTGTGCCGGTGATAGATTGGCACCCTGTTCAGGGTGTACCCCACCCCAAGTCTTCTGGTATAGGCTCCAGTTGATAAATAAGTGAGTGTTTCATATGCATTAACATAGTTCAATACTGACCAAACAATCTTAAATGATGAGGAAAAAAATCAAGTGAAGATTAAGGTGTTTGGTTGAGAGAAAGCTAATGTATTAATGTATTAAAATACAAAATTAAAAGAATCCCCTGTGGGGATCCGTGTTCAGCCACAAGAGCATCAATGAGAACCTTAGACCTGAGCCCGTATTCACAAAGCTTCTTAAGCCTAAAAGTTGCTCCTAGTGACGAAATTCTATGAGAATTCTTAGAATTGTGATACTTTCTTAGAATTTCTCCTTAAATTTAGGACTAAATCTTAGTGAAGATAAAAACAGCTCCTAAGGTAAAAAAATGGCTTAAGAGTTTCTATAGCAGAGGACAAAATGGCAGAAAGAAGAAATATTCTCCAAACACTAAATGTAAAAGTGCTCTTCTGTCCAATTTGATTTTCTTGTTTTTACTTCCTTCCATTTAAGTCTTGCAATCCTGTGAATTTGCAAAAGTTGAGCCAATTTGCACCCATCAGTCTGAAATGGATTACAAGTAATAAAATCAGTACGGTAAATAAATGTAAGAACTTATAGTAACTACTGTGTGGAACTTGGTTGCTTCAAAAGTAGACACATTTTCAACATTCGGCTGTTTTAATTAACTTTGACATTTCGCCTATAACAGAAACTTTGCATAAAGTGGCCTGTAGTCATTTATGATTTCACTGTCTGTGCCATTATCATATATTCTATTTTCACAAAGAGCACATTTAAAGACCTATACAGATTTTTTTATGGACCAATCACAGTACTTGAAATCCTGCATCATCCCTAGCAACAGAGTCAGCCACACCTCCTCACTAAGATAACGGTTTTTGTACTTTCCTTACTCAGAGTCGCTCTGAGAAGTTTCCTAAATCACTTTTAGTCTAGGACTCCCAGCTAGGACTTTTTACACTAAGATGGAATTCTCTCAGAGAGCTCCTTAGTGACAACAGAATAACACAATAAAGAACCAGCTCATCTGTGTTTATTTGGATTTTTTACACTGATTAGTACAGGTTGATACAGTAGATAAAGGTTTACAGTTAGGTGTCAGTCATAGATGCAGAAACCAGGATCACTTTTATATCGTCTGACACTCACACAGTCTGTACAGACAAGCAAACAGAGATATACACACACACAAACATGCGCTGCTCAGATAACCTCAAATAAGTCATTGGTCTGAGTCTTTGACGGTGCTTTTAATTAAAAACTGAAAAAAATTAAAAATACAACTAAAAGATCTATTCGATTTATGCACCCTCTGCTTCAAAAAATAGAAATTCCTTTAGGACCTGTCAGAATTATCTGGTCTTACAGAGCACGTTTTGATCCTTAACTTTCTCACATTATACAAATCCAGAGTATTCTACAAAACCAAGCGTTCACATTTAACAAAGAAAGGTTAGAAAACCAACGCCAATACTTTCAGGAATCCTACAGCGATGTCTAACGATGTCTTATGTGCAGCCCTGTTGTCCTCCAAGTACTAAAGCTGTTAAAGAAAATATATTATATATATATATATATGTACATGGAAAAAAACTAAACAAAAAGTCAACTTGATCTGCTTGAAATAAATACTTGCAATGATTTCTGATATATCTGAAATTCTCAAGTACAGGATGTACAAACCAGAGTAAACCGATCTCCCATAGTGTAGACGCAGCCCCAGGATACATCAGAAAAGCAAATACATTTATCCCTTTAGAAAAGCAAAAGAGGCTGTAACAAGCGTGGTGAGTGTAGTGATAGTGCTTTTAACTCTTCAGCTTTATTTCTGTCCATTCTTCTGGAAAAAAAAGGCACTGTACCTATATAGTCTTTCACAAAGCCATGAATTAGGCCATGGCACCATGATCCTAAATTTCTCAACAATTTTTTATAAGTTTTTTTCTCTTTGTGGTTCTTGTAAATGTAGTGATGGCTAGCAGGGCCTCCAGAGCGTCAGGCTCAGTGCCCAGCTGGCACAGTTCAGTGTGATCAGTTCAGTGATGATAGAGGAAGGTAGTGGGTCTTGTTGGGACATCAGGAGCCGATGATTTGGACGTAGTTAGCAGGGTAGAGGCCCACCTCGCCGCTTTCCAGCTGCCCTTTGCACCAGCCCTGCTCGTCCTCCTCTCCCAGCTTCATCAACTCTTCACCTGTCAATCACAGACTGCGTTAGGCTCATGCATTGCTTTTTACTTTGAAATTAATTGAGCTACCGTTTGTGATCAGTGAGAGCTGTTCTAGACTGATCTACATGGAAAAGCTGATCGACCCAGAGTTATTTTCAGACCCGTCTGCACAACCTGTGCTGAACCATTAGTGCTTGGTTTTTCCTGTAAATGAAACCATTCAAAGCGGTTGCTTTGGTTTATGACTCTTCGTACATTGACCCAGACATACTCTCTCTTTCATACCCATCTCGGCCACCCAAATGGATTTTTTCCCCCATTTTTCCTTTCCTGTGTATTTTTCTCTCATGTGCTTTTTTTCCCCTTCCTATGTCCCTTAAGGGGCTCAGTAATGGTCTGATGAGCTACCTTCAGCTAAAAAAAAAGTAGATATCCTACAGTGTTGCTTCATATTTGAAATTATTATCTTCTATCTAATATAACTTCAGGGAACTGCAGGAAGCTTTTAGTTTAATTTGTTCTGCTACATGATTTTTGTTTTTTAAATTAAGTCAGACTGTGTAGTAGTTACAGTAGCTTAGTATCAGCTATTTGCTGAAATCATCAAATTTATTCTTAATTTTTTCTTGTGTGGCAATTCATGTATCGCCACAGTAACTCCAAAATTTTGCAATTTATATACGTTTGTATTTTGAGTGTAAAAAAAATGTATCTAAAAAATATATTTAATAATTATAATTGTATATTTATAGATACAACACACACACACTAATATAGTCCCTGGTGATTCCCATCCCTACCTCGAAGTGCACTTCAGAATTTCTGAAGTTTGTGTAATATAAATTTCTTTTCTCCCCGATTTTCTCTCTAATTTACGCGTGTCCAATTCCTCCCCATCACTAGGGGGCGCTCTCACATTAATGCTACTACTACCACTCAGTCAGGAGGGCCGAAGACCATCACGCGACCGCATCTTTTCGAACTGCTCGCTCACGCACCTTTGGGGGCGGAGTAACACACTCGCAGGTCAGCGCTATCTGCTCCTTCCGCTTGCGTGAGCTCACAGACGCCCCTGATTGGCTGTAGAGTACCTCTCATCCCGCCCCTCTAATTTATTGCTGAGTAATACCCACACATTATCCAGCTCCCTCCAAACATACAACAGCTTCCAATCTGGGATGGGAGGAAAAGAAGCGATCGTGCTTCCTCCGAGACGCATCAAGCCACCAGCTGCACCTTTTATCAGCTGCCCATCATTCATCATAGGGTAGCGTAAAACAAAAACTAAACAAACAAACAAAAAACTTTCTGCCCCCTGTTGCGTGTTAAATGAGCATAGAGACGGCCATGATTGGTAAGCGTCAGAGCGATCGATGGGCATGCTATTGTGCTGTGGGCTCCTCAGTATGGTTACATGATCTCCAAACCATGGCTATTTTTATTGCACCACTTGGCAGCATGCCTGGAGATTTTGGCTTTTTTTTGCCTTAGCAAATTTACAAAATGAGATCAAGTGAATAGCAAATGCTGAATTAAATTGGTGGCAGACTGGGGGACTTTTTTACTGCTTAGTCCATCTGTTCTTTATAAAATTAATATTCGTTTTGTTTACAGAAGTGTCCAACACCTTCTGAGGCTTGGAAACGTAACAGTGATAATTACTTTCATGCGGTTACAAAACCCTCCAAGAGATTCATATTTCCCATTCAACCAATGAGGCCCACGTCTAACTTTAAAAACATGTTCAGGGGTTTATGACGAGCGTCTTAGAATGGATCACACCCAATTTAAATCTTTTTTTTTTTTTTAGCATTACACTGAATCCCTGGACTGGAATTGAGAATTTGAGGTTTCTTCAGGTCTGGAATATGGGAATAACAGACTGAGACTCAACAAAAGGTTTGCAGGAGCAGGCAGCTGTAATTCTCAAGCAGATGGGAGCAGATGGCCAGTTAGGGAGCTTGATGGACAAAGGACGTGTTGAGGAATATGGGCGCGTGTGGGACGAGTTTAATATACTTATTCATTCCTCTAGGACAGGATTGTTCTACTCTCATTTTGGAGGGCCAGTGTCCAACACAATTTGGTGATTCTTCTGCTCAAACACAGCTGATTCAACTATTCTAATAGTCACCATTGTTAAATTGAGTCTAATTCGTTAATTCTGAACCCTAATATATCCACTTCCATAATCGAAATAAGAAAAGGGGGTGTAAACCTTTGATAATTACATTATTGTCTAAATCACACTACTCTCATTTCAGCTCGTTTCTCCCTCTCCTTGGGATAAATATACACTTTCTGCGCATAGTTGCCCCACATAGGGGTCGTATTAGGTGAAGTGATGAGTTTCCAGGCGGGAAATATTTTCTTCCATTCCTGATCGGTAAACTCCATGAGAACCAGCTGTGTTTACTTCAGACTTTCATCCACTAGGTATCTAGCTGAGGAAATGGCACTGCAGGGCTCGGACCTTACAGTACATGTAGTAAAACCATCTAATCAATCATAAATGAGACTAAATTCTAGTAACCAATCATAACGCAGAGTGGTGGATCTGTTGGAAAAGTTGAGAAGTCTAGCGTGAGCTCAGAGATGGAGAAAAACTGATGGGCATAATCACTTAATCAAACATATCAAAAAAAGTTATTTTCTCAATAAATGATTTGTGCACAGGTGGCACAGTGGTTTAGTGGTGAGCACTGTTGCCTTGCACCTCCAGGTACGATGGCTCGATTCTCGCCTCGGTATTGTTTGTCTGGAGTTTGCATGTTCTACCCATGGTTGATGGGTTTCCTCCGGGTGCTCTGGTTTCCTCCCACAGTCCAAAAGACATGCAGATTAACTAACTGCCGTTCACAAATTGCCTGTAGTGCCCTGCAATGACTTGGCACCCTATCCAGGGTGTACCCTGCCTCATGCCCCAAGTCCCCAAGTCTCCTGGGACCCTGTATACAGGATAAAGCCGTATAATGGCTTCAATCAATCGAGCGTGTGTATGCACAGCTTATTGGTTCGGGATTGGACAATCTCTCTATGGAAGCATAATACAGTTCACAAGCATCTCTTTTGCAAATCCTTATCTTATCTATAGGCCATAAGTGATCCAGTCGTAGAATACAGTACACTCCATGCACAAACCTGAGCTTTTGATAGTTCAGAGCTTTGTAATGGTTCTTTGGGAGAATTAATTTTTGAACACATAACCTTGTCATAACTAGTACTTACTTTATATTCTGAGCTGCTCCTGTGCAATTTCGAATTTTCGTCTTTTTTCGATGAAACAGTTATTGTTATTATTTAAATACAGTGTGACTGTAAAGCCACCAGCAGGTGGCAGAGGTGTCTTCAGAATCAAGGTGCTTGCTTGATAATTACAATACAGTGCGAACCATGACACTGCAATGACGTGGCTAAAAGGGATCATGATTACACTGCTAACAGTTTCGTTTTCTTATTGCTGCTGAAGGAGGAAAGATCTCACACCACCGGAAGCTGTAATGTCACACGTAACAGCAAACCCCAGGCTTAAAATCTTACATCCCCAAATTTGTAAATGTATCAGATATGCAGTCCCACGTCGGGGGGGGTGGGGGGTTGTACTGTATGAGTGGGTGTGAGGAATCGGACATGCTACTTTCGTTGGTAGTACTCAGCAGGGTGATGGTTTTCAGACCCAGTCTGAAAACCCACACATTCAGAACGAAACCATGCTTATGTGCATCAGTGAGATTATCAGCTAACGGTGGGGCAATAAAAGGACACACAAGGATTTCCTCACTTATCAATCTTGGCAATCTGTCCAGTCACGGATGCTTTCCTAGATTGATTAGCTTTAGGAAAACCTGAATTAGAATATCCTTTTAGGTCTGAATCTCATGAAAACACTCATGCTCAGATTCGTCCAGCTCGGTCCCACGTCAGTCAGCAAGATCAACTGATTACAAACAGGAGCTTTAAACAGTTCGTTGTTGATCTTCTACTCTGAATGACACGACGGCAGAGCGTCTAGACGAATCCCACCTCTGTACACGCCGTAAATCATGCTCAAGCACGGCGTACTGCTGCCTGACGTGATGCATGTGTGTATGTACAGTGCATGTGTGTGTGTGCGCGCGCCATTAATAAGCATTAGTAGGGATTAATACCTGCTTTAAAAGTCAGCTCATCAGATTCTTGGCCAGTGTAATCATACAGTGCTTTAACGCGCACACCCGCTACCTTCTCCTCTTCTTCGAGCTCGACTCCGTTCGCTGCTATGTACTTCTTGGGGCTCTCTTCATCAGACCAGTCCGAGGAGTAATCTTTGGCGGCGCTGTGTTAGAAAACAGAGGTTACAGATGTGACGAAGACTAAATAGTGATCAGTGGATGGTTTATTCTAACAATATAAAAATAAAAAAAAATCAATGAACAATAAGAGTCTGTGATCCCTATCCCAACTGTCCTAGTAGATTAGCTTTTAGCGGACAGAAGGCTTATCTCAAAATAGATGAAATATCGGTTGTGATCGGTCAGAATGCTTCTGCTAACAGTGATTCTCACAATACTGTCTACTAAAAGACAATACAAAGAAGAAAAAAAGAAAGACTGGTGAGGGGAATGACTGTTTATAGCTGCTATAGTGTAAGGGCCAAATTTGCCCTACCCTTCTATACACTTATTTGTTTTGTTACATTAGGAGTAACATTTCTTCATGAGTTTTTTTTTTTACAATTTAATATGCTAAATCATACACACACATACATACACACACACACTACGGCCAATTTGGGAACGCCAATTAGCCTAACCTACATGTCTTTGGACTGTGGGAGGAAACCGGAGTACCCGGAGGAAACCCACGCACACAGAGACGGGAATCGAACCCCGCCGGTGCAAGGCGTCAGTACTAACCACCACCACCGTTGATATGCTAATAATCAATCATAATCCTATATTAGCTTAGCTATCCTTACTAGCCACGTTTACATGCTTGCTAATAACTTGAAGAAACTGATCGCTTTTATTCTAAAACGCGTTCGCTAAACCGTCCTCTCAACAGCATTTAACTGCCGAACATTGGCAAGCGTTTCACATGCGTGCAGAGGGATAGGGTAAATCACAGGTCTGTGCATAATACTGTAATCAATGCGCTGCATACAATTACTTACATAAGAATTTTAATAAAGTAGATTTATATATTTGTTGGTCAACGTTGATGCTGTAGCAGGTCGCTATAAATAAATCGGTGTAGGAGAAAGACTGGAATGTGCTACTAGTGCTACTGTTCTAATAAAACTTAATCTGAGGAGGAACTGTGCACCTAATTATCGTTAATTATTAACCGTTATTGATTGATAACCTGTTCGACTATCGAGTGATGGTGAAGATAGAAAAGTGAGCAATTTGCAGCCTTGCTGTCCTGAACAATTGTGCTTACACAAGCGGACCCTGTACGTTCCTTTCAGACGTCAGTAGCTCAATTCAGAGCTTGACACATGAGATGGATCAGACAGGATCGTGTCGGTCTGATGAATAAGACTGTCCAAAAATATCTTGGAGAGTGAGGGGTGTGAACTCTGCCCTCATTTCCCTTGCTGTCGGAACAGAACTAAAGCTTTGAGCTACGAGTTTAACTGCTAGGTTTCTGAAACAGCTTTGTAATTCCACAGTGCAGAACGGACTCGGTGGCAGCTTAGTAAAATCTAAACATGGCCGTCCTACAGACACTGAAGGAAGACACGGATTCCTACACTGAGAGTACTAGTACTGTCGGAGAATTTCACAACTAATCGCCTGAATCGTTTGTATACTGTACAAGGATTCTAAGGGTCCACCAGGAATTAATTAGATTCATGGATGGACAACATTAAAAGTACTCTTACAGTCAGGAGTTGACACTGTCAATGGCTTTTTGATTTCGTTTTCTGGCAAAGAATGATTGTAACACGTCTTATACACATAAAAATACAAGAATTTAATTTCATAGACTATTTGCCAAATAGCGCATTATTAAAAAAAATCTTTTTGAGAACAGCAAATAGGTTTCCTCAGTTCTAGAATGTAACTGATGTTTTAAACTCTTTACATCACGCACCAGAATGTGTAACGTTAAATGCTGTTGCAAAGGCTTGTGCTTCTGTGGTCCTCTGATAAACAGATGGCCATAAAAGACACACTGATGTATCTTGAACTCTGGTGCATGCAGTGCCACAGATACGGACACCCTGACTCAACTTTAGATATGAGGAATGAACTGTTCTCTAGATCAGCTTCAGTTATTAGTAGTTAACATACCACCATGCAGGCACACTGATATTGTGCTCAATATTGCTGCCCATATTGCTAAAGTAAAGTAGTAATTAGCTTTTGTACAACTACCAGCGGGATGAAGTCTCCAAAAAGACCCACGGTTACCAAGTAATCGGATAGCGAAAAGAAAGAGTCAACACCACTTCAGTTAAAACGTCAATGCGTACTAAAGGAGCTTTATGAATAAACCTAGCACTACAGGTCAATTCTGGGTTTCTCAAAACCTGCAATAAGTTACAGGGAGGAAAATGAGGAAAGTTTGTCACAAGCATATTTTCCCACGAGACAATGCAGCTCAAATAACAAGCTGCATGTTCTGTTCTTCCTAGCTGTGCACGCATCCAGAGCTCTCCGGGTAAGCATTTCTATTACCAAATATATAAAACGGGAAATCATCAAGAAAAAGATTTTTGCATCAAGACAAACAAAACAGGCGAACTGGGTGTGTAAATTACCGGATAGTATCTTGCGGAGTCTGAGGTGCTTCATCGGCAGCGGAGACGATGTTGGTCAAGGTGACGTCGTCCATTCGGCTGTTCCTGTCTTTGCGGCTGATCGAGCGGTTGGCCTCTGGAGACCATTCCTGAAAAAGTGTGCGCGCAAAACACATTAAGAATAATGTGAATATCTTGGCACCCTCCACAATATACTGTAAATAACAACCAGGGGGCGAGTCTATTTAACCAGCACAAAAGCATGAAAATAGAATCCAGTCCTAATGTGACCCATTGCAAACATTGTCTTTAACGTATCAGGGTGGCACATGGTAGGCCCTTCTACTGCACAAATAGCTTCAGTGTTCAGGGAAAGAAATAAGGATGAAAGTGAGAGTCTAGTGTCACGTGCTTGCTGACTTGTACAAGAAGCCCTAACGATTTGATTAAACATTATCCAAAAAATAACACTTGGGTCCAACTTAGCTTTAACTGTGGTGCTGGTGGAGAGGAAAAATAAATCCTCAGAGGGGGGCTGAGAATAAATAAAAGTTGGACCAGAGCATGGAAAAGGGAGTTCTGGCACAGAGTGAAGGATCCCACATTCCACACGCCATCCGTGGGCCATGGAAACAACAGAGCATTCACCATCAGCCCATTAGGATTCACTATGTCCAGGGCTCATAGTCAGAAAGGCACAACCGATGACAGCTTGCATACAGATGCACCGTGGGGCTTCTACTGGAAATGTCATATCACGTTGCTAAGCAAATGTTAGAAAAAAAGTTTTGTTCTCACATTTCCTGTTTAGACAAAATACTATAAAACTAATGGGCTTTACAGGGGGAAACAGAAAGGTAGTTCGTTCGTTATTGTATCTACAACTGGATCCATCTCAAACTGGGGGTTGGGGAATATAGAAGAAGAATTCAGGCTTGTACATCAGACCAGGCATTTCTGAACTGGCATTAAACTTTCCACACTACTGTGACCAATGAGGCCACCTTATTGTTCACTATTTATATAAACCTAGGGTTAGTTCTATATAACGCATGCCAACTTAACTACTGTACCTTAACCTGGGACCGGTTGACTGCAGATTTTGTATCTTAAACTGGGGCCACTTCAAAACTGAAATTTACACTGGGTCCCATTCATTGTTGCATCACAAAGAGTACTTCAAAACCATATCTCAAATCGGGAAGAAATACAGTACCTGGATTGGGCCTAGCTCAGAACTGTACCTCATCCTGGGACCAGTATACTGTTGTATATTCAAAATTGGGGCCGGCTAACCTACGCGTTTCATACTGGGGCCGGCTAACCGACGCACCTCAGTTCATTGTTGCTGTACCTCAAACTGCCACCACTTTAAAACTATAAATCCCAACAGGGCCAATTGAATTTTGTTAGGACCAGTTCAAAATTGCACCTTACACTGGGACACTGTTGTAAACTGTTGATGTTCCACCTCAAACTGGAGCCACATTTCTGTTCGTACCTCAAACCTGTCCCAGTTCACCATTGTACCTCAGACTGAGACAAGTTCAAAGCTGCACCTTAAACTAGGACCCAGTTCACTGTTGTTGTTAAATTGGGACCAGTTCAAAAATTTACCCCAAACTGGGACCAGTACACTGTTGCTGGCTGATTGGAGCAAGCTCAAAACTTCCACCTTAAACTGGAAGCAGTTCAATAACTTTGTCAGATTGGGGCCAGAGCTATGCCACCTAGGTCCAGTTTAATACTTTACCTCAAACTGAGGCCAGTTCATGCTCATTCCAGGTCCATGTGTGTTCCTCCACCACCTCAGGTCCTCCGTGTCACTGGCAGCATTAATAGTCTGGTTCAGATCTTGATACAAGGCCTTAAACCTGGGTGAAAATGTTTAAAGAGTAATTCTTCATCAAAGTAATCAGTTAGAAAAAATGAACAGGGGATATCTTCGTTCTTAGCCTTGTTTAAGTTCGTCATTCTTGGGAATTTATTTTGACGGCATATGCATACATGGTGCCTGAGAACACATGTAAATTTGGTGGCGTGATCAGCCAACACACCTTAACCAAACACCCTGGATCAAAGGCGGGATTCGTGCACACAAGACTATGATCTTGGGAGGAGCCAGATAATTACAGTGGGAACATGATGGAAAAAAATAATGCAATTGTTTTTAAAAAGCAACAGCAGGATCTGTGAAGGTTCTCATCATGCACGGTTTCAAATATTAGCACTGCCTCAACCTTTGTTCGAAAAGAGTCTGGTTAATGGACAACATACTGTTGAACATTCTTTCTAGGGCAAACAGTGATAACAGGGTTCATAGTCAAAGAAAAGCAGACCTAATAGTTAACATTTTGATGTATTTGAAAATACATGACTGAACTCAACAGCCTTGAGGGTTCTAAAGCCTGACTGCACAAGTAAGGATTGCGAAAGTTAGATATGAATTTCTGTGGATTTTAAAGCAGGGAGACTCCATCCTTCTAGTTTAACATCGTTAAATATTGAACAAAAGATCTACAAAATCTTAAATAAACTAAACATTAACGATTAAGTCACTCTTAGGCCTGAAACATGGTGCACGCAAGCACACGAATGCAAAAGACAAGTCGGCACCAACACGTGTCTTTGGTAAATATAAACAATATATAAACGTTTGCTGTTGTGTACCTGTGGAGGTGATCAAGCTCAGTCCACAAGGTGGCGATATAAGCTACTGAACACTTTCCAAAGTTAGGCAAGTTAACCTAAGAAGAAGCAATCAGCTTTCTTGTGTTGTTTCATGTTATAGTGCCCCTGGTGGCAACGCTGAGATTGCGCACATTTTGCGCACATTTTTTTCGACTTAGGATTTTTCGCAACGACACACGCAACTGGCCTTGCGTAGCTTGAAGCGTTTGAACTGCTCAACACTCACCCTACATTGCTGGAGAGGTCCAGGTGCTGATGAATATCCAGCATCACCTCCTTAAAGAAGCATAGCCGCTTCTTCTCAGCATCTTGGGTTATCTCAAACATCTGCTCCATGTCTTCCATGTACCGCGGGTTACAGCGGTTCAGCTCATCCAGGGCTTTCTCATAGCGGTCCTTCATCTGAGACATGACACAAAGCAGCCTTTAATTTTAAAAAATGTCTGTCAGTTCAGGACCATGGGACAGAAACAGAGCTCAGCTTTAAATATGATTGTAATGAATCAAAATATATAATGATATATCTTGCAACATGTCAAGAATGATGACACAAATAGAAAATTTAGACTGTGGATGTTCTGTTCTGTGAAGTTAGCACATCATTGTTGCGGTGATGGGCCCAAAAGACAAAAAACAAAGCAGGAGTGCAAATCTCTTATGAGGTCACTTCCATTGATGTGATGTACAGAAAAGTACAAAAACCAAAAAAAAGGAGAGAAAAAAAACTTTTCTAAAAACCGTAGCTCTCCTTTTGATTTAAAAAAGTATGCATGTTAATATAGGCTTACAGCGAAGTACTAATGTGATGAGAAAAAAAAAAAAAAGTTAGAACTTATTAATCCGCCAGCAGTTGGCATCAGTAGCGTTTGTTATTTTTTTTCCCGCCCCAAGACTTCATTTTATTTCATTTTCAGGTATCTGGATTCCACTCACCTTGGGTCTGTAGTTAACATGAGCAAGAATTTACTTTCTTAAAACACTCTCACTAAGTACTGAGACGTACAAATTGAGATGATGAAAGTATAAACTGGATTGCATGAATGGGTTTTAGAACGTCTGCAGAAGACAGCAGCACTATGTCATCACGTCTCCTCATACTGTAGGTGCGTCTCTGCTCCCGGAAAATAGGCGTGTGTCGGTTTGAGTTCGGGCTTGATTTGCTTGTGTGCTGGTAGACGGTAGCACCGTGGGGCCGTTCCATTTACAGCCCAAAATAAGCTCGCTGTTGATTTGATCAGCTATTTTTAACGTACTGCAGTGAAGCGTGAGTGGAATCGTAGCTTTTATACAACTCCACAATCCTCGCTCCAAAAAATGGCCTGTAATTTAGTTTCCACTAACTGCAACCATGATCCTTAGAATAAAGGCTCCAAATCTATTTTACTTACAGAATATGACTTTACTCTCTGAATGGCTTGACATTTCTGTCTTCAACTATAATAATGATCATTACACTATATCTGCGACTAGCAATGTGAAAAATTAAATAAATAAATAAATAAATAAAAACATGTAAAGTGTCAGAGAGAAGAGCACAGATAGATTACTATATAAGCATGTAGATTCAAGTTAGTGAAAAAGCAGATCCAAAATGGCGCCAAACGCTTTCACTATCAATAAAACAAGCCTGTCTTGTCTTGGCAAAACAGAAACCAGCATTTTGGTCTCCACCCATTGCGGTTCCAAAGAACAGACATCAGTCACTCATCACATCATAAACATACACAATGACTAAACTCCACTGGGCATTCCTTAATTCTTCCAATTATAGCTTTATCATCCTGGAATCAACATAACCAGTAAGACTGATTAGTCTAAACTTGGTGATTAATTCACTTAAGAACTCTTCAGGTTCATTATGGACACCATACAGTATGCTATCCTGGGACTTCAGGATACAGACACAATTGACATGACATTATTGACTTGTCATGACGTTACACAAGTGTGATGAGCTCTCAAGAGCTGCTAATGATCCCTAGAGGAGCCACGGATAAACAGGGAACAATCCATGAGCTAACACTGGTTACCTTCTCTGCCTCCTGGGTGCATTTCTCCACCCGATCCGTGAACTTCCGCACCTCCTCCGGAGACTTGGTCGGGTCGGCTTTGGCGTGCATCTCGCGCGTCATTGCTGTTCGCTCCTCCTTCCGCGCCTGGTGGTAACTCTTTTTAGAGGCGTCTACCTACCAAAAGGTAACAGGACACTCATCAGCTCATTACTCACTATGCATCCCTTACTAAAAACAGAGCGGTTTCTGAGCTGCAATCTAACACGCTATAACTCACTTCCTTAAGTTTGCGCACCCAGGGTTTCTGGGCCTTTCGGAATCCTTCATCTGCGTCTTTGGTCTCCTTGAAGCCTCCGATCATTTGCTTGTGGTAGGCATCCTTTTGCCAGATTCGGATCTTCTCGCTGTCCTCCGTAACCAGCTTTTCTTTCAGCTCCATGTGGATCTCGCTTAGCTTGTCTGCTGCATTCATAAATGCGTGCCAAGCCTTCTCCAGGGTGCCATACTGTGAGCCTGGAAAAGGAAACTCTTTGGTCATTTTTCATCTTAAAACAACGAAAAGATAAAATGTTTTTGGTTTTTAAGCAAAAATCAAGGTCATCTGGCTCTGAAAAGCAATTTCTGTATCTTTCAATTCACTCAAAATATCTAGAAGGGACATTACCATAATTCCACCATGATTTGATTTGTGGGTTGCAATAAAGTGCTTACAGAACAAAGAGGGACATCTCATGGCACGCTAAACTCTCTTATCACACTCCAACAACACAAATCTTCTTTCGAATCTCTAACCGAACGTGTCTGGAATGTGGCGATTTCCATTAAAAAACAAAAACAAAAAAAAACATATGCGGGTGAGATGAGTGCTACAGAAGTGGAGTAGGATGAGTATGTTTCCTTGATGGGTGTTCCAGATATGATTTAATGCTTCTTTAAAAATGTCTGCACAGGCTGGTAATCCAGGCTTATCGCTCTCTTTTACCTCTACATGAGCCCATTTATTGCAATGCACAAAATCAGAAATGCCAAATTATATTACATACGTCTACAATTCCTAACACTGCTAAAGAAAGACTCGGCTATCTTGATCAAGCGAGTGCGATGCATCTGCATGCCTGGCGAATCAACAAATGAAACATACAGTGGCCATGCCAACCAACAGAAATCTGTTTGGGTAACAGGTTATTTTCAGAGGACAGGGAGAGCCCCTGTGGCCTCAGACTAAAGTTCAGATCACCTTTCTCTACAACACCCCTCCATCTTTTAGCCCAGTCATTCAGCTGCTGAGAATAGGCCTTCTCGATCTTGGCACGCTCCTGGAAGCAGCTGACCAGCTCGTTGCAGAGTTTGTAGCCGTCGTCGACCCGCTTCACTGTCCTCTTGTAGTTCCCCGGCTGAGCAACGGACACAATAATATGGGAGAGTATAGAATAAGAACAGTAGTTTGTGATATTAATGATTCACATTTATAGCTATTTAATATCCATAAGGCATTATAAATGTATTAGCGTTTACTGTATGTATAAATGTGGCCATTTAATAAGGGTCAAATTATTAGGCTGCATCAAGCAAAGAAAACAACTAAGGAGATTTGAAATGACTGGAACTGGGTTAAGAATCCTAAAACACTATAAAAAATCTGGAAGGGTAGTGGTGAAGCGTTTACTTTGTCAGAAATCATGAGTGGAGATCACCTATGTGAGCTATGTTTAATAGTGAAAGTAAGAGCATTTCTATGTACAGTAGACACACAACATGATGAGAATAACAGTGTTGGGATTAAACAGCTGTAGGCCATAACAAACCAGTTGTTTGTGAAATTAATAAGAAAAATAAATATATGAATAAAATCAGTTTGAGTTTGCTAGGAGGCATAAAGATCATATGGTCTGATGAGTCCAGATCGAGACACTTCCAGAGGTCAGAAGGGAAGAGCATGAAGCGATGTATCCAACATGCATAGTGGCCACTGTACAAACCTCTGGAGCTGCTTGGTTTGATCTGCGGTTGCCTCAGTCAGTCAGGGCTAGGCTCAGCAACGCTATGAAATGAGGTCTGTTGACGACCTGAATGTACTGAATGAGCAGGGTATCACATCTAGGGAGGTTTTCTTCCCTGATGCACAGGCATATTACAGGACTCAGGCTGGGAAAGAGTGCTTGCATGGGGAATCATTTTCACACGTGAACCGGCCACCACATTATGTGCTGTAATCAAAACTAAAGGTGATTGAATATCTTATCATGTGTGAGTTTTTTTTTTTTGGACCAGGCGGTGTATCAACAATGTGCGTCATTATTAACCAACTGTTCAGGGGATTGTTTACACCGATCCAAGCCGAACAGCCTGTGCGGACATTTGTACTGACAATAACTAAGCTCCTTATTCATCATACAAAATGTGCTAGAGCTTTTATTCTGATAAGTTTCCAAACGAGGTACAGAATTGTTTTTCATTCCCATCCCCACAAGCACTTGGCAGCAGCCTCCTCTGCTATGCAGTGGCTTTACCGAGCCGAGCCGAGCCTCAGAGGCAGCTCCTGACTCTCTTCCAGACGAGTGCAGACTTGACGGGGTGTTTTTGCACCGGAGGTGGAGGAGGGGTAGTGAAGCAGATCACCTCTTAGGGAGGTCATAAATTACTTTTTTGCATCTTTGTCTCACAAGTCTACACGTCAAACCGTCAAAACAGACTAGGAACCATAAGTGTAGCTGTGTTACCCCAAATCGACTATATTCACTGGTTTGTGTGTGCGCGTTTGTGTGTATGGGGGTGGATAACTGGCTTCTTACCTCCCAAAAGCTTCCATAGCTCCCAACGTCTTGCAGGTCCCCGTCGGAAGACATTTTAGGGTCACCCTTGCAGCACGGAATGATTGCGGCTCTCTGTCAAACTGAAGGCATGAGACACAGTAACAATAATGTGAAACGACACGTGCTAAAGATGAAGAAGGCAAAAGAAATGGCAAGGACTGAAATAATGTTTATTTTGCAACAAAAACTTGTTCAGCCAGCCACCACCTTGGCACACTGCCCTACACCACATGCAACGGCACAGACCTACAGGAAGGTTCAATGGTCTCTACAACTACTGTAACGCATTACACCAGAGGTTTCCAGTTTTACGCGCATAACAGCTGGCGTGGATACAGGGTTTTTTTCCCCTGCCCAACCGTGGGAGGATTAGACGCGTCAGCTTTATGCCCATTCCTAATATCGTTCATAACGCAGTACGCCACAGATTGTACTTTTTCAATGTTCAATCTGATTGAACATTGAAAAAGTAGCAATGTTTGGAAATAGAGAAAATCTTCAATATAATAGAACAGATAATAGCGCAGACTCACCAATAAGCAGAAAATTGTCTTGTCCTAATGTGGACAGGCTCTGCCTCAGCTTGGGCGCGGCAGTGTGGCTAAAGATAACGGTACCCTGTCTACCAGCTCGTCGCCCCTCCACCCCAGAAGCTCGACTACTCAACAGTAATACCCGTTCATATCCCCATCTGACACACTTCCATCAACCACCGAGCCAAAGGAAACTCCCGTATGTAGAATGGCTCATGTCCTGAAATAACCTGTGTTTATTAAAACACCAACTGTTTTGCAAGAACACGTCAGGAACCATTCGTCAATAAAACAGGTCTGGATTCTGGTCAAACTGAGATTTGACAACAAAAACCAAATTAAAAACTTGAACCTGGTGACCCTTTCCTGTAAATCCTGACGGGCAGGCCTGGGATCTCTAGCTGTACTTATTGTTGAAACCAAGGTCACTCAGGCTTACTTCCCTAGACAGACACGGCAAGTAAGAAGAAAGGTAAAGATTCATTAAGAGCATCTGCTTCCAATCCATGCCAAACACAAACTGTGTTAATGGAAAATTTACACCCTTAAGGGGTTCTGAGAGTCTTTACGAGAGATTGTCCGGTAGAACAGCAAGAGACGGCGCTCTGCCAAACCTGCTCAGTATACTTACAATACCAAACTTTGTCGTTTAATAAGTAGTTCTAATTTGCCAAATTTCAGTAAGACATAAACTAACTTGACATGACCTCCTGCAATGGACGTTACAAGTTCCAGCACAATACCACCACACCTGTTTGTTTTTTGCACCTCTGAATATGATATCAGTCCAAGTCCTCGGAGGAGGAGATTACTGCTAATGTGAGGAGGAAAAAAAAAAAAACCCCCCGCAGCCTGTTTTCTTAAGGAGAAAAAGAGTTCAGATTACTTCCACTAAACTTCCTGCGCACATGACGGCATGACGGGTATGGGGGAGGGGGCGATGGAAAGGCCACTCCTAATGGAGGCATTTCCCAAAGCCGTGCTGAAAAAGAAACATACATGAGAGTCCTGCTTGAGCCATGGATGATAATTGAAAGCTTAAACAACCTTAGCTTATAAGACCAGCTATGAGGCTCAGATTATGAAAGAATGCCTCTGCGTACAGAGCCTTGGAAGAGATTGTTCCACACACACACGCACACGGAGCATCTCTGACAGACTGAATACTGGGGGCAGCAGCTGTGTCATGCTGGACTCCGGAAATAACCAAAGCCCCTGAGATCTAACAGAACTAGCGAGAGAATACAGCACACACCATTACGGGATTAATCTCCTTCGGATATTGGCGACTGATTTAAACAGCTGCGTTCAAATGCATGTGAAGAACCCCAATGAACTCAATAACGAAAGGGAAAAAAAGACCAAAAAAAAAAAAGTATGTAAAGCACTTTCGATCACAAAGCAAGTAGAAAGCGTCGTGTGAATGTTTTTTTGTGTGTGTGACTTGCTGCACAAAAACCCTAAGGAAACCAAGAAACTAATACGTCTTCACTGTAATTAAAAAGAACAACAGATCTGGAAGGAAGCTAACGGGTTGCTTCTTAAAGCAGAAGTTCTAGCAACTGAGAAGGCGCCAGACGTCAATTTTTTCTCTCGAGATTCTACACGGCCATAGTGAAAGGGTACGAACTGGGTTCATATTATGTCCTGAATGACGCGACTACACATATGAAATTAATGGATAATACGAGTGAGTCACAGCTGCACGAGCCGCCTCAATCAAAACTCATCAGTGACACATTGCGCATAGAGCATGTTCATCGATAATGATTTTTACCCACTGGCGGCTTATGACGTCGTCTTGGCAGAAAAACAGGAACAACCAAATATTTAACAAGCATTTGACCTTGAGAGAAAATGCAGTACTTTTGGAATGATTTGAGGGTTTTGCTAAGTAGTGGTTGTATTTGCTCAGAATGCGGCAATAGGCAGTAATTCAAAATGCAGACGATACACTAACAATCTTTTGGGAAAATTTAGACGCCACATTCTATAGAAATATAAGAAATTACATTTTATTCCTTCCTTTCTGAGCCAGGAAAAGTGTTTCATCAAGTATCCTCCAGCCTAAAGGCCACATCATGAGCATGAATGGGGTGAAATGAAATCTAAGGAGTGAGCATTAAAGCTGATTGTATTTCACACATCACTTCCTTTTGGACGCGACACGAACAACACCTAGAGAAAAATCACTAATCATGTGGATTCAAGCAGCCAAATGAAAGCATACAACACACTTAACACAAAAACGTTAAAGGTATTTTCGACTCATTGCTGAATTAAACTCCATGTTAATGCTTGAATTCATACCGACAAGCAATGTCGCCGTTATTGTCCACAATCAAAACAAAAAAAAAAGGCGTAGCTTATGAGCTAACCCTGAGGCACGCTAATTACTGGGTGAAAACTTTGTCCACAATCAGTGAACAGAAAGCAGATAGTGACAGGAGAAAGACGTTGTCTGAATGCTTGCTAAATGTCCTCCACGTGTTATTTGGATCTGGTTGAATCATGTAATATTTTGTAATATTTTGGCAAATTTAAGAATAGTAGTTGAGAGAGATCTTATATCTTAAACACTTTACATACACTTATTTAGTATTTGGTACTATTCCCTTTAAATTGTTTAACTTGGATCGAAACGTCTCGGGTCGCCTTCCATAAGCTTCAAAAGGTTGCTGGAGTTTTAGCTCAATCCTCCTGACAGAACTGGTGTAATTGAGTCAGGTTTGTAGAGCTTCTTGCTCAGACCCTTTTTTTTTTTTTTTTTTTTTAAGTTCTGCCCACAGATTTTCTACAGGCTTGAGGTCATGGCCACTCCAATACTTCAACTTTATCGTCAAGCCATTCTGCCATTTTGCTTTGGAAGTATGCTTGGGGTCATTATCCATTTGGAACAACCATTTGCGACCAATATTTAATTTCCACGCCAATGTCCTGAGATGTTGCTTCAATTCATCTACATAATCTTCCTTCCTCAAGATGCCACCCATTTTGTGAAGTGCACCAGACCCTCCTGGAGCAAAGCATCCCCATATCATGATGCCGCCATCCCCGTGCTTCACTGTTGGGATGGTGTTCTTCGGCTTGCAAGCCTCCACCTTTTTCCTCCAGACAACGATGGACCTTACGGCCAAACAGACCAGAGGACATTTCTCCAAAAAGACCTCCAGATCTTTGTCCCTCACCATTTGGCGAGCAGCTACAAATTGTAGTTTTGTAGTAATGGCTTCTTCTTCACTGTGCTGCCTTTCAAGTTATGTTACATCAATAACATCTGTGGCTATAGATAAGCTTTTTACCCGTTTCCTCCAGTGTCTTCATTTCCAGAACAACAACAAAGGACCTTGTGATTTGTACTTTGTTCCAAAGTACGTATGTGTCTCCGTCCTGAGCAGTACAATCCTATGGTCCCTATGGTATTTACACTGACATACTGTTGTTTGTAAAGATAAATATGGTACCTTCAGAAACTGTTCCCATGAACCAGATTTAGGGAGCTCTTGGCAGATTTATTTGGATTTTCACATGATGTCAAAGTTTGCAGGATATATACTGTAATTGACATCAACATAAAACTGCCTTATATTAAAACTTTGCGACAATAGAAGGACTTGGTGTTTAATGATTCCTGAACTGAATTGTTGTCAAATACAGTAAGAATAAACATAAAAGGAATATACAGTGTTCGCTGTAGTGACGGTCTTGCTAAATTTTGCAAAAAAATTGTAACCTGGCATGGAATTGGCAGGCATTAAGGTTTCTTACAACATTCTAAGCAAATGCTAAACAGAAACCAATCGTATTCCAGATGCAAACTGAGAGCTAGATGCTAACTATGCTAGCTCACAGACGTCTTGTAAAATCAGGCCAAATATGTTTCCATATGAATGTCCCCTTAATTTACTGTTCATTTACTGCTGAAATCCAAATACATCAGCTAGTTTAAAACATATAGCCGTTTGGCAGTTGTATGAAAGTAACACTACTTTACATTTTGGTCAATTCCATTCCAATTGTGTGCATTTCCTTTGCGCAGCCGTGGCACCTTGAGGCATAACTCCACAAGACCTCTAAGGATGCTGTAGTGTCTGACACCAGTAGTTCGTTTGGGTGCCCCAGGATGGGGCCTCCACGGATCGGACATAGCCTTTAAACTCCCAGATCGCAATCCAATTGAGCACCAGTCTGAGTTGGCAGCCTTGGGCTCTTTGCCTGCCAGGCCCCGTGTGCAGTATGGGTGATTAGTGCTGCGTTGGCTTTTCTGTGGGATCGGACCACACAATCTGGACTTTGGTCCCCGCCAGTATGCGTGAGCCTTGGGTGCATATATAATCATAAAACTGTATCGTATATAATCATAAAATTGATAATTTTACTGTTAATGTTTTGTGTTCTTAATGTTATGGCCGATCTGTGTACGTTTTCTGCAAGTCTAGATATCTGCAATGCATACAAGAATACCTTACTTGTATTATCCTGCACTGCCCTTAAAGGTTACATGACCAGCACTACATACACTTTCACTGGCACCAACCCCGAATTTACACCGGACATGCCATATTAGCGAAAGTGCGCTTCATTTTGTCAACAAAATTAGTGGTTTATATACAACAGCGTCATTTCAACATGGGGGAAGTGGGCGGACGAGGTTGGGTCAGCTGTAATCTCATAACACAGTTTAATGAAAATGTGTCAGACAGCATGACGGTAAACAAGCAGTGTGTGTATTTTTATTTTTATTTTTTACTGGTTATCCATTAAGTGTCACTGCTTTGCAAACACTCCGTTATGTGACTACAGGTTGCGCAATCACGGCATTATGAACTGTCCAGTCTGTGGAAAGTTTTGAGATTGTAATTTACACTTCAGTTTAAGCAAAAAAGTCACACTGAATCATGTATAGATGCAAGTGATTGAGTCAGACAGCTGGTGGGAACTCGCTTTAAGCTCGTGCATGCATGAGATCTATTCACGGGAACTGAAGGGCACTTATCAGCGCATACTTTAAATCAAGACTCCACCCAGAAACACATTAAATATGTTTATATTGAATATTTGTGGGGTGCTTAGGGATTCTGGTGCTAATTTGTTGGTAAGGGCTGTATTTATGTTATTCCCCGGAGGCGTTCTAGTGGTTGTGTGATGCGCCGAGATCACAGGGGAGATTGTTATTGCTAGCAGTTACAATAGTGTTTAAGAGTCTCAGACATATGGGATAACAGTCAGGTTTTGCTGAGCTATTAAAAATGAAGTTATAAATGGTCAACATAATATAATTTTTTAAATCTTCTATTAAAAAAAAAAAAAAAAGAAACCTTGGAAATGTTTGTTTCCAAACCAGAATTTATCACAAGAGCATGAGCAAGAGCAATAAACCAGGGAAAACTTGCTCTTCATCATGGGCGTTCGTGAGCCTGCATTAGCAGAAGTACGCGAATAGCATTCTTTCACATGTGTTGTGCCACATCATAACCCTGCAAGTTCAGATCAAACATAATATTTTCTCAGCGGGTTTACATGATGGCTATACTACGGATCAGAACATCATGGGTTTAACCCACAGCAACCACTGTTGGGCCCTTGAGCAAGGCCCTTAATCCTAACTGCTTAGATGTATAAGGAAATAATGGAAGTCACTCTGTCACTCTCTTGCATGTTTTACTACATCATCAGCTGTGGCCGTGTAGTTCAGAAGACGCAGATGTAGATCGGAGTGTGTTGCGTGCAGATGGAGATTTCTTAGGAGACACAGGGCATTTATGATAAAAGATTTCCACTTTAGTGTTCAGGGACGGTTGGCTTTCATATTTGATTCAAGACTGTGCCATGTCATGATCGAAGTCACATTTTTCGAGTGGGCTCGAACATGGTATGCCAATCTGTGCCTGTGCACAAATATTGCATATTACGTAAAAGTTACCAAATTATGGGTTCAGGTGTGCTCTGGTGCTGGCCCTGCTGCTGTAGTATCTACCAAGTTGGTTTAGAATCATAAATCTAAAAATATATATTGAATCGGCATATTCATAAAATTGTGATATTAACAGAATCATAATACAAATTGAATCAGCATCTAGGTATCATCATAGTATCGTATCGACTGGTCCCTGGTAATTACCAATAATGAGCTCGTAGTTAAACAGCACATAAAAGATGTCAATAAAAAATGATTAGAATTGAACTACAAAGTAAATTTAAGATGAAAGTACAAACATATTTGTGAATATAGTTAAAACAGACATCTATTTATTAGGGATGAGACTAAAATTGTTTGGCAAAAAATTCTAACAAATTAATAAAGGCTTTGAAAAAAGCCTCCTTTTAAAGATTGTAACAATATACTAGTCTAAAGTTTGCCAAGTTCAATGATGGATTATATGCTTTCAATTTACCAGAACTGAAAGCGAGGATGCCGTCTCAATGTATTTTGTTGTTGTTGTTGTTGTTGCTAGGAACTCAAGTGGAGATGAGCGTTTACTAATGCGAGGCAGAGAAAAAGGGGGCGGGGCTTCCAGGGTGTCAATTTATATCAGGTCATACTGAACAGTCATTCATTCTGATTAATAATTATAAAAATTTTTTTTTTTTAATTCTGGGATGGGTGGGGCGTTAAAGCGTGCCGAACATTCTGCAAATGCCTTAAAGCTTGCATGCTTGCTGTGTTTTTATCACAGTATGCAGTAGATATGGAAGATATTCAGGGTAGGTCTTTTCTAAGAACCGTCACGGCCTTCATTCGAAATCATCTGGTTTCACTGCCTCGTGCTCATTTCACAATTCATTTAAACTTGCAGTCACGGTTTCAACACTGTGACCTTAAGAAATGCCAGACTCTCCCAGAGCTTGCAGTTAAAAGGGACTCCTGGAAGTGGACCAGGGGTACATCCCTGCTGCTGGAGGATGTTTACACTGCATCGGTCATTGACTCTGCTTCTGCCAAATTGGAACCCGAAGCTGTCGAGTTGAATCGAGACAGCATTTTTAACTGTGCATATCCGCAAAAAAGGGAATTTTTTTTTTTTTTTTTTTTTTAAACACCACCACACTTTAAGAATCATGCGTGTATAGGAAGTGGACGTCACAAACCATATACATGTCGTGTCGTTTTGAAAAGCGATACTTTTATTTATTTATTTATTTATTTTTACACAGAGCACATTTTAAAAGCAGGGGAAAGGTGCGTAGTTAAAGGCTGGATGAAACCGGATAGCTCATGGCAGCACATTCGGAACCCATTAGCCTACTTGTCAGATGTGGCTTTGAGTACATGACTTGTGGCATGTGGTACTTGTTTGTATCTCGCTCTCTCGCTCGAATCTCGTTCCCACATACACTCAGACTCTGAGAAACGCACTGATTGAATCCAGAATGCACTCCGGTATACCTGAAGCAAAGTTCAATCCCAGTGCCAGGACCGACACGACATATCCGTAACACTCGCTCGGTGAAGTACCCTCATGTCCGCGCGGCCGCCAAACAATGAGAACAATGGCTTCCATTTCGGGATAACGAGGACACGGGGAGGGAGCGGGTCAAATATTCACATAAGCCCCACTGGAAACTTGTCATTAATCTCTTTAATGTATACAAGGTGACTTGAGCGCCACAGCGGTTGTTGTTGTTTCAAAAGCCTGGAACAGGGAGTTTACAGTGAGAGGGGCTTTCCGTTTTTTTGTGGAAATAAAAAGATTGTATGAACCCATGATAATACTTATCTATATCTAGTACTGGTTCTTTTGACAGATATACATTACCAGTCAAAAGTTAGATTTCTGCATTCTAGAAGAATACTGGAGATTTCAAAACTATGAATGAACAAGTATTAGGTTATTAACCGACAACAACAACAACAACAACAACGTGGTCAGTGGTTATTTTAAGACGTAAAGGTCAGCTGTACTGGAACACTCCCTGCAAGAACAGTATTGTCAAGTGTATTTGCAAAACCCATCAAGCACCATGGCTCTCATGAAGACCTTCCCAGAAAGGCAAGACCAAAACTTAAGTTCATTCAGAGTTACCAGCCAAATTCAAATTTTATTTGTCACATACACAGTCATACACAGTACGAAATGCAGTGAAATGCTTAGGCATGCTTAGCCTCAGAAATCACCCATTAACAAACAGCACCTCGGATTCGAGCCGTTATGAAGGCCTTACCAGGCATAAGAAGCAGATACACCTCAATATCAGGTGATTATAACTTATTATAGACGCCTTCAGGATTGTTTTACTATGCAGAACGAAATAAAAATCAGAAAAGACCAATTAATTAGTACGCGTGTGAAAACGTTTTATAAAATCCAAAGTGGGGGGGGGGGGGGGGGAGACTCAGACACTTGTTTAGGACTAGGGATGCATCGATACCATTGTACCAGTCATCAGTATAAATAACACAATGAGTGACCTATATTGTACTCAATCAATCAGTGATGTGGTCGTCCACACAGTTATATAAAATAATGTACAGTTTTGGTCAAAAGTATGGAGATAAAAATAAAATTGTATGTTTTAACATTATTACTTAAAAAAAATTTACTCACTTGCCTATCATCTATACTGCTTTATCTGTATACGGGTGGGGGGGTGGGGGGACCTATCCCAAGAGACTTGGGGCATGAGTCGGTGTGCCAATCCATCACAGGGCAAATTGCTATACGACTTGGTGCTGGGCATCGAGTCAAAAAGACGTCCTCAGTCCTCTGGTGTCACTCGCTCACATGCCGGCGAGATTGCTTCCTGAAGATCATGTACAGAACACGGTTTCTTGACTGCTGCTGAATTCTTCACCACTGTCCAAAGGTTTGCTATCTGTTTTAAGTCTGGAGATGCCCCAGGCCATGACGCTCTAGAAGCTGAACACCAATATCACGGCTGGTTTTTAATCAGCTTTTCAGTTCATTAGCACGACGCTTCAGCCAGACGGCTCGAACTAAACTAAATCAAGGTCACCTGCTGTCTTATTACTTTTGACCACCACTGTATTAGCTAGTTATGTTATTTGCGGTTTGTAACCTGGATACCTGATACCAGTATTCGTACTCATGCATCCCCATTCACCACCAAAGTCATGACTCTCGGACAGCTGCTGAATATTAACACAAAAATCCCCGTTTTCAACAGCCTGCATCAGCTGCGATACAGAAACCAGCTCCTGCACATCACAGAACAGCACAGTAGAGAAAACGTCAGCAAACTACCGAATCAATACTCAAAGTGTCCAGCTCGTGCGATTCGTCAGCTCCTAACCGAGAGCCGTGAAGCTGCAGACGTACAGAATATCACAGCAGCAAAAACACATTGCACATCAGCGCACAGCAAGCATTCGAAACTTACCCAGTTATGTGCTGAAATGTTAGGGGTTAGTAATGCCTCTGTCCAGGTGCGCTGCCTGTACAGTGGCCCTGCGAGAGACGGGAAACGAGCGAGCTGTGAGAGAGAGAGAGAGAGAGAGCGAACATCAGAGGCAGGAGCTCGTCAGGCTGCGGGAAATGAGGCAGCAAGTTAATATAAGTCTTAACACCCAAAGGTGGCACATTCCAAGCCGGAGAGTCAAATGCCGCATGTAGAAAGGTTAGAAAAGCAATCATAGCGGAGTGGAAAACTACGCACCGTGACACACAGTTACTAGCGGTAGGTCAGCTCCCGTATTTAAACCTGTTCGCTTTAGGTTATTGGCTTATGACAGTGGAAAATAATTGCACATACTCCTTTAAAATGAGTTCAGCATTTACATTCTTAAGACTGAATACATTACTATCACACTATGACTAAACTGATGATCTTTAGAACATGCTGTTTATTAATGAAACGTGCAATTTACAATAAATACGTATTAAATATCCATCTGTGGATCTGCTTATTGCTTCATATCTGCATATTCATATTTACCTCTCATTCTCAAGATAAAGCTTGATCACCGTCTGGCTCCATACGGGGTGTTTCATAATATGCCCACAATATGCAGGCAACATGATGTACAAATATATATTCCTTATAACTTCAGTATTTGAATATTTGACAAATGCAATGCAAAATGTGTAATAATACATAGGTTTATTAAAACACAACAAAAAAAAAAAAAGAGTGAAATTAAAGATTGATGTTGAAAGGGTTAATCAGGACGTCAGCGTTGGAACCCTGATACTGCCCCGCCCTACAGCAGGCTGGGGTCTGGTTGGACTTTCACACACACTAGCAATCCTTCTTGTATTCTTTCTTTCATTCGTTAGCTCTTGTTTTTTGCTCTTCCTTCCTCTATCCCTCCTCAAATCAAGTGTTTTTCTTTCTTGGAGTTTTCTTTATTAATGTTCTTTACTTGGTCTTTTTTTTTTCTTTATTTCTATCTTGGTTATTTGTTCTTTCTTGGTCTTACTTTTTCCATCTTGATATTTCTTTTTAATCTTGATCAATCATTCTCCATCTTTCTTTCTATGTCTTTATCATTCTATCTTTCTCTCTTGGTCTTTTTCTTTGCTCCTTTCTATCTTGGGCTTCATTCCAAATTGGTGATTTTTTTTTTCTTTTTATTTCAATTATGGTCTGTCTTTGTTCTTTCCTTTCTTCTTGGTCATTTTTTCTTTTTTCTTCTGAGTATATCCAAGTATCTCTTTCTCTTTTTTTATTCTGAATATGTTCTCTATCTATCTATCTATCTATCTTTCTATCTATCCACCCCCACATCCAAGTCTTCATTAATTTTTTATATTATATTATATATTATTTCTTTTGGATTTGGTTTTACATTTAAACAACTATAAATGCTCATTAAAAAAAAAATAACATAAGGTGTATTAGAAACAATAACAAAAATAAAAAGCATCATATCATTAATACAACTTTCAAGCTACTATTTTAAAAGTCATATATACATAAAACAGAATCACTTTCAGAGCAACCTAAAGCACTTGCTATCAGCGTGATGTTTAAACATAACGCCCGTTTACCCCTGGTCACGTGACATCATTCATGGCCTTTCCCACATTCCTGGTCTCTCAGGTTCAAACATGCTTCTCTCATTAGACTCAGAGCGCACAGGCGTTCAGTTTGTCAGAGCAGTCATTCGTTTCTCCGGAGCAGATTCCATATAAGCCCTCCCACATGAAGTATTTTTATTTTATTTTTTTTTTAATACTGGAGACTCCTTCCATAAATAGAATATTTTATTTATTTATTTTAAAGAATAGCCTTAGTTGAATAGGAATAGCTTTTTATTTATATCTATATCTATTAGGCTTAGATTTGATAAATAATCCAAGTCATATGATTCTTTGTGAATGAACCGTTACTATACCAACGCTAATGTATTAGAGGCAGTTAACATAAAGCTGTGATTTGCCTTAGAAATGTGATTTCTTAGAAATGTGTATTGTGATGAAAGATTTTATCAGGATATCAGGGTTATGTGCTCATTTTTCCCCATTCCTCCGCGAGCTCGTGTTTGTGTCTCTGGTGTACGCTGCACTGATGGCAGGAGACTGGGCGTGGAACAAAAGCCCCTTTGTTTTTGACATGCCTAACAGGGGACTCAAAGGCCATTGAGCTTTCGAGAGAAGGGTATACCGAGCCGTTCCAGAGGCCAAACACTGAGCTCTTTGACATCTGTGGCTGCACCATGGATAACAAGTAGATATGAAAAAAAAAAAAAAAAAATAGTGGGTACGAAGAATACAGTAGCAAACTCTGGAATTTGCACAACAAATAAGTAACACAGTAACTTCAATGGAACATTTTAGGGGAAGAGCAGCTAGGGTTGGGCAATATATTGTGGACTATTCAAGAAATAATTCCATATTATTATTATAAAATTTTACACTTGAACTCGGTCATTCTCGCAGAGTAGTTTTACAGAATAAAAAAAAAAAAGGAAGGAAAAAAGTATAAATTCTAACTAATGAGCTGTAGATGCTCTGACAGGACTGAGGATTTTACAACAGCTTCGAACTCGGCCAATCAGCTTTCAGACCTGAAACTCTCACTCACTCCGCGTCTATAACGCTTTATCCCATGACTGTATACAGGGGCACAGGGGTGGGGAGGCGGGGAGTTCCAATCCATCGCAACACATTTGGGAACAACAATTTACTTAATCTAGATGTATGTGGAAGGAAACCAGAGAAACCGGTGGAAACCCTCCAAGCATGGGGAGAACATGCAAACTCCATGCACACAGACCCGAGGCGGGAATTGAACCCGGACCCTGGAGGTGCGAGGCGATAGAGCAAAGCACTAAGCCACCGTGCCGCTTGAGACCAGAGTCCAGAGTGTTTCCTGGCAGCTTTTTAGCAAACCTAAATATTTTGATGAGCACCTTTTATTAAAACCCGCTTCTTCCCACGTTTGCATGATCTACTTTATAGCTTATCTCGGTTCAGCTCCGTTCCTTGCCCTTCACCTTGTTCCAGAATGCTTTAGATCTCCACTGAATAATCCGGATCAGTTCCACATCATTTACATTATTGAAAGAAGGTTGATGTGAGCCATAATATTATCTCTACAGTTTCCATAACCTACTGGAAACTGTAGAGATTGAATAAAATGAGCGTACACTATTACACAATAACTGGCAAAAAAAAAAAAAAAAAAAAGAGAAATAAATGGTCTCGCACACTACCATTTATTTTGACAGCTTCATGCGCTTCCCTTTTAACTTTGACACGCTGAATGCTCTGGAATAGGATAAATCTGGACTCGCTCCATCGCTCCAAATTCCGATCTTATGCTCCCTAGCAATCTGAAGCCTTTTTGATTAGTCTCACCAACCAGTGGTGACGCAGCTGTTTAGTTCCAATCCTGTGAACGCTCGCACACTATGTGTGTGAAAATGCTCTTAAATCTCTTGCTTCGGTCAACCTTTGCACAATGCAGGTCACTTTTCTCATGTGAAGTTGACGGTTCGGTTAATAATGCATGGACAGTTCTTAACCCAATTCCAGTAATTCTCCTTAGTTGTTGTCTTTGCCTGGTGCAGGCTTCTAAAACGGTGACTGTGTGTGTATATACTATGTGACAAAAAATGGTGCTGATGTAAATCATATACAGTACATATACAAATTTGACGTATATGATCTAAGGAAGGGTCAAATCCAGTTCTGTACAAAAAGTATTAAGCTACGCCTCCGAGTGGCGCAGTGGTTAAAGTGCTCGCCCTATCATCCGGAGATCGCTAGTTCGAATCCCGGGTGGTGCTGTAACCTCTCGCAGCCGGAGGTCTAGAGAGAGCTGATTGGCCGAGCTCTCTCAGTGGGAGGGATGAGAGGTACTTAGTGCTCCCACATTAATCACGGCTCTACAGCCAATCAGGGGCGTCTGTGAGCTCGCGCAACGGAGGGAGCGGATAGCGCTGTCCTCCGAGTGTGTTACGCCGCCCCCCAACGGTGCGCGAGTGAGCAGTTCGAAAAGATGCGGTCGGCTGGCGTCACGTGGTTCGGAGGAAACACGTGATAGTCTTCGGCCCTCCCGGCTGAGTGGTAGTAGTAGCCTTAATGTGGGAGCCCCCTAGTGACGGGGAGGAATTGGATACGGCTAAATTAGGGAGAAAATCGGGGGGGGGAAAAAAAAAAAAAAAAAAAGTATTAAGCTACAGTATGTTATATTTCTTCACATTTTGCTAGACTTTCTTGTATTTTAAGGTAGTCTTGAGGATTAATACCAGTCTGTCTGAAGGACTTTACCTCTTATTGTTTTAGCTCTCATTTTTTGGCTGACCAATTTCAGAGAAATGTCTTTTGTTTGTTAGACCACAAAGTGTCCTATGAATCATTCACAACTAAAGAGAAAAAAAAAAATCTATCTCAAGGCATGAACCAGTGAGAAACGGGCGCAGATGAGAACCGATAATCAGGCCGATGATTAGTATACTGGTGAGGCTGACTGGTTGGAATGGACAAGAGGGGAAACAAGTTACATAACCAACCTATTTTTTATTTTTTAAATCTTTACGAATTTTGCAGCCTGTCACAGCAGAACATTTGTTCACATTAATTTCATCTACAACTTTTAAATTATAATGAATAATGAGGTATGAAGGATTTAAGCCCAAGGTCAGGATTTATTTTGCCTTAACCAGATGCACATAAAACGAAAAATGTGCAAGAACTTCAGATTACCACTTTAATTTTACATACAGTAGATAGAATTGCTCAATCCAACCTACTGTTATTAAATGTATCCATCACAAAGACAGAACTGTGCGTGAACTTTACAGGTGAACTCGCCAGAAAATCACCAGGTGCCACCCACATTACAACATCACAGGCTCATGGGATTAAAGTTTCCCCTCAGTCATTCCCTCCAACAATGGCCATACAGTCTCCTGATTCCAGACATTTACTTACTCAACTCGTTTCACTATTTACCCAGAGCTCCATGGTTTCTTCTGAACATCCAATATGGGAGAAGGATATTGGCAGCCTGATTTCTGATCAGGAATTGGAGGAGGGGTTTCGCGCAGGGATTATGTTAGGTCATACAGTTTAAAGCCATACACAGATTACATCAATCTAAAACGAAGCTTAATAAAATTTACCCTAACATCTCTTCCATTTGTGACGGATGGAAGCGATAAGAAGGTCTGGCTCCTTCTTTCTGATTTTGTCTCAAGGTAATTGGCTTTATATATTTATATTATTGTTATATGGATATATTTAATTGGTGGCGGCACGATAGCGTAGTGGTTAGCACTGTCGACTTGCAGCTCGAGGGTCCAGGTCCGATTCCCACCACGGGGTCTGTGTGCATGGAGTTTGCATGTTCTCCCCTGTGCTTGGTGGGTTCCCTCCAGGTACTCCGGTTTCCTCGCACAGTCCAGAGACGTGCAGATCAGACTAAATGGCGTTCCCAAAATCACCCGTAGTGTGAACGCCAATTAGCCTGGGCTACACAGTCCCAAGTTGGACTTCAAAGGTTCCGAGGTGGATGGAGATGGAGGGATATTTTTTATTGGTGTTCAAAAACCAGATCTCTCCTGAGTGTAAGCTCACTTTGCTTGGTTACTCTGATGCAACCATTGAATTACATCAGCACATGCAGTCATCTCTTGTGATTGGAATGACAGTGACTACAACGATCATTTCGAGAGAGTGAAAATCATCACTTTATGCATCTTTATGCAGATATTGCTAAACGAGATGCTTTCTTCTTTGCATGTCGGTACAAAAGCTTCGAAAACGTTCAACAAAATGTGGGGATCTTTTTTTAGATTTCTCTTTGTTCGCATTAGCTCTGCTCTCAGTGTAATTATGGCAATATTTTTTGTGTGTGTTCTGTAGTACGTAATAGTTTTAATTTGGTGCATTCTTTGTGGATTTATGATGGGTTTCAGGTTGTCTGGCTTTACATGTTTTTCTTCCTTTCTCAGGGTCGGGAGGTGTTCTTGCTGGTGGATCTTTGTTAGGGTGGAGTAATCTAGGGTGTGGCATCTGTTTTATCATGTATTGCGAAAGATGTACGAGATAAAATTTTATTAAAAAACTGGCCATATTGGTAAAAGCTACCAATATCACACTCGTCCATAGCATATCTATAAGTTTTGGCACCCCAAGAGCTCCTTCATAACATTTACCAAAATGACATCAATAGCTTGATCACAATCATCATCAAGGAAAAACCCAGACGATGCACATTTTAAAGTTTTCTAAAAGCTCAGATCAAAAGTATCAACAGCCACTGGCTGCCAATCAACGCCCACAAAGCAGGAGAAATCTATGAGAAGAAAGCAAAATGATTTCAGGTAGCCGCTTCCTCAGTTTGTAACGTCATCAAGAACTGCCAGTTGAGTGGAGCGGTCCCTGGACGTCCCTGTCTGAACTTCAGGAGGAATATAGTATTAGACTTTGCAGTGGTGGTGCAATGTTCAACAGTGTAGCAACACCTGCACTAATTTGTCCTGCATGGAGAAAAAAAATGAAACCTTTTCATGGATTCGGACTACAAAATTCAGCATCATAAGCTTGCGAATGAACATCTATGCAAACCTGATGCATTTTTCGTGGAGATTACAGGACACAGAATTTAAAGGAATTTGAAAACACCACCACTCCAACAGTTAAGTGTGGGAGAGGATCAGTCTTGCTTTGAGCCCGTTTTGCTGCCTGTGGCACGGAGAATGTTTCACTGGTAGAGGGAAAAATCTAATCAATAATATACGAGTACATTTTTGAAGTAAACATCACACCGAGTGCATTTAAAAAAAAAAAAAGAGAGAAAAGGTGAAGATGAAACGAGGATGGCTTCTAGCGATCCTAAACGTACATCAAAATCCACAATGAACTACAAGATGTGCAAGGCAAAGGGTCTGACAGCGCCCTCAGTCCCCTGACCTAAACAACGTTATAATAAAACAAACCCCAAATCAGCCCACGAGTTCTCGTTACCCTATAGAGAACGGGTTCCCGGTCGAATCTTTCTTCCTATTGCCATCGCCTCGGCTTGCTCATCAGGGCCAATCTGATCATTTTGATCCTTTCATATTTTCTCACATTTCATACACATTTCCATAATTTTTGCAGGAAATAATGGACAAAAATCCCCCCAACAAGAACTGAAATCTCAGTGTTTACATGAAAAAAAAAAAAACTTAACGAAAAGGGCGTTACTTAGCAGCAAGTACTTTTTTTTTTTTTTTTTTGAGATGTTGAATGTGTAAAGCTGGAACCACAACAGTATTTTTAGTACATTAACTTAGTACAGTAACTTTTCACCACTCTACATCTCTACAAGTTAACCATTGGCATTTTGACTTTTGCACGCCACCGACATGTTTTTGGTTTTTGGCCCGTTTCAACCGGATTATCCGGTTTCAAAGCCATTTTGAAGTTTCCATAAACTTGATGAGGTTTGGATCTCGTCGCTTGATTGTTACAGCTTTCCTTGCGAGTTTTGCAAAGAACCCGCTTCCGTGCAACTTCGTTTTATACAAATGATTCCGAGACATGCAAACGACGACGCTCGGAGCGTAAATAACGAATAAAAACCTGACGGGGAGTTCCGTTATAGGAAAATGATCCTCCCCTGAAGGTGATTCATGTTGGAAAGCATTTGTCAAATCTTGCAGTAGACGCAGAATCAATGACTGTCATGCTTTATTTCATCTATTCCTAGTAATATGAAAGAAAAGTTACAGCTGGTTACCAAGAACTACAGTAGCTCATTGTGAAAACACTTTGCCATGGAGATAAACCTTAAGAAACATCTTGGTACAAAGTGCTGACACATGGAGACTCTTTCCATAAATAAAGGACACCGTATAGATAACCAGATACTACTGTAGATCCCAGTGTGTTTTAGATCAGGTGGAGCGTCTGATAAACCCGCCACTGTGAATAAGCCAATATTATAAAAACAAGTACATGTTCATACAAGTTCATTAATGTTATAATAAGCCTGTGTTTTGTCTTATAGCTGGAACTACTTATAAGCACCTACCCAGCCCGAGTTGTGTTTAGCAGCAGGTTTAGGTGTGTTCTCGCCTCAATTACATGCCAGGTCAAAGATCCCAGGTCCTTAGACTAACAGACTAACACACAGACACAGACGTACACGACGGCTCACATTGAGCTTCAGTTAAGTACTTGAGTAACTGGGTACAAAGGGATTTATTTGACCATCGTTCAGACAAGGGTTTAAAAAAAAAATTGTGAATTTGTGAAAAGTCTGAATGTTTATCAAAATAATTCATATCGCTCTAACTTTAATATAACGCTCACTTATTTATTTATTTTTATTATATTCACAGCATTTAGTGATCCTCCCTATCCAGGGAGACCTACAGAAATGTTCTGAAATCTCCATCAAAAAGGCTCTCACGTCAGGCGTGCCTGTAAGATTTCATTTCATCGCACGCACAAGAACCGCCTTAATTGCAAACCTTTAATATCTAGGTGCATGGTACTGTACGCATGCACATACGGTACGAGTGACCGCAAGTGACCGAGCGAGCGAGCAAGAGAGAGAGAGAGAGAGATTCTGCATACATTTTAAAGCAGGTCAACGGGACACTCACTATCTTCAAAACCCTGAAAAATGTTCAGTTGTTTTCTTTTGCTCATTCCTAGGTTACATATTTTATATCTTAAGACACAAGATAAGCTAAATGTGACAACAACAAAAAAAGCCAAAATTGACCTTGAGACGCCAGTGACATAAAAAAAAAAAAGAGAAAGCAAGAAAAGACAAAAACAGTAAATGAAGACAATTAAAATGAATGCTCTCGTATAAAGAAAGGATGGTTCGCTGCATCTTCCCATAACCGGAAAGTGGAACAAATTCCTCAGAAGGACGAGACCTAGTGTATATATATATATATATATATATATATATATATATATATATATATATATATTTTTTTTTTTTTTTTTTTTTTTTAAATACAGGCACAACCACTTTTTACTATTCCTGAGTATAGTTGTTTCAAATCTCATGTATACCTGTACACTTACAGTATGCACATAGCTGGATTACGACTCGCCAATATACACAAAAGAGGAGCGGAGTGGTATTGACCTTCGTACTATGCACCTAACATTATTGATTTTTTTTTTTACTCTGTGTCAGACGCCTGCACAGACCCGAGGGAATCGAACCCTGACCCTGGAGGTGCTAGGCCATAGTGCTAGCTACTAAGCCGCCAAAATATTTCTCTAGAATTTGCATGTTTAATTTACTACCATGTCTGTCGCAATTCCGTGTCGTCCTTAACCGTCCCCTTGTTAGCGGAGTTTAGATGAGCATCATGGATACTGCCAGAACTTTGTCTCAGTCATGGAATACTTAGCTTTGGTTGCAATGATTGCGCATTCCAAGACCATAAGTTTTTACTTATGGACAATTTGATGTTTTTACAAAGTGCACGTTTTCTCTGTGTAAGCAAAACTGGGTGGAAATTTGAACAGCTTAGAAACGTACAAACACACATTCAGGTTGTCAGGAGATTTCATTTTATTGCCACACAACATCGTTCAGCCGAGACCTGGGCAACGGAATCAAGCCCAGGTCAGAACACTGCTCCAGAGGCTTGTGTTATGCCACAATGCAGGATGGGTGCATCATCTCATTCGCTTCTCTTCTTACCCTGATGCACCCATCACTCTGGAATAGGGTCAATCTGAACTCATCAGACCACAAGACCTTTTTCCATTGCTCTTTATGCTTCCTAGTTGAAATTAAAGCCTTTCCTCTGATTAGTCTCATTAACAAGTGGTTTTCTTTTAGTCACAGCTGTTTACTTCGAATTTTGTGCATTCTCTTCACATTGTGTGCGTACAGAAATGCTTTTTTACTTTCACTCTAAAAACATAACCCTGTTTACCACCATGCAACTTTATCCTATACAGTTGACGGTTCAGCATTATCCTTCCAAGTTTGTAACCCGATTCCAGCGATTTCAAATCTCCTTCGTGGTTGTGTTTGCGAGATGCAGCCCAATAGGCTGACCCTTCAGAAATGGCGATCTTGGCCAGGCAGTGTCTAGTCCCAGTCAGTCTGTAATAAACAACAATAGCGCTGCACAATTGGCAGATGCATTGCTTGAGATCACCAGAGGTGGTAAATAAATGCTCAAACAGTTTTGATAAAAAAAATGAATAGAAATACTGTATAGCGTTTTAGGAAAAGGCGGCTTAGTGGTTAGCACTGTCGCCGCGCACCTCCAGGGTCCGGGTTCGATTCCCGCCTCGGGTTTGTGTGTATGAAGTTTGCAGTCCAAAGACATGCAGATTGCCCATAGTGTGTGAATGAGCATGTGAGTGTGTGTCTGTGTGCCCTGTGATAGATCGGCACCCCGTCCAGGGTGTGTGTGTATGAAGTTTGCAGTCCAAAGACATGCAGATTGCCCATAGTGTGTGAATGAGCATGTGAGTGTGTGTCTGTGTGCCCTGTGATAGATCGGCACCCCGTCCAGGGTGTGTCCAGGGTGTACCCCGCCTCGTGCCCTAAATCTCCTGGGATAGGCTCCAACACCCCCCCCCCCCCCTCCAACTCGACCCTGTACACAAGATAAAGCGGTATAGACGATGAGTGAGTGAGATACAAGACGATATGTTGTGCCACCCGTTAACGCGTCGTGTATGAGGGTTAACACGTGCGCAGCCTGACTCATGAGAAGAAAAACCGATAATGGAAAATAAGTCAAGAGATAAAAAAAAAAAAAACAAGATAGTATGCGCGCGCGCGAACGTGTGGTGCAACCAGAAGCTGCGCCATTACCATGAAATGCGCGTGAAAACTGCAGATGAGATGACGGATTAAACCCACAGTTATGAGAATGCAAACAAACAGCGATCAAAGGCCTGCGCTTCCAGTATGACGCTAAAACACTGAACTGTAAAGCAAAACAACAAAACAAAACAAAAAACAAGACTTACTTGGAAGTTCCCAGGCAGGGAAACGCAGATCTCCACGAGTTGTGAAATCGAGCAGGATGAGGAGGAAATTCGGATTTCTTTCTTTCTTATATGTATTATTATAGTCTGCATCAAATGCATATAAAATATGAATTTAAAAGGTAAAACAAACAAACAAACAAACAAAATAGCACTACAATTTGCGAATACAAATAAAAGATACCCCAATGAGAGTTGTGTGCTCAGGGGCCTTGCCTTTCTGCCATGGTAACCAAACTAAACGGGAAATGAGATCCAGGACTGCAACAACAACCAGGAGACTGGATCATCCGCGGCGCGCGCGCGAGCCTCACGCGCGCAGCACGAGAAAGAAAGAAGAGTCAACGGAAAAACAAACAAATAAATAAATATTTAAAAAAAAAAAAGCCACAGATTAAGACCTGTAGTCTTCACCGCGCTCTCCTATGGAGTAATTACACGACGTGGTTCAACATTATAGCCATTGATCCAATTACAGGAATTAACCACTCGGAGTTTTTATAGGGGGGAAACAGAAAAGATATATATATATATATAGAAAAAAAAAACGAGCGCTACATCCTCGGCGCGAGCTCTGCTTTCCTCTCCGCGATCTGTCTACCTGTCTGTCTCAGCGATCCCGGAGTGAATCAGCAGCCAGTCTTACAGATTTTAGATAAAGAGCCAAAATGCAGAATACTCCCGACTGCTCATTAGCAACAGGCAAACCGCCCCCCATCCTCCCCCCAAAGCGTTACAGTGTGTAACAGCGCCCTCTGGAGGTCTCTGTGGGAAATTGGTACTTAATGTTTTAGAACGTTATTTGTTCCCTGTATAATATTTTTTTAAATGACTTATGTATAACTTTAATAGTATCATTGTGTACATTTAATCTTCTTAATGTTTTTTTGTGCTTGCACCCATCAGCCTCATAACATTATGACCACCTGCCTAATTATGAGCAGGTCTCTGTTTGCCACCGAAAGAGTGATGCACTGTGTTTCTATTGGTACCGGCGTTTCATCAATTTGATCTACACTAGTGCTTCTATTGGATCGGACTACACCAGCCAGCCTCCGCTCCCCTTGGCCACACATGACCCTGTCGCCAGTTCACTGGATTTCCTTTCTTTTATTACTTTTGGTATGTCTTGACCACTGCAGACCAGGAATGCAGACCATCACCCAAGTGCTTTTTGGAGTTGCTCTGAACCCAGTTGTCTAGTGATCACAATGTGGCCCTTCTGACAGTAGTTACAATATCTCATTACAATGGCGGCTGGAAGTCGGTGAGATACAATGGCATATTAAGCTGCAAGTGAACCTTTTGTTCCTGAAGTTGATGTGTTGAAAGCAGAAAAAAATGGGCAAGTCTAAGGATTTGAGTGATTGTTCGAAAGAGCCCAATTGTGAAGACTAGAGGACTGGGTCAGAACAACACTGCAAACTCTGGTCTGCAGTGGTCCGGACATATAAAAAATTCTTCTTGTTAACAAAAAAAACTATCAATTATACTTGTTTGTAACTGTCTGATACAGCTACACATTTTGAAACACAAAAATATTTTTCTGCAACTATTTCATGATACTATTGGAGATTGTGTCAAATTTGAAGGGTCTCTGAAAGCATCTTTCCACCACTGTATAATCAAGCAGTCTAGTAGTTGTAGTGGCATTTGCATGTCATCAACATGATTCTGAAATAAATTTAAGAAAGTATTTTTAAGCTGCATTTTAAAATAAAATTAAGAAAATAAATAAAATAGATCATGATTAATTTGATAAAATTAAAATAAAGTGTAGCAGCAACTTCAGTTTACTCTTTTCTTAAACTTCTTCAAGTCTTGACGGTACAGTCACAAAAATAAATGTCAACATGTTGTAACAGTTATAAAATAATTATTATATATGTCTTTATTTCTCTTCTCCTGCTCACTTGTCTCTCCTTGTTTCACTCTGTCACTAGCATCCTGTGAGCTGGCTTTACTCCCATTCAATACCACTATACTTACATACTGTACCTCTCCCATAGAACACACTATCAATAAACTGACAAAAAAAGATATTTGATCAAAAATTTGACTCTGGTTTTCATGTATACATGAAAATAAGTCACATTAAATTCTTTTTTATGATGGTAAATATACAAAATACATACCTTGCAGACATATAAAAGTCCAAATTTTGTTTCAAAATGTGCATGACTTGCAAAATTTGCACAAAACCAGAAATATTGCTTTTGCATCTCTTTCATTTCAGCTCTTGTCACACATGTTTATGCTCGGATTTTACAACGTTATTACTACAATAAGTAGTACATAAGTATGCCATTTAAAAAAACATATACCACATTTTTGTCAGGTTAATCATTACTAATAAAACTATTTAAAACAAATTAGCAGGTAGCACTGTGGCTTCACACCTTCAGGGTCCAGGTTTTATTCTTGCCCTTGGTCTGTGTGTAGAGTTTGCATGTTCTCACTGCACACACACACGCACAGTTTAGATTGCGTTGTCGATATTTTCGGATTGACATGTCCTGCAGATGGCGCTGCTGTCAAAATAACGAGAATATTCAATTAAATTCAATTCAATTTTATTTGCATACCGCTTTTAACAATTGTCATTGTCGCAAATGATACGCTTCATAATGTATAGGTAACTTTTACATGACTTTTAGATGTTACATAATTAACTAATGATTACATTTTGGTTTTAGATATAAAAACGGAATAGAAAGTGAGTGTACTACTACTACTACTACTACTAATAATACTAATTGAATGGAAAAGAGGATAAATGGTAGCAGTGGCGAAAATATTATTATTATTATTATTATTATTATTATTATACTCACATGTATGCAGTGTGACAGCTCATAGCGTAAGTGAGTATAATAATAATAATAATAATAATAATAATAAAAAATAATTTAAAAAAATATTATTATTATTAATAATAATATTGTAGGCTAATCATGGTTGTGATAAACGGCCAGCACTGGTTGGCTAGCGAAAAATCTCGTGAGTGACAACCCTGTATTTAGCTGGATTAATCAGCAGTGAATGAGTGAAAATCTGACGGGGTGATTAATTTAATTTTTAAGCAGATGTGAATTATATCGTTGTACACTGATATTTTAATTGCTAACGTCGAAGCCGGTTATATAAATCATACTCTTGTTATTACACCACGAGACTTTTATTTTGAATTCCAGTGAGGCTCGCTGACCGGAAGTCGGTCTGGTTAGAGCTAGTTCACGTTACTTGGAGAGAGCAGTAAAGAAAAGGAGGAAAAGCAGCCGTTACCTGGAAGGACACGGGCTGTGGTTTTATATGTTTTGATTAAAGATTATTTCCACGTAAAGAAAACGACGAATCCCAAGAAGGCAATTAAAACAATCAGTTCACCCGGCCGACAGCTCTGCTCCAGCGGCTGTGTGAGTGAGTAAGTCATTAGAGCGTTGCTAACTGATTAGTTGCTAGCTAGCAAGCTAATCGTGGTTGTGTTAAACGACTAGCACTAAACGGTTAGCTAGCTGAGTGACAAGCTTGTATTTTGCTGTGTTTATGAGCGGTGAATGCGTGGGAATCTGACGGGGGTGAATAATAAAAATGTCAGCTAAGGCTATTAAGCATTTCCGCGAACGCGCTTGTTACTCTTCGTTAGCTAGTTAGCAGGAAGCTAAAGTATTTCGGTTGCATTTCTGTTTAAGTATATGATTTTAAATTTGCGGTTTTCTTATCATAATCATCATTATGACGCGGTGTTGCTCCTAATTATAATAATAATATTGGCGGAAAGATGACTCTCGCCCGGCTTACAGCTTGTACGAACCGAACAGAGGCTGTGTTCCAAATCGCGCCGCTTCCCCTAGACAAGTGCACTTCAAAGATGATAAGATAATGACTCCTGCTTCCTATGTAGTGCCCTTTGCGCTCAGCATGTAACGGTTTGAGACAGCGCCACTGAGCTGTTCGTATCGCCATTCATAAGGGCTTTTGTCCTCACTGGGGGGGGGGACTCAGAGGTTGCTAACGTTAGCTCACGCGATCATGGTAGAGAGTGAGATACTGTCAGTGTTACATCTTATTTGATATGAGTTAAATTTTCTGTAGAGAACTAGTGATGAGTGAATTTTACAGGCTACAGGCGTCCATCATCATCATCATGAGGCCTTGATGTTCTTTTAATTTGCCCTGTGTTAAATGTTAAATCAGCCTACGATCAGGGCAGATCTTCCTTGCACACAGGGTCTCTGTAGGAATCCATCCGTGATGTCGGCTTCCTCCTGAGATAATCTCTCTTCTAAAGGTTAATGACTTTAGGTCAGCATTTAATGGGTGCAGGAATTTCTCTCCTGTGCATCAGGAAGTATGTTTTTTCAGTCACCTGGAAACATCCCTAGTTATATTGTTATCTAATACATATTATCATTTACCGATTTCTTTTGTGAATGATAAAACCGGTCTTCCTTGATGTTAGTTACTAAACCCCAGAGCGTTTACTTTTGCTCAAATTGGCTCTCAGATTTCACGAGTCAGCACATTCAGTATTAATGACGTACGCGAGCTGGAGCTGCTCCCGATACACTGATAATATGTCTCTTATAAAGGCAGGGTTTTTAAAAAAAATAGGAATCAAACAAACTCGCACTGTAGGAAAACACCAGGTTGTTCTTGTTTTTAACCAGTGGCATGGATATTCTTCAAGAATGAGAAAAGCTCAAGATGTTTTTTTTAGCATTGTTTTATGAACTCGCACAAGTAATAGTAATGTCTCGTAACAAGTAATCTCTCTTTTGTGGAGAGAGTGAACTATGTGACAAAAATGACCAACAATATAGACCATTGTAGATAATTTTTTTAAGTGTCTTGTATCATGGAAACTGTTGTAATCTATGACTAATAATAAGGTACTTCTGGTTATTTATCCAGCGTATAAGTGCTGATTTGTGGGGATTTCTGTCACGTTTAGTATTTATGGAAGGAATCTTCATTGCCAGAGGTTATAAATAGTAGGCCCTTTTGGACATTCATACGTTTTCCATAAATATGAAGGCATCTGAACATGATGGATTCATGTCTGAATGAGCAGCCTGGTCACTTTTCTTTTCTGGACCTCGTAACACGTTCGACCTTGTTTCTGGTCGGGCCTGTGGACCACGTAACAGGTTGGATCTATGGACTGTGGACCTCATAACCTTTACGGATCACTTTCAACATGGAACATTTAAACTGTGTGCAGTCTCTTTTATCCAGTGGTTCTCAACATTATTCCTAAAGGACCACTACCCTGCCACACCTACCACACCCATTTTAATCGGAAAAAAAAAAGGGGTAATTAGTTTTAGTTAAACCAGGTACACTGGGAGCTGAGAAAGAACTAAAATAGACATTGCAGGGCTCTTCCAGGACCGGAGTTTAGAATTTAATGGATTAAATGCTTTCCAACTAGTTGGGCTTGTGTAGATAATGAGAATCGGGCTAATTTAATTGTTTTTACTAAAATAGTAAGTAAACACGACAACTGACAAGGATGACAGGAGGGTTCTCAGCAAGCGCAGGTGGTGATCTGTAATCTGGCAACCCTGACTGCACCTTAATTATAGACACAGCTGCTGGAATAACTGATATGAACGTTTATATGTGTCACATGTCGGCTGATTCTGGCACAATACGGAAGTATTACACACATGGGTATGTTTGAATAGGGCCATGAGGAAAGTTGGTGTAAAAGGGAGTTGTGCCTGAATCACAAAGTCCCCGCCTTTTTACCGGCTTCATCAGTCCGTTAGTTGCATATCGCATGTCTAGAAAGGGCAAAGGAGGAAAATTATCGCCACCGGATATTCTTCAGGGCGGAAATTTTGCACTGTCTCTTGCTTTGTGGATAATTCACGAAATCAAACGCATATTATTCCTAAATGAGTTAAAATGTATTTAATAATGATTGTATACATAATCTTTAGCAAGTTACTGTATTATAAAGTAACAACACATTAGACACTACAACATGCTATAATTGCCATTGTTACATATCAAGTTGCATTTCTAATGAACAGCTAAAATTTGCACATCTGTATTTTTTACATGCTTGCACGTCTTGCATGTTAATGGGAGTTTTGTGGTACTCTCATATTTTGATGTCTGCACTCTCCGTTAACAACACCAAGGATTCCTGCTGATACAGAGGTCAAGCCAGTCGGCCATGGTGTCAATTACTCGAACGCAAGTTCGGCATTTCAGCAATGCAAGTTAGCAAGCTGGCGATAAGACCATGATTGTCACGTTTAATCCTAGTCTAAAAGTCTAAAAGTTAGCAATGCATTGTTAATTAAAGGGACATGCTTTAGACAGCTTAGTTATTTATGTAATGTATTTTACAGTACATAAAAACTTTATTTATTGCATTAAAGTTAGAGACCTCACACCAGCATATTTCCCCTTCAGGTCCACATTCATGGGGAAAAAAGATTTTGCGTGCTATTGCTGGCTCGTTTAATACATTTTTTTAAACCCATATAGTTACCTAGATATGGTGAAATGTAAAGTTGCATCTGACCAAAGCGTATAACATTTTCCGAATGGCCCGAGAATGCCGAACTAGGAATTCCTATTTCAGGGGTGGGGAGGGAACCAGGAGCCTCAACCACGAGTTCAGCAAGTTTCATCAAATCAAAATGGCCGCTCAAAGCATCAAGGATAAACAAATGAGGTTATTTGGTGTGTGTACTACCTTTTGCTTTCGAAAACAAGTTTTGATCGTTTGAATCAGCGTACTATTATTACTATTTATTTATTTTAGAATATCAAAATAGGAACATTTGTTGAATATTTGTTGCACCCTTAAAACAAACACAAGCAAGGTAACATGTAGTCATAAGATTTAAGAATGTACTATAAGTTCCAAAATATAATCGGTAATGTATTAAGCAAATTGTTAAATTAAATAATAATAAAAAAAGGTTTTGGTTAACGGTTTTGATGTAAAGTGAGCCAAATCTGTTCACATAGTATTAAAGTAAACCAGTTACATTTTAAAATCTCACAAGGTTGTTTACACTGATGGGAACAACTAAATAATATTCAAGTATCATGATTGCACGGTTATGTAGTGGTTTGTGGCACCGCACCTTCAGGGTTGAGGGTTTGATTCCAGTCTGTGTGCTTAAGAGGTTTCATCCAGATGTATGTATGTATGTGTGTGTGTATGTGTGTGTGTGTGTATGTGTGTATGTGTGTATGTGTGTATGTGTGTGTGTGTGTGTGTGTGTGTGTGTATGTGTGTGTGTGTATGTGTGTGTGTGTGTGTGTGTGTGTGTGTGTGTATGTGTGTGTGTGTATGTGTGTGTGTGTATGTGTGTGTGTGTATGTGTGTGTGTGTGTGTGTGTGTGTGTGTGTGTGTGTGTGTGGTCTAAACGTGGTTGTTAAATATTTTCTTTAGCTCTAGGATTCTTAATCAGACAGTGTGTTGTGTAGTTTAATAGGGATGCAAATCACCAGGGATCACCCAATAATATATCATACTTGGGTGTCGATTCGATTTGTATCGTGATTGTATTAGTTTTATTAGCAATTTTATACTCATCCCAATTCGTTATTATTATTGTTTTGTTTTTAGATCATGTTAAGATTCTAAACAAACTTTCCTTTTGAAATTATTTGCTGCTAAAACACCAGTTGCTGTGCTGCCTGCCGACGTGTGAATATTTTAGTGCGCACCGCCTGTAGGGTTGTAGAGGGAAGGCAACATGTTACCACCTCAAATTCAAACCCGGATTAATAATTTTTTTATTTTGAGGTTTTTGAGGAAAGTGTGGCGCTATATGATTTGCCACCCAAGAAATAAGGGTACATCACTTAATTGATTTTATTTTGTTCCCTCTTTCATCAAGATATAATAAGTTTCATCAAACTCATCTGTATGTTATTTTCCCCCCTGGCTGTACGTCAAATCCATTCAAATCTCCGACCCGACAAGCCAATGCTGTAAAGGCAATAAGCGAGACCATTAATCTTATTTATCTATGTACTGAGTTATTTGCCGGGTTTTTATGCCTACGATTTAACTTATTCGTGCCAGGAATTCTGGAGCTCTTCTGCTTCTCCTAATATTGCGCCAACAAAATCTGACTGATCTAGAACCAAGAAATGGTTAGAGCTTGAGGGCGGTGTCGACAGTGTCATCACTGTGGCAGTAAATCAAACAAATTAAGGTTTGTTTAAAATGCAAACAAGACTAGATCGAAGAAATGTTTTTTGATGAAAAATAATCATCGTCAAGAAACAAATCAGCTATTTTGTGTCTCTGTTTAAGCAAACTAAAATCGTAAGAACCAAAGTTTCAACTGTTAAAAATATCTGTTAAACACCTTCACTCAGAGCGAGTCCTTCGTCTCGTACATTAGAAAGCGTTTGCATTTCCGAGCTCTCCGGTCGAAGTAAATGCTTGCTGGCTCTCTGCACCAGATAGCGTGTCTGTTGAAAAGCGATATTTGCATCTTCGTATTCCCTGAGACACCCTTGTAGCTGTTTATTTAGTCATGCACTGCATTAGGTTTTATGCAACCAGAGCTCTGTAACACTGCCCTTCAGATTAACAGACTCTCTAACACAGTGATTTGTATGTGATGGAAGTAAGAATTTTTTTTTTTTAGCCATGTGGCCTTCACTATTATTATATCACACAGCATGGACTAATTAGACATTATTATTATTACAGGAATGTGTTAGGGGAAAAAAACTTTCTATACTACACATAAAAAAAAACCTTGGCGATTAATCCTTCCTCTACTTCTGCTTGTATTTATAGCAATATTAAACCGTTACATCTTGAAATTAAATGAAATGAATCTACTAAGTTTTTACCTTTTTTTTTTCTTTCTTTTTTTCCTCCCCCTGTGTGTGTGTGTTTTCTAGTGTGGTTGTGTACAGGTGCCTTCTTTTCAGCCTGGTAGTAGTGACGGGCGTGGGGCAGTCGTCCCATGAGCTTTGTGTCAGCCTGACGTGAGCGCTGTGGGCCCGGGCCTGTTTTCTCTGGATCAGTGCGTGTTCAGCACTGCAGTGATGGATCACCCCAGAGATAAAGAAGGCGAGAGGGCGGCGAGGAGCAGCAAAGTGGCCCAGGGACGCAGCGGACACTCGCGGCCTTCAAGCTCCTCCGCGTCATCCGGCGTCCTCATGGTGGGGCCGAACTTCCGCGTGGGCAAGAAGATCGGCTGCGGAAACTTCGGGGAGCTAAAACTCGGTAAAAAGCGGGGATTTCGCACATACGCGTAGCATGATGGATGTCCTTTTCAAACTCTGAAACCGCTTTAAAACTTTATTATTTTTATTTATTTATTATTACTAAATTGTTATCTGAAAATGTTAGATTTTATTGGGATTTTACAAACAATTACCTATTTTCTGCATAAAATCTGCATTGCTAGCAGTTGCTTTTTAACAGTATTGTGTGTTCAGGTTTTTTAGAAATGTTATCAGCGATCTTGATATGAAGGTTGAGTTTTGCAAAATGTAAAAAAAAAAAAAAAAATCCAATAATTTTGATCACCTACTACGAGAAAATTGTTAATTAAATGCGGTCTCTGGGAAACACGAGCTTGAACAGCATCGGTGACGCATGCAGTGATGCTGAGATGAATTTTAGAGAGAATGTTGAATAGCTAGCTAATTTTCCCCTCAGTTGTTCCTCAGTCAACTTTCAAATAAATAAATAAGTAAATATATATATATATATTTTTAAAAAGCAGGTGGAAGTAGGGAGTGATGCATCATGGAGACCAAGACAACAAAACTGATCGCGCCGTCTGGGTTGCACTTTATCCAAGAAAGCCGAAAGGCGTAGTAAAATAAATAACATTGATATGCTTTTTGTCGTACTTAATCCTGATAGATTTTGTTTTTAATTTCTGTCTATTAGGAGTTTCTTGTCGGCAGCAGTATTAACTGTGGACAGCGCAATAGTAGTATATTATAATATATTATAGTACTAGTAGGAGTCTGTGCATTTTTACACACGGGCCATTTCTTGTAGCTTAGTATGATTCGTTTATTCGTTCTAACATTTATCAAGAACATGTTGGTGAATTTTTACAGGTATAATAATAAATTATTAATCAGCACATAAAATTGTTCTGTAATCTTTTGTCTGCATAAGGGACATGATCATTGCAAACTCTTACTGTATGAACATAATGGAGACAATTATGAAGTCATGCAAAAGCATCTGTATTTAATTTCTTTGTCTAGGTCCATAATATGCAACATCCCAATTCACTCAACGTTTTAACATGTCCAACATTAGGTGTGTGCGTATACTGTATATATATTTTTTTTGTCTATACATTTGGACACTTACAAACTGACTGCTGGTTTCATATCTTTAATAGAAAACTAATAAGAACCATATTGAAGGATTCTCAGGAGTACAAAGCGATTCAGTCCCGTCATTTCGTTCATCATTGATTAGTTTAGTTTAACAGTCGAAACCACTGTGTAGTCGTGATGCTAAGATGCTTACGGCAGTGCATTGAGAATGGAAGACAACGGTGCGTCCATGTGTAATGGTGTATAATGGAGCTCTGGTCCGATTTAAATGGAAACGAGATACAATAGAGGGATCGGGAATCAGAGAAGAGTGTGTTTTAGATATGGAAATCGTTCGGCTGGAGTAAAGAGAGATTATGAGGGAGGGTTTTGTAGCTTGGTGATTATTAGCGATATGGAGGATGACAGAGTTCCAGGCACTGCTTAGCTGTCTGTATGGATTGCACCAGTGTGTGGGTGCTTTCTCAGGGTACGTTTGTTTTTAGATCACGCATCTGAGGTTTGGGCGTTTTGTCCCGATTTAGCTCATCGTACAGGTTTGGCTGGCTGAAAGCAAATGTGTTCCAGCTGAGTGTTTTTTAACGTAGAAGTGAAAAAATATTCTTGAAGTCGGAATGCTTAGTACTTCTTGTTCACCACTGTTTGATCACATATTCACATATAATCACATAGTATTACATACCATGTACTAGAGATGGGGGAAAATCGATTAAGTTATGTATCATGGTTGTTTTGTGTGGCAATTCATCTAGTGGAAAAGATTTTTTTTAAATAACTTTTTAAAATGTATTTATTTACATATTTGTTCCTCCGTAATCATGCAGGTGGCACACTCTAAACTATTCGCACAGCATCCCGTGTGGTAGGAGCGAATTAATTGCTAATTGAATTTAGAATGAAAACTAAATCAGAAAAAAAGTCATATTTACAGTAAGTAGTGTATGTATGTACGTAGCACATGGGAACAGCTTTTGACACACAAATGTAATCTCATAAAAGAACCATAGAAAGTGCCAGAAGTCTTCTCTTCCCTAAGAGACACGCCTTTGTGATGGTTAGTGTACTACAGTGTTGTCCTGCCATGGTATTAAAGAATCCACAATAACAATATGGTTGACTTTTTTTTTTTTTTTCTTTCTTTCTGTTTCAGGAAAGAACCTTTACACGAACGAGTATGTCGCTATCAAACTGGTATGTACACATCACTTCCTAACTTTCTCTTTTATTCTGAGTCTAAATAAAGGCGCTTTGATAAATTGCGTTGGTATAAAATACGTGCGGTGTGACTGTGTAACCATGAGAACAAGAAAATGGTTTCTGAGAACAAAGCGCAGAAAGCTCTGCCCAGCTGTGTCGAATTAAATCACTGGATGCTGTTTCCTTCAGATTCCAGCCAAGACCCAGGGCACGGGGGTGAACTCAGAGTTTTGGCTTACGAAATCCGCTACCGGAGCCCTGACGTTTTATATTTTAACTCCAGCCAGTAATTAATAAGCGACGTCTTGAACGAGCACACAGTCCCCGAAATATTAGGAAGATGTGTTTATGATGGTCTTATTTTACTTTGAAATAATACTTGTGTGCAAAGCGAAGATAGATTCAGATTAGGATGAATATTTGACGTATGTTGATAATGTTGATAAAGGTAGGAGCATATAACACGCTTGTGAATGCAAGAGTAAAATACATGACGTTAAACAATAGCTGGTGGAAATGCTGGTCCTGTGACCTTGGTCAAGTAAATTCCCAGTCAGGAAATCTCTATGGTGTGGTTATAACTGCTGAACTGAGATTTACATGGACCATCTGAACACCTTCTAATCATTTTTCCATCTCCACCCCTTAAAGGAACCCGTGAAATCCAGAGCACCGCAGCTCCATTTGGAATACCGGTTTTACAAAACGTTAGGGAGCACAGGTAAGGTTTTTAAATCGCTTCTCGCTTTTTTACAATTCCTCGTTTCAGCCGACTCGTGTTGCTTTTAGTTTTCTCACAGGGTGTGTGTGTGTTTATTTTTATTTTTTTTAATGTATAGGCCAATAAACATAGCAGGATTTACTAGGTCATGGTTTTGTCCAAGCACTAAAGAGACATACTGTTAGCTTTGTGGTTTGAACTGGCACAACAGGTTTCCCGCTCTAGTTGTTCGGCGTCTGAGAAACGTAACAAAAGGTCGGCAGGGACGAAATACACAAACGCTGGAACGACACAACGAGGAGGATCTGAGGAATATTCAAATGCCTTCGTCATCAGCGAGCACAGGCGTCAGGTCCTGTGCTGCACTGCGGGAAGAACAGCAGGCCATAAAATGTTGTTGGGATACGAGGTGGTTCTCCGCGATGCTGTCGGCCATTCCTGTGATTTCTCACCCTATTCAGAGGCAGGTGCAGAGATGCATTTCCTTCCCCGAGAGCGAATAAAGTAAGATGGCCAGATCGGCCGCCGGCACGACGGCGTCGTCAAGCCTGATAAGTGGCCATCGTGTGACTGATGGGCTTTTTTTTTTTGTCTTTTCTCTGCGAACTACTTCTCCCTGGCTCGATCCTTTCGCTCCGTGCTCTAATCCAGGAAGTGGCAGCTCGGGCGTCACAGCGCAGCTCGGTGACACCGTTTCCATGGCGACGTCATGCAAATGCCCTCGCTACTTTCGGAGCGGTACAGTTTGAGAGCTGTCGCTGTACGAGCCCCTTTGAGCTCACACGATAGAGTTGCAGTACTATAGAAAACAACAGCCGTACAGTTTCACTTTTTTTTTTTTCTTTTCTTTTTTTTAATTGTAAAGGATCCAGGAAAGGGAAAAGGAACACGTCGTGTGTAGTTTGTCTTCTCGGCTTCCCTTTCCCAAAAAGCATTAATGTCCATTGCACGAGGGAACCCATGGGAGCCTATAATGTCAGAAATTTGGGAGTTCTGGTTATTATTATAATACACGTGGTCTGGATAGGAATTTACGTAATAATACAGAGGGTAAGGATTACTGGCTTCTTTATGGCAGTGTGTAGAGGTAAAGGGTAGCAGCATCCGACTGAGCAGCATCTCATCAATAATTCAGAGCACAGCGCTGTTTATGCACCACCCTGAAGTCTGTCGTTGGCTCACTCAGCCAGCCTTTTAAGGTACTGCCTCATATACAGTGTTGTTTTCTTTTTTTCTTTTTTTTAAGCTACTGTACATTTTTATTTAGGTGTCTGTTTTCTAGCAGCGTGCAGGTTTTCAGGCTGTTCCTCACAAACGGTTCATTCCATTTTTGTGATGTGTTATCTGGTTTGCATTTCTTCGTGGCTGCGTTACAGCGGTCCTTTTAAGCCTGGGTAGAGGATCTGTGGCAGTGATGAATCAGCACCTCTGGAAAAGCGGCATTCGTGCCAAGAGCAGTTCCTGGATACCCTCTTAAATCCGTGATCATGGGATATTGAGAAGGAATCAACTCATTAAACTAGAATTTAGATTTTATTTATTTATTTATTTATTTATTTTTGGGTGTGGCTTTGTCATTTCAGTTCCAACACCCAACCAATCATTCACATGAATTTATTTGTAATTATTAATTCCTGTTTTCTTGTTTTTTTTTTTTCTCTCTCTTTTTTTTTCTTTTTTGGCCTGGCTGGCATTGTAAATCCCCTGCCGAGTGCTTAATGATGGATCTGAGCGAGAAATGCTGACGCCACCCTCATGACGTGCGTGAAGGACTAACACGTTATCAGATCGTATCAGGAAGGCTTGATGTCTCAGCGCAAACGCTGTAGAGATGAGAACACCAGCAGTATGAAAGTTGATACAATCCTAGACTGCGACCGACTCCTTCCTCTTAGTCGGTAATCAGATTGGTTCCCTATAACCCCTCCTATTACGATCTGGAAAAGCACTATCGTGAAGCGGCGTTGTCCTCTTTGACCACGAGGCTCGAATGAAGTAATGCTGTATCAGAGCAGTGGTGCAGAGTGCCGTTTTTATTTATGATCTCCTCCTTGTTTGATGCAGCTGTTTGATCAGTCTGATGTAGGAAAATACTCAACTGCATGGTGTGTTAGACGCCGATGCGGAGTGTGGTAACTGTTACTACACTGAAATTTCATGTGGAATGTCCACGTCCAAGAAACACTGGGGATGTGCTGCTGTTGGAACATAATCAGGGACTTAAATTTTCTGTAGCAAAACACATTTAAACATACAGTATAATATTTATTTCTATTATAACTATTTTACCAGGATTTTTATTATTATTTTTTTTGGGACACATTTTATTCATTCATTTATTTATTTATTTTAACACGTCCCAGGTTCAATCTCCATAAGAGAAAAGTAATAAGTGTAAGACGCTCGCGATACGGTTTTCTGCCAAATGCCGTAAATGTAGAAGACCGTATTATGAAATTAATGCTGACTTCTACAACGCAGCATGGACCTACCATGGCCATAGCATAAGCCTGAAAACTCTGTTGACATAGCAGCAATTCAAATAACAACTCAGTCAAAGCGCCAATGCTTGTAGTGCGTCAGTGAAGTCCCTAAGAGGTGTTGGTTTAAAATCTTACTGCGTCTTGCTTTCTCAGCAGGGTTACTACGTCCTTACCGGTTCCCGCGAAGTTGTACATGTTCTTGCTGCATTCACCCAGTTTTTTGCGGACGTAGTGGGAACATTTATAATGTGCAGTAGTTATATTTAATATTGTTAAATTGTTACGTTTCTGTTATCACTTGGCTTGTCCTGACGTAGTTACTGCTTTTTTACAAAGCACTGACACTGGAGACTCCTTCCTCCACTAGAGGACCATAAATGCTTTTTTAATTCCCTGTGTAGTGCATTAATTAAATTCGTAAGAAGTAAATAGTTCCTAATGAATCTTATTAAATTCTTATAAAAAAGAATAAATATTATATCTCATATAATGTTTAATATTATGTAAAATATGGAATATTATATTTTGCATGCAGTTCTCCCGCATGAAGAAAAAGATAAGGTCTCTGAGAACATGACTGCGTTTCATTTTGAAGCTACTCGAACAAACCATGTTTAGGAGCCCATCAGACATCGTTAGACGTCCTTTTCTCATTTCCATGGCCCGAGAACAGGATGAAAGCTTTAACAGATAAGCTGAGATCATAGCCATGAATTAGATTACAGCTGTATTCATCATGTTGCAGGCAGGACGGAACAGAGCGAGATCTGTCTGTTCCTAAGCCCTGCCACTCTACGATCAAGCTAAATGTTCATTCCCTCAATAGTTTCGTGACCGTGGGTCGACTGAAGGCACGAGGAAAATGTCATCACACGACGGTTTGCATAGCCAACCTGCCTCAGTTTGGAGCGTCCATTCTGTCAGTGTCTTTAAATCTGTAAGTCTCCTAATCACCCATTTGATCGTGTAAACGTTTAGTAATGCGTCATTTAAGCAAGTAACACAAATTATTTAAGTATTAACACACTTCACTAGTATTGCTGAAAATTTATATTTTAGGGTTGTAACAGTACGCAGAAGTCACAAGAAAATGCCTATAGATAAATGCCTATTTTTATAGTTTACACCCCAAGTATGCCCTCAAATATGCTCCCAAAACACTTTTTCACTTCAAACTCTGCTTAAGAAGGTAAACCCATATCCTATACACTACTGTACTGCTGCGTCTCCCGCAGCGTTAGAATGTAAAATACAGATGTTACCCCTACTGTATATGTACTGTGATTTAATGCAAGCACATTTTCTTTCTTTGGTATAAGTCGGGTAAATACAGTAACAATTCACCAACCCAATCTGCGCTTTCCTCTACAGTTGCTGTGTGTTCTCGCAGTACTAAAAAATGTATACAGTATTATAATTTACATGGAAGTTTAGCTGAATTGACATTATTTGTTACAAAATTAGTTAATTATATTGTTCTTAATAGTTTAGCGTTAAGTTTAGCATTTATATATTGCCACGAAAAAAGCCATAAAAAGAAATGAGTGTATTTGCGGTTTCCGCAAAATTGTGGCGGTTTCTGCAAACGATTATTGGTTAGGTTCTACGGAAAAATCTGCCTGCGACTGAGGCCACGAACTCTGAACCGTGACTTCACGGGGTTCGACTATATACGTTTATCGTTTCTGAGTCATGTCCAAAACTGTTTAATATTTCCAAATATAACTTTTATCCAAATTAATAAATAAATATCATTACAGTAAAATATTTGCATGCTTGTAAAGAAGTCAGCATATAACATAAGAGACCAGTTTTCAGATTTAAAAAAAGAAAAAAAGGTCCTGGGTTTTTCATGAAAATAGAAACTTATATTGTCACTCATGTTCTCCAGAATCTCAGTAAAACCTAACCGATATAGACTTGTTTTATAGGTTAAAAAACATCTAACACTACTGATTATATTCAAGCAAATAGTTTTACACCAAATATTGACTACTGGGTGTATTTTATTGCTCTTTAGAGTTTATTTTATATAGAAAGTTTTCAGTCACCTTAGCTTATGGCGTTATTTTTCTTGTATGTGCCCAAGACTTTTGTACAGTACTGTAAGTAAAACAGTTGTTAGGTTTCGAACCGAACGTCCTGTACTGAATAGTATGAATTCAGTGCCTTTACTCTACTAATACGCATCACATTTAAATTGCGTCCACGTCATTATGTAGACATGTAGTGACGTGATGTAAATACCCATCCTGTTTGGGTTAGTTTTACATGAGGGGTAATATTTGAGGATTTGGTCATTTCCTTAGATTTTTATATAAATCTGGTTTTAGAGTTGACAAACAGGAAGACTGAATGGGCACTCTGTATGACCAAAGTGGGCAGAAACGCATCTCAAAAAGAATCCTCAGCACATTGAACCTTAAGGCAGATCTGCTCTAACAGTAGAATTTTACATTGGATTTCACTTCTGTTAGACATGAACTGTGATCTGAGGCAAGTGTGTGCATAGATTCCCCTAAACTGGACATTTTAAAGATTGAAAAACATTGCTTGGTATGTACGTGAGCCTGTTCCAATTGTAACCTCGGATAACGGCGCTGAAGGCAGAGAAATGCATTTTGGGATGGAAAAACCGTGACATGTCTCTTCTTACTGATGGACCTCAAGGGCAGATGCTACTCTTCTCAAACGGTACAAGTATAAAGCAGCCCTGTCAAGTGATTGATTTTGACAAGACTGTAGCGCCGTGGTGAAAGAGTAGCTCTGGTACAGGTGTAGGAGATGCGATTGTGATCCTGCCATCCTCAGGATGTACTTCCCATGACGTCCTCTCCAGCTGTGGAGCTGATCCTCGAGTCCGCCCTTCCCTCTCCCTCCCCCCCAAGAACTTCTGGTGTTAAACTCGGCTAAAAGAAGTGCTCCTGTTTTTTTCGTCATCCTCTGCTGAGTGCCAGAGTGGAAATCTGAGCACAGTTTCACATGGACCCTGTAGACCAGGCCTTGAAAAAGTTGGATCTAGTAGATAACGATGCAGTGGAAACCTCAGAGGTTAAGCCCAGAAGGACTGAACATGTGTGAAGGGAGGTCGTACCCACGTCTGTAAGAGTTTAAGCTTGTTTTTTGTGTCTGCCATTGCGACTCATGCCTTGTGGATAAAAATGGGGGGGGGGGGGGGGGGGATGGGCTGAGGAAGGCTTGATCCCATTTCTTTCGACTTCCACTCGTTTTTTTTTGTTTAACTTACTCGGCACTTTGTGGGGCGGGGGCAGTTTGATGGATCACAACATCTGCTGTGTATCATTAAGAGCACTGAGTCTTTTTAGTTCTCAGTGTTGCTCAGATTTCTTGTAGTTTAAAAAAAATTCTAAGCGTCAAAAACAACTGTAGTTTCCATCCACTTGTTTTGATGTAAAGGGAAGCTAAGGTAAAGTTGTTCCAGACAGGAATTCCCACAGACCGTTTTTGTACCTGAGCCTCCAATAATGAATGTGGACTCCATATTAACTTAAACACATTTCCTGTTATACTTAAAAGGGTTCCCTGTTGAGTCTGGTTTATCTCAAGGTTTCTTCCTATTACCATCTCGGGGAGTTTTTTCATCACCACCGTTGCCCTCAGCTTGCTCTTCAGGGACAATCTGATTAATCAGCTTTATACATGTTTTTTCACCGCTGCTTTGTGATAATGTCCATGTTAAAGGCGCCATATAAATAAAACTGAATTAAATGGAATTAATGTTATTCTACATATCAGATAATTCATCTTGAGGCTACGGATTGTCCGAGCTCTTTTGTCACTTTTCTGTCTGTGAGCATAAGGATCTATAAAGTTGATCTATAAAGTTTCCAGCAGAAAATTTAGACTACTGTTTTAAATAGATGGCAAAAACTGTGAATAACCATCAATGCACAGGTTCAGTTTGGTGAAAAAAATATTATATTTCAAATACTTTAAATGTATTCAAGTTGTTTTCTTAATAATCAAATAATTATTCTACATTTAAGGATATGTTCATGGTCTTTCTCAGAGGCTCAGTGTCTCAGTAACCAACGTGTGAACCATGTATCTTATTTCAGTCTTAATCCCTAGACGGTTTCCAGGGGGTTTGCCCGAGCGCGATAATGGCTCCTTCGCCGAGCGCTCGTCTTACTAACATGTCCAGACACGAGCACGGCTTTTCTTTCGGTGGCATCGTTTACTTCTCTTCATGGCTGTAGCGTTAATCTGCCGGGGAAGATCGCAATCTGTTGTGTTGGACTGCACCGTTCCTGCTTTTGGAAGAAAAATAAAACAGCCTTTTATCAGCTTTGAAAGGAGAGAATGTGAAAGAGAAAACGTCCAGCCTGAACAACAGTACATGTAGCTTTTAAAGGTTTGATGGAGCTTTTAGAAAGCATCCATTTCTTATAAAGGTAAAGTGGAAGCTGTTTTCTGCCGTGCGCTAATGTACACACACGCGCACGCAGGACGGCCTACGTACCGGCATGTTATTGATGATTAGTCATCTTCCCTTGCAAGCGCTCAGTGTAGGGAGATCAGTGTGATCACTGTTTCGCTCGTGCTTGTTCTTATCAACATTAGGGCAGGGACATGCTACTCGTGAAATGGAAACTCCACACCATTGGCAAAGATTAAATCTTTTTTTTGATGATCATGTGCCTTGCGATATTTATACTTTAAATAAATGATGCTTGTAAAGACATAAGTACACAAGTTGAATGTCATGGCCTTTTAGACTACGAAAGAGAGAAATGTAGTGGTTTGGCATATTCACTATGGCCAAAGGTTTGTGGGGACACAATTGTACAGGATATCTGTGTGCTATAGCTTTACAGTTTCCCTTCACTGGAGCTAAGAGCGAAACTTGTCACTTGTCGTGCCGCTGCTCCCGTGCACAAACTTGGCTCGCTGAAGACATGATTTGCCAAGTTTCATGTGAAAGACATTTGAGAATCCTGACCTCATCCCCAATGAACACCTTTAAGATGAACTGTAATGCCGTCCAGACTTCAGCTCTCCTGCTTCTCTTTTTTTTAAATTATTATTTAAAAAATTATTTGTGCTTCACTAGTCTTGTATCTTTGTATCAAAATTTGTATGCATTTGGTGCAAAAGAGTAATTCATCCAGAAGCGAGCACGCACGCACGCACACACGCACACGCACACACACACACACACACACACAGGCAGCTAATCCACCAATGATGCTGATTGACCAGCTGCGTCTGTTCTCCAACAGGAACTTGCCCCATCCACTCTTTCCTTTGCCGCCCTTTGTTTAACAGTGGTCTGGAGGTCCCACGTGGCCCAGAGCTGCCGAAGTTTAGAAATCTCTACTTCCAGTCAAGTGGGCAGCCTGCTAATCCCACTGCTCTGACCACAGAGTTTGCAGCGTAGGAGTGCAACCGTTACTCAGTAAAGCCATGGGTGGCTGGTGGGAGGTGGCTGTTTTCTCAGTCTCTCAGTGCTTATACAACCAGCGCTCATCCTGTCTGTCTTTCTGTCTGTCTTTTAATCATGAATCAGTACCATACACGCAAAGGTTTAGGTTTTTGACCAGACGTGTTTACTGTGGAAAAGTTCGAAGCCTTACTTCGCTTTGTATTTCAAACGCTTGCTGACTTTGCCTGTTGTCCAGGAGCGAGGCCATGTTTATTTATGACACCATTCATGTCTCATCAGCGTTCCAGTAACCATCTAGTCAAAGCCTGGATTCATGAAGCCTCATGTACTTTTTATTCCCTCGTGTATTTAGTAGTCTTAAGACACATGGCGATCATGATGAGGATTTGAAAAGTGAGAGATTCATATATGTACAGTACAGACCAAAAGTTTGGACACACCTTCTCATTCAAAGAGGTTGAATTTGTATTATGGCAAGAAAAAAGAAGCTAAGTGAAGAAAAAAAACGAGTGGCCATCATTACTTTAAAAAATGAAGGTCAGTCAGTCCGAAAAATTGGGAAAACTTTGAAAGCGTCCCCAAGTGCAGTCACAAAAACCATCAAGCGCTACAAAGAAACCGGCTCACATGCGGACCGCCCCAGGAAAGGCAGACCGAGAGTCACCTCTGCTGCGGAGGATAAGTTCATCCGAGTAACCGGCCTCAGAAATGGCAGGTTAACAGCAGCTCAGATCAGAGAGCAGGTCAATGCCACACAGAGTTCTAGCAGCAGACACATCTCTAGAACAACTGTTAAGAGGAGACTGTGTGAATCAGGCCTTCATGGTAGAATATCTGCTAGGAAACCACTGCTAAGGACCGGCAACAAGCAGAAGAGACGCGTTTGGGCTAAATATATATAATTTTTTTTTCCTTTTTTTTTTTTTTTTCCTTCCAATGGTTGTACGACTCCAGTCATTTTCTTTAGTCAAATTATCCACGCTCTGGTGTTTCATTCGTCCATCTTTCAACAAGCTTTCAACGAAAAAAATGTTTTCGGCTGAGCTGCGAGCCACAAATGCTCAGCTGTCTTCATCAAACGTGAATCTTCGTTCTCGTAGGGCTGCTTTCAGTTTTTGTAAATTGTCGAAAGTGTGGGCAAAAAGTGTACAGACATGCATCGTCATTCAAGATCATGACGCTCCTGGATAGCATTCCTCTGCGTTTAATCCGAAATTAAGACTTCAGCTATTCAATAAGCATCTCACTGTAACAAGTACTGTTGATTAACATTTTTTTGGTGATAATGTTCCAATTCTAGTCCTTGAGAATCACAGAAAACATTAAGCATTGATGATTTTTCCTGATGATGGTTGACATTTGAACTTTTTCTCACTTGGCGATTAAGGGCTGTTTCCGTTGACTCTCAGGCTCGTCGTGATCAGTCCATGTCTCGTCATCAGTAACGATTCTCTTCATGGATGGTGAAAGTTTTAGAGTATCCTGTCCGAATTTTGTTTGCTGATTTGTCTGTTTATCTAAACGCATTTGTTTCGGCACCAGGAACAAAAAAAAAAAAGAATCTCTGCATGATGCTCTTTTCTGCGAATCACAAGCAATCCTCCATTTCTACTCGCACCGCAGTTACAGATGTACGTGTAACACACACACACACACACACAGCAGTGACTGGGGAGACGGTAGCCTTGAACGGAAAGCGCTGATACGATAGTGCAGCCAATAGGAGTTTTAATCTAACCGGAGTGTGGATCATTTTTGACTCGTATTTTGAATTTGTTTTTTTCGTATGTGATTTTTTAACACAACGGATGTCACTGGTATTATTGTGTAAAAAAAAAAATATATATATATATATATATATATATATATATATATATGTGTATATATACCTAACCGTCAGCCTGTCTCCAATGGGACAAGTGACCGGTTTATCTTATGAATAAACAATCATCATTACATTTCTGCTGAGGCGATAATTAGCAACCTATCCAACCATATGTGTCATTCTGGCCGAGTGCTCAGTGTGCGTTGAAGCCCAGCCATGTGAAAATCCCCCCCCACTTGCATCATGCCTACTCCTCCAGGAAGAAAGCCCATCCCTGAGGCCCAGTACAGTTCTTCTTTTGTTTCTGGTTAATGTGTAGCTAGTATTGTGCTGAACTCTGATACTCCTCCTGGCTAGAAGCCCTGGCATTCGGGCTTTACCGAATGCTTCTGGTCGGGTTTTAGCTTGGCCACCGATCAACCGTCTCTTCACGCAGCAGAGCGGCCGAGGCCTTCTCTAAGCTTTGTCAGTGCGAGCGTGTGTAGGGATGCTGGTGTGGCCTCGGGGTAGTCTGATGTGCTGTATATAAACTAGAGGATCGCATGTTACACTCATGCATCTCTGATTCAGCAGGCGTAGGTGGGTGGTCTGAAACGGGCCCGCTGGCAGATGGCGCTTTGTTGGAGCAGAGAGGCCGAGTGGAGCCGACTGCAAAGGGGGAAAGTACAGTTTGACAGACAGAGCTCGGGTCTTGTTCATGATTATATTACAATCTCATGTAACGTACATGTTTGTTTTGGAAATTACAGTTTCAAAGGAGTGAGTAAGCAACATGCAATTAAAGTCTTGTTTTGTGTTTTTGTTTTTATTAATACTACAAGCACCATTGCCAGAAAGCTTTCTGTATTCTACAGTTTCTTTTAAAACTGCATTCTGATTTATAGACTCATAAGTAATGGCACTCATCCCCCATCTTCTGAACATCTCAGTCAGTGTTAAACGTCGCCTATAGGTTTGTTTTTTGTTTTTTTGAAAAAAATTTTTAATCTGGTGCATTCGCTACTGTTCTGCTCCTCCCGCTTGTCGCCGGTTCAGCGTGTACCAGCGGGTGTAATCAGAGAGCAGCTAGCGAAAGTGTTAATCACCACGGAGACACTCTGCCGAGAACGTGCGACGTACAGCCCCGATCGCGGATGAGTCATCGTCAGACCAGCGTGCGTTCCATTCTCAGGGGTGTTACAAACATAACCACACAATGGTCTGTTCAGGCCCACGCCACCGCTACCCACTGCAGCCTCGCTGGATTCACAGAGACGATGATAATTATACGATACGAGCCGCCACGCTGGCTTAGAGATGGGTTTCATGCAATATAGAGAGGTATGAAATGTATACCCTCGTGTGTGTGTGTAAAATTAATCTGCTTTACACACAAAGATTGAGCCATGGCATTGTGGATTCAATTCTGATGAGTATTATCATGCACAAAATTGCAGGTGCTGGTATGTTATGGCATAGCAGCTCGGATTCTACCTGTGTGTGTGTGTGTGTGTGTGTGTGTGTGTGTGTGTGTGTATATGCATGCTTTCTCCACTTCTGCCACCCAGTGGGAGGATGAATAGTTAATTGGATGGCTTGGACTGGATGGCAATTTATAAACTAACGTAAAACAACTAGTATTTTTGTATGGACAGGTAGTTATGAATTCAAGTTATAAATTTTCGCAGATACGAAATACGCGGTTCTACTTCCAGTTCAATCACAGAAGTAGGTTGCATGTATTGTACAAAGAATAGACACTGCAGTGCACCAGAAATCAATATTTACCATTTATATAAATGTTTTTCAGTATGTAAGAAATGGTTAAAGTCTGGTGTATTAGATGTATGTGCGTGTGTGTGGGTTTTGGGGGGGGGGGGGGGATGGGGGTGCAGGTGAAATGAGTCGGCCTCATCGGTTTCAATGAATCAGTCCGGAAGCACAATGATGGACATTTTTTATCTTGTAAAGCTGTCCCGATGGGGAATATTCCTAGTTTCGGAAGATCCTCAACAAAACAGAGTTCACAGTCCAATACAGTGGAAAACAGCTCTGAGACAAAATAGCATCCGGGATTCCCCTCTCGATTTATAGGTGCAGAGACGACATTGTTATATTTGTGAGAGATTAATTTCCTTAGCCGTGATTACAGTTTTTGGTCACATGATGGCAGTGTGGGGGGAAGGGGACAGAGATTTATTCGAGTGGATTGGTATGCTTTACATTGTATATTCGTGTATAAAACTCACTTTGTCGGACTTGAGAACAAATTGGACTTACGAACATGCTCCCGGAGCAGAACTTCTCTTTGTAAGTCAGGGACCACCTGTCTAAAACTGCGCTGCCTGGCAAAAAAAAAAGCAAAAAATGTCATTTTTAATTTCACAGGGTCCATCAGAATTTCACATGACCTTTTTCCATCGCTCCAAAATCAAACCTTCGTGTTTCCTAACAAACTAAAGCTTTTTTCTGATTAACTTCACTATCGAGTGGTTTTCTTACAGACACACAGCTCTTTAGTCCAAATCCTGTGATTTCTTGTCACATTCTCGGTGTGTATGCAAATGCCCTTACTTTCACTATTAAACGTAGCTTCGCCGCTCTGACGTAGACCGAATGCCTTTCTTGTATTTAAAGGGGCCGCAAAGCAATCAAGCTTGTTGATCTTATGGAGACTGACCAAAATGTGGAAGAAAACAAGAAATTTATTGATGGAAAGAACTGTATTGTAGAAATAAACAAATTCTAAGGCATTTGTATGGTGTGGCTTCTGCTCATTGTGAATTGCTAGTCTAATTTAATATTTTTTATTATATTATATTTCATATTATATTTAAACACCAACAATTTCAGACACCTTTGTCCACGTATAATTTTTTTTATTATTAATGTCCCTGTACACAAACAGGGACATGTCATAAATAACCGGGAAACCCGCTACCGCAATAATTAACTTCTCCTCCATTTTGCTTGGGAACTAATGTCGCCGGAACAAAAGTTTACAGGATTGCGTTCCGCGAAATCCGCTCAAGCGGAGGACCTCTACTTTTTTATTGGTTGTCGCTCAACCTCGTCATAGCTCATTACCATAAAGTTGAGCTGATTTCAACTCCCTTCGAAAATGAATGACTTCCGGCCATTTTGATGCTCTCGCCGCGTTCGGTGTGAACACAGGGTAATAGTCTGGCCCAGGGACTTTAATAATGATCGGCTGAAATCTAATGAGCTCCACAGCAGAGTTAGAGCTCCAACGTTGGCTAAAATGTCTGGTTTCTACAACTGCTGTAGTGCTGTTTGAAAGCAACACAAGAGCTCTTTTTAACCATTAAAATGTGACATCCAGTGTCCCGTAACATAAACCCGGTTTGCAGTCCATAGTACAGTGTAAATCGCACATTTAACGATGCACATCGTTACATTTTTGCATTGCATTGTAATTAAGACACAATCTATATTTGTCCATAGATACAAACCAGTTTTAACTGGTTATGGTATTTGACTGTTGGATTTTTGTGAAAGACTTTTTATTCCTTAAATGGTCAGCCGTATCATGTTTCAGTTGTAAGGCGATTTGGATACAGGTATAAGTGCAAATGTGAGGAAATTAGAATGTAAAATGCTGATAGAGAGGGTGTCATGGTGGCGTAGTGGTTAGCAGTGTCGCCTCACACCTCCAGGTCCTGGGTTCGATTCCCGCCTTCGGGTCTTTGTGCATGGAGTTTGCATGTTCTTCCCATGCTTGGTGGGTTTCTTCCGTGTACTCTGGTTTCCTTCCTCATTCCAAAGACGTTCAAATTAGGCTATTTTTGGTGTTCCCAAAGTTGCCGCTCTGTGTGTACGTGTGTGTGCCCTTCGTTGGATTGGCACCTCGTTCAGTGTACACCGCCTCATGCCGTAAGTCTCCCCTAACTAAGAACTAATTCTTGGTTTGTTCCTGCTACCAACTGGACCCTAATGTCTATTTTGTGGAGAGTTTGGGTGAAACATTATATTTTGCTGCATGAAAAATGGTTTTCGAGCAGACAAAACCGTTTCAGTGCATATAATTAGGGTGGTGTGCGGTGATTGAATTTTGTTGTCCCTTTTATAGGAAAGGTCATTACAGTAATCTGTGCAAGAACACAATTCATGAGTCATCCTTTTAGCATCTTGCAGGAGGTGAGGTCAGAATAAAATAACAAGTCGCGCTCACTGTTCAACATATCTTTGCCAAATAAGAGAAAATGGTGTCTTATAAGTATTCAGCGTTTTACCGGATTACCTGTAGAGGTCACACTACTGAGTATGGCATACAATCTAAATGGGAGGCTTTTATCAATCACCAAAGGTGGGGGACAGTGGGGTTCTTTGATTTTAAAAAATGCTGCTATTTTTAATGCTAACATTTCATCTCGTTATACTTGGGTGGCCCACCCAAGTATACACTTGTATACTAAAATACAAGTATAGACTAAAATATTTGCCCATTCGGTTTCAAAATCTGTCCAGGAGAAAGATGCCATCCGTGATTGATTAACTAGTAGCGGGCAGCTTCCACTCACGCTAACACTCCTGTACCTCTTTATTCTGCTACCGTGAGAGCATTTTACTGAGAGGCAGTAAGCAGAATGAATGTTAGCTGCCATCCAAAGAATAAAAAGGGCATACTGACGATCGCACATGCTCTGCAGAGAGACAAAAAATAAAGCAACAGAAACATTATGCCTTCAAACTCAAGCAGCATGTACTGTATGACCAAAGGAATCATTACGTTTAAAATGTGTAAATCTTACTGCTACTGGAACATGGGAATGACGTTGCAGAAATGTCGAACTCTTGACCAAAAAGTGCATAATCTTATGAATCCGTGCTTTTTCTTTGCCTCTGTAATCCATTTAATTCTTTCTTTCTTTCTTTCTTTTATTTAGCTCAGTCATTTTTTTTGTAGTTGGTTAAAATGAAATAAAATTCAGTTCATCGTATTGCCTAGGTTGTGGCGAAAAAAATAATCTCTCGCTCTATGTTGCACAATCCTGGTTCCTATATATATTTATTAAATCATATTAATGCCAAAAATGGCTAGAAATGCTCAGGTTTTCAAGATCTTCTTCCTCTGACAATCCGTGCCGTCCAGTGTTTTAGTTATTTATGTAAATTATTATTATTTTTTTTTTTACTTGATGTTACTCAGTGGTGGCTCAAACGGTTAAGGCTACGGGTTTACTGGGTTTCTGAGCGGAAGGTTGGGTTCTATCTCTAAAATGTGAAGTTAATAAAAATATTAAATAAATCAAAATATAGGGTTAAAGGTCATATGTATTTGGTGTGTGAATGTTGTAGACCATTTGTGCTGGTAGGGAATGTCGGCCCGTTCCGCTGCATTTGCAGTATGTTTTGCTTCTTAATAAGCCTTGGATAAGAATGTCCATTTTATTCTCAATCACAACAATCTTCCTTTTAATAGACATACTTATCTTATGTCCTGTATACTCCTGACCCCAACCTTGTTAAAATAAATAAATACATGTACAGCATATTCACACATGTATATTTATCATTTTAAAATTGCTTTAATCTGTGGTTTATTCGTCTGATGTATGATCTTTTTTTTTTTTAGTGGCTAAATGTTGGATTTTAACAAGAGAACATTTTAAATAGCTTACCTTTTACAGCATTTTATTATTCTGTGTAAAATCACAACTACTTATTTTAATTGTCATCCTTCGTTTAGATTATAAATGCTAACACGCGTTGTATATGTATAAAAAGAAAATGTATTTAATGAATGCAGTATGTGTTGTTTGTGATTAAGTCTGCACTGCTTTGTGTTGTTAAATGTTGTCGTGCTTCCCCGCAGCGGAAGGCCTGCCCCAGGTGTACTATTTTGGGCCGTGCGGGAAATACAATGCCATGGTGCTGGAGCTGCTCGGCCCCAGTCTGGAGGACCTCTTTGACCTCTGTGACCGCACCTTCTCCCTCAAGACGGTCTTAATGATTGCCATTCAGCTGGTGAGTTCACTCCGCTGCCCTGGCTTCGTTTCAATACAGCCTTTATGCAGAGGACTCCGGGAGACAGTACTTTGCTTGTGTGTTTTCTAATAATAATATAGCCTTGCTTTTGTGTCGTGAAATACCACCGTTGAGCCGAAATATTTGATAATGTTATGTACAGTGTGAAGTAATTGCAATTGATGGTAATGAATGAATATTGGTGCAGGAAAAAAGTAATGGAAAAAAATATATAAGTGGTGTGTTTATTAACAGTTTATTTAGCAAGACAAGATTATAAAAAAAAATTTAAAAGAAAGGAATGTTTTCATCATGCCTGTGCTTTATTTAGTTTGCATTAGCAGGTCTTGTCAGCGGGATGTGCCTGCCTCGGAGTAGTCTGCGAGTAAATTACACGCTGCAGGCAGAACTGTGTATATCTAGCTTTACTGGGCGTCTGTTAAGATCCTCGTCTGCGGTGGCTCATCTTGTTTTTGTCCCCGTGGACAGAGCTACATTCATGCACGTCTGCCTAATAATCAAAGTCCGATTTGATTCACATTACTGGCTTCATGCTTCAGGTTCAGTTTGATTCTCCGACTATATTTTGAGCGAAATCTGAAAAAAAAAAAAACAAATATGACTTTCTGTATCACGAATGGTGCAAAAAGAATGTGTGTGTTTGTCTGTTTTAAATGTGTATAAAACAGTTATTGAAGCAAAGTGGACCAAATGTTCATCATGTTGTAAAAATAAACAAGTAGTGAAATGAGAAATTCTGCCAAAATGTTTGATTGAATAAACAAAGTCTTTTACCCGGAAAACATGATGGATTAAAACACAAGGAGCTTGAGCCTGAGGCATCATTTTAACTGAAAAACCATGCCCTCCTCCCGGCGTGGTGTAGATCACAGCAGAACATGGTTGTTGTCATTTGAAAGCTGCTGAAGAACTCTGTGGCTGTGTGCTAAAGTGAGATCAGTCACTTCAGAAGTCCTCGCTCTTCATAAAAGAATGCGTCATGTGACCGGTAGAACTGCGCACAATTGAATCGATGATACAATACCATCTAATCCAATCTAAATGTTCTAAAATTGAAACTTTTAAACTATAATATATGTTCTGCAAAAGTTCTTGTGAAATACTCTGGTTTTGTGAGACTATTGCTTCCTCCTTTGAGTTAGTGGGACGTTAGTGCAATACCGGCACCCAAGATAAGAGATGAGATTCAATTATAATAATTGTTTGTCACATGTACACGCCTTACAGCACAGTGAATTTTTATTTTATTTTTATGTATCCCCAGTCAGGAAGCAGGGGTCAGAGTGCAGGGTCAGCCAGGATACAGTGCCCCTGGAGCAGAAGGGGTTTCTGGGCCAGGACAGTGGCAGCTTGGCAGTGCTGGGGCTTGAACCCACAACCTTTTGATCAGCCTTAACCGATTGAGCCACCACTGTCCTGAGAATTGAACCCAGGTTACGACCGGGTTGGAGTGTGGTGCAGACAACGGTCAGGAAGAAAAGATATAAAAAAAAATTTGTATGAGATGTTACATTTAAAAAAAAAAAATAAGCACAGTATTCAATGTTTATTAAATAAGTTTAGTAGTTTTTAATGCTTCAAAACCTGTAAGAGAAATACCTGGTATCAAAAATCGCACTGTTACATAGATTCGAGTCGATTCTGGATCAAGTCTACCTAGTGTATGATTGACAGCTGTAGTGACCAGCGTGCTGTCTGTACATTTTAACTTGTATGGATCATGCAGATTGAGACCTTCAGCGTTCAAACTAGATGCAGAATGAATAGCATGCTGATTTTCACAGTTTGAATCGCGTCTCACATTACGGTGTATCCTTGCAACCATGTCAGCTGTATATATGATTTCCGTGTGCTGAATAAAGGACATATTTCGTTGCGCTGAAAACAAAGAGCGCTAATGTTTCAGGGTATTAGTATGCATGTTATAAGTATGTGTGATCACCAACGGTATACAATAATGCTTGGCTATATGATACATCATTACATCATTATCATTTACATTGGGCAGACTCTCTTTATCTAGTGCTTTGAAGTTTCCATTATTAGATAAACTGTATCCTTACACTGGTTCACTAGATTACTAAATATAAGTAAAGTACCTTCAGTCAAACACTATATATAAATTTATTTATTTATTTATTTTTTTTGTGGGGTGAGGGAGTTAACCCAAATACCTCAGAAACAGATAGCTCGTTAGTTGTTGCATACAGTGCCTAGATGTACTAGATGTACATGTAGATTATTTTAGAATGAGACTGAAGTGTTTGGAAATTATTTTATCTGCTGTTCAAACTCTGCAGCATTGCTGTAAAAGGTTATACCAGTTTCTTCTTATACTTTTTGGCATCAATGTACAGTTTGTCTTTATTGCTGCTCAAGTCATGTCATTTTTTTTTTTTTTTGACAGATATCCCGTATGGAGTATGTGCACTCAAAGAACCTCATCTACAGGGATGTGAAGCCAGAGAACTTTCTCATCGGACGGCAAGGGAACAAAAAGGAGCACATCATTCACATCATAGACTTTGGCTTAGCCAAAGAATACATCGATCCTGAAACCAAAAAACACATTCCTTACCGGGAGCACAAGAGTCTCACCGGCACAGCACGATACATGTCCATAAATACGCACTTGGGGAAGGGTAAGCTTGCAGTACTCATGGCGTACACAGTCAGTATGTAACCGGCCATACCGTGTTGTAGTGACACTTGTCGGATCAGGCTTTGCATGATTTGATTTTACAAGTCGTGTGTTTGTTTCAGAGCAAAGTCGGCGGGACGACCTTGAAGCCTTAGGTCACATGTTCATGTACTTCCTCCGAGGCAGCCTTCCATGGCAGGGACTAAAGGTGCGTCAGTCAAACCGTGATTCATTTCTGCAGAGAATGATTTAAAAAAAAAAATCCTGTTCCATGCACAAACGCATCAGTGTGTGCTTTCATTTTTCAGGCTGACACATTAAAAGAGAGATATCAAAAAATCGGGGACACAAAAAGGAACACTCCAATTGAAGTTCTCTGTGAGAACTTTCCAGGTTAGTTCTCATGTCCAGTCATGTTTGTTGGTTCCACGGGCAAAAGAGAAAAACAGTTGTTGTATAGTACGAGACGTCGCTCGGATTAAATGGTTGACACAAGCCTTTTTTTTTTGTAATTAGTTTTTTTATTTGCTTGTTCTGTGCTGTTGCAGAGGAAATGGCGACGTATCTGCGCTACGTTCGGCGTTTGGATTTCTTCGAAAAGCCTGACTACGAGTACTTGAGGACCTTATTCACTGAGCTGTTTGAACGCAAAGGATACACGTTTGATTACACGTATGACTGGGTCGGCAGGCAAATCGTAAGTAAATGTGATATTTGTCCTGTAACTCATAAGTGTTTCATACCATGGCACTGTTGAACTTACAGCAGCTCATGCTAAATGGCACATCACAACTTTGTGTTCCACATGTGCCGTTATACAGAGGTGTGTAGTAACGAGTTACATTTACTCTGTTACATTTACTTGAGTAAAAAGTCCTTCTATGAGTGCACCATACTTTTTACTTATATATTTGATTTTATTATATAGAATTAATATAATTATTATGAAAATAATCGGACATTACGATTGAAACAGTTACTCAGTACTTGAGCAATCATTCACCAAATACTTTTTACTCTTACTTGAGTAATATTTTGGATGACTACTTTTTACTTCTGCTTGTGTAAAATTATTTTAAAGTACAGTTATTCTTACTTGAGTCAATTTTTTGGCTACTCAACCCACCTCTGCCATTAGTAACGGCTCGTTCATAGGGCCTTGCATGGTGGGCATGTCACATAATCTACACCCGCTAACAAACAGGTTAAAATGTTTTCTTTAACAAGGAGAAACGATCATTGATATGGTAAAACTTTTTGCAAGGACATGTGTTCCAGGGTGAGCGCTTTGACCTGGTTATTAAGTTTTTCACCATGGAATTCCCCATACCCCCCCCCCCCCTCTACATTTTTCCTTTCTTGCATTTGTTAAATGTTTGTTTTTAAAGAAGGGATGACTAATTAGTAATTTAAGCTTTAATGTAAGCGATAACAGGAAGTAACATGTTTCAAAGAGAATGCAATGAATGTTGAAAAAGTATATATGATGTGATCTGACTTCTCTCACCAGTTAAAAATGAAATTGCTAACACATTGCTGTTGTATAAGAGGAATGTTTAGTGAAATCCATAAGAAGATTGTTAAGCTTGGTTGTTGATTATACTGCCTCGCCAAAAAACATTATACACTAATATTTTGTTTGGTCGCCTTTAGCTTTGATGATTTGTGCTGGCTAATAGTGGTCACCTTATCTTCTGCACCTTAATCTGTCTTTCATATGGAAATGTTTACACTTTAATTACCTTTTGAAATGCATCTTAAAAAGTGCAATACATACACCTTCCTAGGTAAAATATACATACATTCCCTGGAAGAATTTCATACATGCCAGTGGTTTATTTGACCTTAGCTTTGATTATGTGGTGACCAGTTCATGTGTGAAAATGATTCCTCATGCTCCCAGAACCACTTGATTATAATTTGAGTCCTGGAATATCTCCCGTGCCATCAGGCAAGAAAAACTCTAGACGTGATTCTACCCGGGTCATTCAGAATATTCAGGTCGTCAGCTGACTTTATTTTATTTGCCATATCACTTCGCTGAGACTAGACCTGAACAGCTGAAGCAACCCCAGATCATAACACTGCCTCCAGAGGCTTGTACAGTGGACATTATGCTTGATGAGTTTCACATCATGCGCTTCCCTTCTTAACCTGATACACCCATTGCTCTGGAATAGGGTCAATCTGGATTTATCAGCCCACATGACACCCCCCCCCCCCCTTTTTTTTTCTTTTGCCTATTCAGCTGTTTAGTTTCAATCTGGAGTTCTCATCATATTGTGTGTGTCTGTGATTTAAAGATAGTGTTTTTTGTCCAGACAGTGTTTTTATTTAAAAAAAAAAAAAATTATGACCACACATGTCATGTTTTATTCCTTCCATTATACTGTATTGTTCTAAACTGTTGTCCTTTATCATGTTGTTCGAAGCCCACACCTGTTGGGTCCGTGCACGTGGACTCCGGAGCGTCAGCCGTGACCCGTGAGAGCCACGCACACAGAGACAGACCTTCTCAGCACCAGCCTTTAAGGAACCAGGTAAGATTTGCCCTTGCTTCACTAAACAGAGATCAGCTTGCAGCTTTGGCACAGCTCTGCATTCTTCCTTTGAGGACTTGAATCTTTTTTTTTTTTTTTTTCCCTAAACCACAATGAGCTCAGCCTGGGCGTGTGCAAAGGTTGGCACAATCCACCAATAGTAATCATGCATGGTTAACGTAATGTAGAGAGTTGAACTGGAGTGTGGAATCCCCACGCTGTAATCTCTCGGCACACTGCGTACCAGGGCTGAAGCTGTTAAGCGAGCGTGCAGGGCGCGTTCAGGGCACATCCTGTGCTTTAAAATGCATGCAGGGCATAAACAAGTTAAGTATGCTTGTTTTTATGCATACCTAATTTATTGCTGTTTTTTTTTTTTTTTTAAATTATTTGTCCATGTTGGTTGCTCTGTTTTTAAGTACTATGCAGCTTTACTTGTACGTCCCCAACAAGGCCATGTTCTGTTTTGTCTCAGATGGGCCTCCAGACAAAATTAACCTTGTTTTTTTTTTTTTATACTTTAATCCTAGAAGACTCGTAACCCAAGATGATGTCACTTCCCTCAGCAGTTTAATGGACACAGCACTGATTATTTAGCACACACAAGGGATTAATTTTTTTTTTAATGCGTTTGTGTATTTGTATGTTATTTGTTCGCTCTTTTCATTGTTTATATTTTTAGTAGCTGTTTTTTGTTTCTCATTAATTGCTCAGTAGATATCATTTATTATTTGCACAGTATGATGATTAAGTACAGTGATGAAATAAAGTGAGAAACTTGGGGCATTTAACAAGCAAATGTTTATAATCAAGAATAACGAATATCTCCCTGCTGTCAGAAATATCCACCCATAACAGGATTCATTTTTTTTTTTTTTTTTTTTTTTTTTGCCTGTGTTACACAAACTGAATGCACATTTATGAATCTAACGCTGATTTGTTGCTTTGCCTTGGCTCTTTTTGTTTTTGTTCCCTGTTGGTTTCCATTACCCTGCATGCCACCTGCTCACGCTCCCCTCCTCTTCCTCCTCCCCTTGCTCCCGCGCCTCCTCCGGCCCGAGCAGACGGCCTCCTCCGACCGCAGAGGAGCATGGGAGGTGCAGCCCAACCGGCAGGCCAACTCTTACCTGACCTCCCACCTGGCATCGGACAGGCACGGAGGCTCAGTGCAGGTATCGCTCTACCTCCTCCATCCCTCAATTTCCCAAACCCACTCTCGCTTTGTAATCATTTTGTGCCAAAGCAACACGATCTTTCTACACAAACCAGCAGAAGTGTATTCTTCATCAGGATCACCAAGCTGGTAAAAGTGTCAAGAGTTATCTGCTTTCATGATGTCTTTCCCTTTCTCTGCTCTGGAATAGAGGAGGCTCTTCAGTCGGCGAGCAGTGTAAAGAGATGATGCATCATGATGCATAGCGTTAACATCGTCTGGGTTTTAACATGTGCATAACTCCAAATTCCCAAACTTTTTCGGTGTGTTTCAATCTTTAGGCTATGGGTTGGGGTTAAGGGTTATAAGACTTGGTCCAGCCCCAACCTCCAGAAATGTTGCTTCTGCAGCATTGATAACCTGAAAAACTGAGATACAGTAAGGAGGAAAGTAGAAGAATTTGTCCATTATGTTCTTTAGTGATCATGTGCTTATGTAGGAAAGCCGTGCCAGGGTAAAGAATTGTTTCATATGTAGTTAAAGGAATACTCAAGTGCATTTGCAACATGCTTTTTTAATGAATAGCTCCGCACTGAAGTGGTGATCAATTATGGTGAAAGTCTAAGGGCGTGTGTTGAATCAGCTGTATAAGCCAAATATTAAATTACAAACTAACAGTAAAGACATTCAGGTGAAATTATTTTTCAACATTGGAGGAATCACATTATTTAATTTGGTTAGTGGTTTTCCCTGAGCTTTTGGGGAGCTGAAATGGCCTTAATTGGGATCTACATGAATACTAAAGTTGCAGGAAACCAGCAGTGTAGTTTGTGAAATGGTTTACAAATGTGTGGAGCTGAAGATGCAATTGCCTAAGTATTCGTTCGATTTCTGTCAACCTCCTAAATTTGTGATCTCCCGGTTATATGACTAGACAGATGTATAACATTTCACATATTCATAATAAACTTTCTGCAAAAACATGTCTTTCTAATAATATTTATAGACTATTTTTCTTTCTAATTGAAGCAAAACTTTTCTTTTTTTTTTTACCCACAAACATGGCAGGCTAGAGATTCTGTTTATATGGTTTTAAAAAGGCGTGAGTATTCATTTAAGTGGATCCTGGACAATGAACCCAGCTTCCATCCTAACTCTTCGGGCCTTGTGCTGCAGGTGGTGAGCTCAACAAACGGCGAGCTGAACGCAGACGACCCGCTGGCGGTCCACTCCAACGCTCCGATCACGGTGCAGGCGGAGGTGGAAGTGATGGACGAAGCAAAGTACGTGACGCTTTTACACTGTTCCTGTACAACAAATCTGTGTAATGTTTCAGTAGATTATAATAACGTGTAATGATGCCTACCGATAGGTTGGAAGACGCAGACCATAGCAGAGAGATGACTATGAATGAAGTTCATCAGTATTATTTGAACGCACCCCTGAATCGGGCTCTGCTTAGTTCTGCGTACAGAAATCAAGTCTTTTAGTCTGATTATAAATATAGAGGCTTTTCTGTTCTGTCAGTGCTTTGATGTCTTAAATAGATGGCCATCTTTGATTACTGATGCAGACTTGAAAGTAAGCAACAACGCAGGCTGTGTGCAATTAAAAGCCTGAAATAAACATGCCAGGGTTTCTATGGTTGTCCCAGCATTTAACCTCATTAAAACCCTTTCCTGTGAGCCATTCTCTCTGAACCTCTCACTTTTCTCCTCTTTAGTTCCAGACCTTATCTCTGTTTATCCCTCCTTTTCTTCCTCCTCCATACTAACCATCAGATAATCAGACGATTACTTCCCTGTCTGCAAGCTCCCTTTTACAATATGAGTGGAACCCAGCTTACTGTCACCTTTCTTCTCTAATTCCTCCTGATTACATCAGATATGTTTAGATCAATATTCTGACTTCCTCCCCTCCAAGTCACTTTCCTTCTTTTATTCATTTTTGTCCTTTGTGTGTCTGCTTGTTTCTCTTAAGCGCCCGGCATGAGTTTGTCTCATCGTCTCACCACTGTGTAATAATCTCTCTGTCTTTTCTCTTTTCACACTCTTTTTTTTTTTTTTGTAGCTGCGTGAAAATGCTCAACTTGTGGTGAGTCTCTCACTCCAGTCCACATCGAAAACCCAAGGGGAGTGGACCAGCCTAGACTGTGGGCGAATAGGCCTAGATTACATGAAAGTGCACCAAAAAAAAAAAAAGCCCAAAACAGTTGCAGGCATCCTGGAAATGTTCGCTGATTTAGTCTCAGTTTAACCGAGGGAGGCCTCTCAACTCACCATTATGGGGTTTGAATTAAGGCAAAGACATTATGTATCATGTAATCCTGCAATACAGATCCAGATGATAATTTTTTTTTAATATAAATTGCATTTGGGACTATGGCATAGTTTTATTCTTAATTCCTCCTTATGGCGGATTTCTAAATTGACGAGCGTAGTGAACTGCATCACTTTTCTATGTGTCAGTCTGGAGCTGTTCTCTTTCCTCTGCATGCTCCTTCAGTCATTCCCACGGGTTCATCCTGTCGTGTTGATGTCTCAACTCTCCTAACTACACTAAGCATAAGCGTGTCTGTGTTTGTTTGTGTATTTTTGTGAATAATGCTAGATGTGTGCTTTCTTTATCTAAAAAAAAAAAGTAACAAACCAGCTTGGAGAGATTTAAGCTTGCTCCTGTACATGGCGATTTAATGTTACTAGCCCCGCGATGTCTAATTTGCAATGTCATTTCCATCGATCAGACAGAGTACCGGGTCGTCCTGACTGTCCTCTGTCTCTGTGTCCTCAGGTGCTGCTGCTTCTTCAAGAGGAAGAGGAAAAAGAACACCGCTCGGCACAAATGATCCGTTCCACCCGCTCCACCCAGCCCGTTTTAAGAACGTTCAATAAAGAAATTTTATTCAAAAGAAGACAACAATGCCCTCAAAGTGAATTGCCTCAAAGGGACCTGCCTGAGAGAGAGAGAGCGAGAGAATAGAGACATGCACATATCGTGTAACGTGGATGCAGGGCTCATGGACAGTTTCCTTGTATCGGATTATACACACAAACATATTCATTTGGATCTCTAAGCACTGGAACAGCATTGCACTCCTTTCCGCTACTCTTTAGTTTTTTTTTTTTGGTTCTAACCTCCCCCTTTCCATCCATCTATGGTGCGAGAGGCATGGCTCTTTGACGGAGCCCTCACGTGTCGTGCGTTTTTGCGACAGACCCAGCAGCCCAGGAGGGGGTTTTGGAGGGAGTTTCACTTAAACAGAGGAGCTTCATCCACACTGGAGTTCATATATCCATCCTATTGCGCCGCCTGCTAGCTTTCACTACTTCTGTCCTCTGTATTTTCTGCTCCTCCTGACCGTTGTGGCGTGGTCAGAGCCTTAGAAATTTTCGTGCATCTTTCGGACAGAGTCGGCATTAAAAAAAAAAAAAAAAAACCCTAACTTTCTTAACATAAAGCTAACAGGCCTTCGCTTGTCGACTCTGTAAATGTGTGAAATAAGCAGCCAAGTGTAAAGTGACAGCGTTGTATTCATGGCCGTCGACCCTCGTGCTTATCCGACGCGCCGCCCGGCTCTGTCGTGAGGGACAGAGGAGAGCGCCGAGGTCCGATGCTCGGTCCGAGATCGAGAGCTTCAGCACATTCCCCAGTTCTACTGAATGCTATTTAAGCTGCTTGTTCTAAAGCACTCCACCCACTCCGACCTGCCAGCCAGCCATGCTGCTTTCTCCTCTTGTGATATAGTATCGCTTTAACATGAAACTGACTTTTCTATTAGCTGGAATTAAGAGCTGAACTCGCCAGCGAGATGCTCCATGGTTCTCTTTGTATCAAACATTTTATTTTGTTTTTGTTTTTTTTTCCTCGTAATCGTCTTATTTTTCAAAAGTCCCTGGTTTAAATGTGGCATTTTTTTTTTTTTTTTTTTACATACTATAATAATAATTATTGTTGTTATTATTGTTATTATTATTATTATTATTATTACCCCATGTAAATGGAAATGATTGCTGACAAGAATAATTATTTAATGCACCCAGGCTGAAATCCAGTCAGTCTGTGGGTGAATATTCTTTTTACGTCCCTTTAGTATGTATTTCGTCACACACCACGTGTCTATATGAACAGAGCGTCCGAACGGCGTAACGGTTAATAAGAAGCTTGCTAACATTCGTAACGTGTAATAATGGCTGTTTATGAAGTGTTTCCTTGCCTCTTAGTAGGCTTTTTTTTTTTTTTCTCGGGAAGGCAAACTGATGATGGGAACTCGAGCGCTGTTTCAGAGAGAGACTCTCAAACTGCCAATGCTAAACGTCTCATCTCAATGCCTTAACTAACACTACACAGCAGGGCCGTTTCACCTGGTTCTGCATTAAGACACTACAGAATCTCTGTCTCTTGTCATCTTTCGTTAATGTAGTAATCTCAATCCTCTAAAAGTAAAAGTAAAAAAAAAAAAAAACCCGACTTCAACATAAAAACCCAGTGGATCTTCAGTGAATACCGTAAATCACTAGGTATCAGGTATTTCGTTACAGCTCCGTCACAGGTAGGCCCGTGATCTCTTCGATGTAGGATGAGGCCACCGTTAGAGCACATGAAGCCTGTCAAAATCACAGTTTTAGTATGTACGGTCAGTTCTGGGGAGCTCATCTAAAATTTCACGCTGATCCGAATCAGGTTCGTAAAACAGTCCTGTGCTCCAGAAAAGGATTTTCTTTTTATCAATTAAATGTACCTAAGGAGTTTATTTAAATTTTTGCAGAAAGTGGCTTAGAATGAATTACAGTTTTGTTCTAGTGGTGCTCTTTTTTTTTTTTTTTTTTTTTTGGTCCCCCAGTCATCGCATTGCGTGCAGGATAATTCAGTGATTTTGTCGTTTTTAAATGTACAGTAAACGTGAATTGATGAGTATAAGAAATTCGACTTTTTTTATATATTATTTTCATTTTGGTTTTTCATTCTCTGGCCATACACAATTTGGGAAAAGAGTGTGTATGTGTGTGTGTGAGAGAGAGAGAGAGAGAGAGAAACCATGGAAAGATTATGACTGCACTACACTTTCACTACCTTCAGTCCTTTTCCTCTAATATTTCTAGAAATTTCTGATCGAGTAGCAGAATGATAACTCACCTGGAATACAGAGCGGTCGTGGACTATAAGAGAAAGGTAACTTCTGTTTAAAGATCCAGGCGGACCTATTCTGGCCTCATGGTTTTAGTGTATTTATGAAATTATTCATATGAAAGCATGGATTGACTGAACCCGCTGTTGTTGCAGCTGAGAAAGAGATGTCGCTTAGTGTTTGTGGGAACAGAGTATCAAGAACAGGAAGCCATCGATCCAGTGCGTATGCAACATCCATTGTGAGCAATACTTTAGATGCTTTGCTTATCAAGATTTTTATTTTTTTTCTTAAATATTAAATCTTGCAATAGTCCTGTGCAACTCATCCCTTCACTTCGGTCCTAAATTATTTTTTATGGAAAGTACTTGAATCCCTCCGACACCGTTTAAACTCCAGTCGCTGAATCTCTCCCGGGGGCGGGTCTAAGGAGAGGCTTCTTTCATTTTTTTTTTTAAAGCTGTTATTTCTTGTATTTGCATATGATGTGCCTCCGCGTGAATGTTTGCTAGGAGTTTAGCGTTTGTTTTGGACGGGTGCTCCCCCGCTGCACTGCTGTCGGGCGTGCCTGTGCGCTCGCTTAAGGGAGAATGACTTTGAGAGAAGACAAGTCTATACACTTTTTCTTCTTCTATCCCACGCTCTTTCATTTTCTTTTGCCAGCTTTCAGAATTTCAGGTCGTTAACATGTCTGTGTGCTAGATTTGCCCAAATACAGGATCAGTGTTATTAAATGTAAGGTTCAGATGAGGAAAATATCCAGATCGGCAAATTTGAAGCTTGGTGATGAAGGTGATCATGTTTTTGGGATGTGTTTGTCGAGGTTTTTTTTTTTTATTATTATTATTTTTTTTAAAGATGGTTAGAATCAAGGCAGGGCCACTTGGAAAAAATGTTTTGGAGTAGGCAAAGGGAGCCATCTGCTGACCAGTTTCATTAAAATGGGATCATGTTTTTAAAAAATTAAAATAAAAGAAATAAATGAATAACACTAAACACTGAAATCCATGACATTTTGCATAATATCGAGACGTCGTTCATTTTTACTGGCCTCTTAGCCGACGCCGGCGTACTGACTACTAACCGATTTCAAAACGTTTGTTAAGCAGCCAGGTTTCATGCTAATCATACAGCAGTATAAAGGAGAGGAATAAACTGTATTTATCCTCAGAATAAAGTAAAACAACCCTGTGCTTTCTAGAGGCTCTTAATCGCAGTTACATTTGCATGACTGTAATGGTCTCTTGAATGGTTAAAATGACGACAGATTTAAAAAGAGCAACAAAAAACATTAAGTGATATCATTAGGCATAGAGGGTTCAGTATTTCTGCAGTTTCTACCACGCATGGCTTATGAGTAAGAATGCAGCGGTGAATACATTGAGACAGGGCTTTAGGCTATTTGATGTACAGTCTGAGCATGACCTTTCTACACTTTCTGTTCAGTCGCAATCGTACAACTTGTGTAAAAGCTGCTTTCATTTTTGAACATCTAAGCTCAGCTTTAGTCCTGCAAGTATTTTCTAGCTCCATGTCCTTTGTTTTTTGTTTTTTTCCTTTGTGATCGGCATTGCTATCCATCCTCGTTGGTTTTAATCAGTGTGAAAATCTAATGTGAACAAATTCATAGATCTGCTTAACGAAACACATTGTTTCTTTAACAGAGTTCAGCTTGATCATCGCTACAGTACTCTAACGTCCATATTTTATCACTACGTTTCTTTTCCTCCAGTGTTTCGTAAAAGATTCTGTGATTTTTTTTTTTTTTATTTTTTTTTATTTACTTTTTTCAAGTAATGAAATTTTGACTTGTACAGTACTGTATTCCCTTTTCCGGTTCTGGTCATATTTAAGGGGGAAAAAAAGAAAGGAAAAAAAAAATCCTCTCATGCATTGAATCTGAAGTCATAAGTCTGTGCTGAAATATGAATGTTAATGCATTTGAATGGTTTCGTTTAGTCAAGGGCTTTCGGTGACGAGGGACCCATCCTTGTTTTTCCCGGTTGTCTTTTTCTTTTCTTTATGCAGAAAGATAAATGTCTTAAAGGCTATTTTTCCTGAGGAGTCATATGAAGTACCACATTTAACCTTTCAAATACAATTTTTATTCCCTCCACTCTAAAAGGGAAACTCAAGTTTGCACCCTTTTTTATGTAAAATAAAGGAAATTGTCTCAACTTTGTGTCGGTGTGACCTTTTAGACTCTGCTTTGCTACATCTTGCAGGACTCCTCTCCTTTTTATATTATTACTAGGGGCGTTCAAGTCTAACATGGTCTTTTGATTGTGCAGAATAACTGAACTGAAGGATAAAAAATACCTTACTTTCTCTATATAATCTGTGTATAGTCCTTATCCCAGCGTTTCGCTAGGGCATGGATACCATTCAGATAGAAAATTTTCTCTGAGCCATGATCGGACTGCCTGCTTCACTTCTGAAACGCTGGCCTCCCAGGAACTAATTTAATGGCCCGAACATGCAGAAATGTCTTGGAGCAAAGTCAGGAATGTACAGGGGATGTGCAAGTTGTGTTCATGTACTGTGCTTGAGGTCTTAATTGCTTTTTGATCCCTTCATTCACAAGAAATTTCATCACAAGACCCGGGGTTTTACTTCAACACCCCTCGTGTTATTATTTTGTGTTTTTAATGCTTTGAGAGCATTACCAGTATTTGTACATGTTCAGCTCTTACATAAGCTAATTTGTTTATATTAAAGCTCTGACAATAGAGCACAGGTTTATATTAATAATCTTATTTTAATAGTATTGTTTGTACAGTGACCAAAAGTCTCGATCCAGAGAGTACAAGAACATTCAACATTTCATAATGTTTCAGAACTGATGTTCTTACATGCAGAGATGAAGGGGGGGTCTTTTTATTCTATTATTATTATGTTTCAATTTTGGTGTAAACCTAATAATAAATATATAATTTAGTGACTTTAGAAATTTTGGGACTTTTATTCTACTTCCGCCACAAGATACTAACTTCCGCTTTGGTCTGGGTCAGGTCCTTTTCGGAGACCTGAGCCAACATGGTGGGTTGTTTGGGAATCCGCTGTCATCTCCGCATTTTCCCTGGTTATCCGTATCTGAAGCACTAAATATCATTTAATCACATCATCAGGAAAGATAAGCAGCGCGAATGGCAGCATGTTTCATTTTAAAAACGGATAACTTACCGAGATTAAGCGAGCGCTTTACGGAACAGATTTGCCCTAAAAAAAAATCGTTACCGCTAAAGTTTGGAAAGCTATTTTGTTTCTTTACATATTACTGGAAGGAGAGTAAATATTAATTTAACTTGAATCATTTAGTTTTTTGATAGAATATCAGAAATAAATATACGCTCTCCCGGAAGTAACTACCCGTTGCTAGGTTACGGTCTTTCATTCGTAGCGCGTGACTTTAACGTACTGTATTCCTCGGAGTTAGCGTGAGCTGCGTTATCGTTAGCTTAGCATAACTGTAGTAATTGTATTCACTACTAGAAGCTGAAAGAGCATTATCAGCCTGTAAATTATTTGGTGCACCGTTTGCCAGCCCGGATACTACCAAATTTAGCTAAACTGTTTGAATGTCATTTTTGTCTGAAAAAGGTGACTGCAGAGCACGTATGTGAGAAGTTTGGTCCTGAACTGTGTGCTAGCATAGCAATAAAAAGCCACCATTTTCAGACAAAAGTTGCACTCAAACGTGTTAGTCAAATAAAAATGTATAGAATGTTTTTAAAATGACAGTTTGAAGATTTTTTTTTAAATATAGCTATGTAATGATATCGCTCTTTCAGCTTCTAGTACATAGCCCTTAAAAGCCAGAGCATTTTAGCCATTTTTTTTTTTGTTTGTTTTGCTGTTTATTTTCTCCAATAAACATATATATAGAGATCAGGATTGTGCAGTATTTTTCCGCACAACCTATACAAACATTTTGAGAGTTATACATTTTTGTGAAGTTATTTCCATTTTCCGGTAGTGGTAAAATATACATGTTATGAAAGTAATGATGATTTTCGTTCTACCTGACGTATCCGAAAACCTAAATGCAGTGTGATGTCTTAAGCCTCCCTATTAATACACACCAGCAAGGCTTCCATATAAGAACTTGTTTATTTATTTATTTTTAATCATCATTGAACTATGCTGTGTTGCCTGATCAGATTTGTGCCCCTAATTACATTAGCAAGACTCGTATGCATTGCATAAAATTGCACGGGCCGCCCTCATTAAGGTGTTTCCAGGTTAATTTTTACACTTCATTTCTCGGGGATGCGTGTCAACATCACAACTAGGTCCCTAACTTCTTCAAGAGGTTTTTCGGATTTCTCCAACCAGAATCCTCCTGACAAAAGAAAAAAAGAATGATACATTTTGTTTACTTTTCACATACTGCTTGTCATGATATATGAAAGCAGAAGAAATATCATGACAACCGGTAACTGCATTCATTAGGAGCTGATTATTGATTTTTTTTTTTTTTTGCATTTTTCAGGGCCGTGTAAGGACAAAAACCGTAAAGAAGGCTTCTCGACTCATCATCGAGAAGTACTACACCCGGCTGGGTAACGACTTTCACATCAACAAGAGGGTGTGTGAGGAGATCGCCATCATCCCCAGCAAGCATCTGCGCAACAAAATCGCTGGGTGAGTCAAACATGGTTAACCATCATGTGTTTCCACAGGAAGGGAATTGGATGTTAAAAGTTCAAACAAAGGCTAACAGATTTTAAAGGAATTGTTTCTACTTGGTCTTAACGGCGTCAGTCAGCCAGATTGTTATTTCTTTTGTACAGAATAACAATATATAGCTAATTGTAGTCAATCTTGCTATTTTTGTTTTCCATACAAACTGTTATTTGTAAACATGGCTCAATTTTCATCATGCAGATAAACACTAGAATGGAATGAGGCAGCCATTTTGGATAACCAGTTTCACTTCTTTAATTGTTAATTGACAGACATTCACCTGTCAGTACGTTTAATAAACTTGGCAATAGTCTTAAGATGTTATGTGGCACAAGGAGCTTTTGAGACGCACTGTTTTTTTTTTATTGTGCGAAATAACTTAATCTATATATAATAAAACTGTAAAGTTAGCGTGTCTGTACATCGAAAATATTTGGCAAAAATAAATTTGGGGGGACGTAAGGGAAGTAACAGAACACATCAAGATGGCTTTTGGAATTTCTGTTTGTGCACGCATCGCATAAAAACTGCTGAACGAATTTTAATGGGGGTTTCACAGGTGTATTTGGCTGAGTTTGAGGTAAAACATAGGCTTTGAAGGAGGAGAGAAGATACTTTGAAATTAAAATGGAAAATGGCCTTATCATAAAAAATCAACCTTAAAAAAATCATTAGAAAATTTTAAAATTCAACAGATGGAGCTGTACATTTTTTACGTGCGTATTGAGTGTACAATTGACATCTATTTAATAAACGTGATATCACACCTTCATTGCATGTGCAAGTTTAGTTAATTCCAAAATTCAACAGATATTTTTTTTTGTTTTTTTTGTGGATTTTTTTTTAAACACGCTTATTAGTGTGCAATTAAATTCGACGCTAACATCAACGTAGGAAGTTTTCTCATTACTGTCTGCTTCATGTCTGAAACCCTAACTTCCCAGGAACTCCTTAAATGGCCCAAACATGTGGAAATAGCTTGGAAGGAGGTCAGGACTGTACGGGAGATGTGACAATAATTCTCAGTTGAGTTCCTGTAATGTGCAAGAGGTGTTGGTGAATGATTGTGTGTGCATAGTTCCCACAGACAGATGTGCCTCGTCTGCAAGTTAGTGACAAATTATCCATCGATTTTTAAGGATCAGGCCTTCTTTAACGTTTGCACCATTCTAATGTTTTATCGCGGCCAAGGATCTCAGCACCATACTGTGCTTGAGGTCGTCTGTAAATGTCAATTGTAAGTCCTGGTTTGCCTCAAACGTCGTTCATATATCTTAATGTATCAGAACTGTTGTTCCATGTATTGTCATGTCGACATTGAAAGTTTACCTTTAGAGCTTTAAATCTCTTAGTATGTGCTGACACTGGAGACTCCTTGCAAAAAAAATTGAAAGAAACATCTCTGCACAGAAATCTCAATCAGTTTAAGCAGAGCATTCGCTGTACAAGTGCAGGTTGTTGCCATAGAAACATGTTAAAAGAAACCCGTGATTTTAATTACAGCAAGGTTTATTGTATGCTGTTATGGAAAATTAGCGTTCACCTGCTGACCAATCAATTAACAGCACTGTGGTATAAATACTTTCCTTTAATGAGTTCCATGTCTTGGCTGATTAAATACAATTGTAATAAGCAGAAAATTGCAAACGATTATTCCAATTGTTGTCTCGTTTTCATTTGTATGAATACAGATATGTGACACATTTGATGAAGAGGATCCAGAGGGGTCCGGTCAGAGGAATCTCCATCAAACTCCAGGAAGAGGAGAGAGAGAGAAGAGACAACTACGTCCCTGAGGTTAGTAGATCGCAGCTGGGTTAGTGACGCACCTTCTGTTAGCTCGCTTCTTAGGTTAAAGTTCAACGTAAAACAACATTGAGTGCAATCCCAAAATGGTGCAATGTGTGATGTTACAAATTTTTAACGACTTTTATGTTGGGTAAGTTATATAACTAGTTTTATAAGTTCTCAAGTGAGTTAGTTTTGAATGTATTTCTTTAGCCTTCTGATTTCATATCCAGGTTATATTCCACCCTTTACATCCTGACAATTTTAATGGCTTGTATGCTTATTAATTCTAGTTAACTTATATATTTTTAATTTAGCTGGCAATGTCACTGCACTGTCGTGAAAGGTCAAAGTGTATTTATGAACTGATTGATTCCTGCTTGCTGTTTCAGGTCTCTGCTTTGGATCAGGAGGTCATCGAGGTCGATCCTGACACCAGAGACATGCTGAAGATGCTGGTAGGTCTAGGATTATTATAGAAAGAGTAGTAATAATATAATAGGAGTGGGAGGAATCCTACAAGAGAGCCTGTCCACTTCACACATAGATGTAATCAAACTACTAAAATGCCTGCTATATAAGGAGGACATTATGGCTGAGGGGGGGGGAGCACAGTCACCTTGCTCCACCAGGGTCAGAGGTTTGAGTCTCACCTCTGCTGTTTTCATGTTCTTTCTGTGCTTGGTGGGTTTCCTCCCACAGTCCAAAGACATTCAGTGTAGGCTAATTGGCATTTCAAAATTATAACCGTAGGGTGTCTGTACCCTGTGATGGGTAGGCACCTTATTCAGGTTGTAAGCAAACTTTTTTTTTTTTCAAATTAATTTTTAAAAATCTTTGTTGATTTGATAGCTAAAGAGGTCTGGTAAAACATTGATTTGACTGTAGTAAGATTCTAACTTGTATGTTGTATTATAAAATTAAAGAAGCTGCATATTTTACGATCTGCTTTAATTAAGTGTTGAGGCTTAATCTCAAGTTTAGTTTGTTTGCTGTTGTACAAAGTTTAGAAAATGTCAGGTGGCTGCAGATTAGGGTTCACTGTCTTGCATTATTTCACCTTGTCGTAGATCTCTTTTTTTAATCTGCATCTAAAACTGTTCATGGGAATTTGACCAAACATTAACAGAATCTTTACTAGAAAGCATAATGTACTGTACATTTTTTCCCTTTTCCATCATTCATATGTTAATAATATGATCCATCTTTGTTTGTGGAGATGTGAACATGAACACCAGAAAGTAAAATTCCTCTGTATTTTAGACTATGCATTAGTGATGCTATTAGAGAGGAAACAGATTTTATCCTTTAAATGTTAAGAGCTGTGGACACAGGAAACTGATATCCACTGGCATTTTATTTTTCAGGACTTTGGGAGCCTCTCCAAACTGCAAGTTTCTCAGCCAGCTGTTGGAATGAACTTCAGGACACCTAGAGTATAGTTCCATCCAGTGAAAAAGGAAATAAAGACAAATCACTTCTCAAATGCATGCAGTGATTAATAAAAAAAAAAATCTAAATGAATCTTTTTTTGTTTTTTTTTAAAGGACACCATTAGTCTAAGCATCACATAGCTGAAGCTAGACAGACATCGTGTCGTCCTTTGTTGACATTGTTAAAAATGACAAAGGAAACACAATTTGGCTTGAAGCATGCTAAAGATAGCTTAAGGGAGTAAATTCAACTAAAAGATACGAGCTCAGAAAATAGTTACCTACCTGCTGAGATAAAAAATGCGAGTCAAGGTGTTAAGTCACACAGGTTGAGTGCAGTAGGTGCTGTTGCTTCAGCAGAACTGAAAGTTTGAATCCTAAACATGGTTTTAAAGCACTTTTAGGAAGACTATCCAAACTGGTTACACGAGTCGTCATAGAAAAACATTCAAATGACATTTTAAAAAAATGGAGCTAATTAAACCAGAAATCACCCAAAATGTGACTTATGTCTGGCTGTGTAGATAAAAATGTATTCAAAAGTATACCTAATCACCTTGTCGTATAATGACCCTTCATCATTGTGTAGTACAGTTACAGTCTGAATTATTCCCCATTGCAAATTAGGTATAGTGTAAAAATTGACAAACTTTCAAAAACCATCTAGAAGAAGAATTAGATTTGTTAAATTCAACAAAAAAATGCAATTTTTAATGTCCGCGGTGGCACTGAATGTTCCTAGAGACGTTATTGGAAGCATTGTTGGAGGATTTAAAGTTAAAGGAACAGTGGCTACACTACACCTGGATGTGGCAGAAAAAGGGATGATAAAAAAAAAAGTTAAAATTAGCCAATAAACCCAATTTGCAATAAGGGCTGATTAAGTCTGACCTCAACTGTAATTTTTTTAAATAAATATTTATAAGAGCTGAAGGGGAAAAAAAATGTTTTAGAAAATAACACGTGACCCATGAGCATATTTTAGAACTTGTTTGTTTGTTTTTTGTTTTTTAAAAAAGCCACAGATTATTCTACAGACAGCGAAAAAGATCTTTGTACAGAAATAAGCAACAATAAAATTCCTCATCGGCAACACAGTAAAACCTGTCGCTCGAATACCATTTCAGAGGCAACAAAAAACTAAAAAAAAAAATAAAAAAACATATGAACAAGACCAGCTGCCTACTGCTAAGCTATGACACTACATTACACAAATATAGCTTTATATTGAAAACACAGGATATGTAAGAAATGTTTTTTTTTTTCCAAGAACCTGTTGAAAAAAGTGCAAAAAAGGTTTACTGTCTAACACCATATTATTTTTATCCCAAATAAGTCATCTCGTCCAACTGTTGAACGTGTTCGTGTAACCCAGCGGTTCCTTACAGTCATACTGACATTCGAGAAGAGAGAGGAAAAATATGACACGAGAGTAATCGAAGTCGAGCGAATGATTGCAGCGATGCTGTTCTTTGGGTAAAAGGGGAGAAGGGAAACGATTTCCAGCAGGAGAACATTTGTGTTGGCGGTCTGGGAAAATCCTTCATGTGGAGAAAATTGGTTATTTTTGATTGCATTGTGTTTCTCGGATGCATTCTCATCTGTAGTTTTTTAGGATCTAGTGAGCTGCAGAAGTGAAAAGGGCGTAAGATTGAATCCCGACTGCAGCGCAGTTGAACTGTTTGATAGTCAGTACTGGATTACAAACTGAACTGATCAGTCTAATGTTCGACTCATTACCCAAGAAATTTACAAGTGAGGTTTTTGACAACCTTTTAGGTTAAAAAAGTGGAAATAAAAATCCACTTTTCTGTGTCGAAGCACATTTATGCTTTCTTAAAACCAAGAAGTCAATGTACAAGGCCTGTTCAAGCCAAACCAGGATTTGGGATGAAATTTGTTGTGACTTAAGAACTGATCAAACTGATTAAAGTTTACAGCCCTGAACTCGCACTAATCCATTTCCACATGTTGGGGCCATTAAAGGAGTTCCTGGGAGGCCGGCGTTTCAAACGTGAAGACTGAGAAAACCTTGATGCACTAGGGAAACACTGGGATAAGTGCATTAAGTGTAGCAGGGGATTATAGAGCAATAAAGCTAGTTTTTACGCTCATAACTGTTGATATTCTGCAGAATAACAAAATCCTGGTTTGATTTGAACGCCGCTTGTATATCTCTATAGCTCTCATCCTGTTCAGGAACACAGGAGGCTCGGGGCATTAGGCGCGGTACACCCTGAACGGAAGCCAATCTGTCACAGAGCACACAAGTGTGTGCGCATAAACACTACGGGCAATTTGGAAATGCGAATTATCCTATCCTACCCCCTGGCATGTCTTTGGACTGTGGGAGGAAACCGAAGCACCTGGAGGAAACCCAACAAGCACAGGGAGAACATGCAAACTCCATACACACACAGACCCAAGGTGGGGTTTTAAGCAGAATAAAATCTTTCTTCTTTTTTTTTTTTCCCCTCGCCACAGCGACATCTGACAGGTTTTCCCAGACTGCCACGTTTTCATTCACATTGAAATTCTTCATATAAAATGGCTACATGAGATTAACCAAAAGGAAGAAGAAAAAAAACACATCAACCATCAGGAGTCCCGTTCAAAAGGTTTGCACTTGACATGCCAAAATTCCATGTACGTGTCTACAGATCACATCATAAACCTGAGACTGTCATGGACTGACACTGAGACGGTGTGTACTGCATTTTCCTGCGTAACGTCAGTTACTAAGTTCCAGTCCATATGAAAGCGTTGATAAAAAAAAACAATAATAATAATTAAAAAACCCAGCTGTAGAGGACTTGACAGGAAACAGAACGTAAGCTGAAGTCTAGCAGCCAGCGCACTCATGATCTCGCAGCTCCGTACCTCAGTACAAGTCTGTATATCACAGTGGCAGGTGACACACAAGCGGTGGATTTTTGCTTTCTTCCTTAAAGGATGAGTGTCCGTGCAGACAGAAGTGTAAGGCAATATATTCTGAAAGGAGCTCCCTTTAGAAAGAAAAGAAAAAAAAAAGTAAGAAAATCGGTTCGTACCGAGGACAAATCGTCGCCGCGCCGTCCGACCTCGAGAGAAAAACGGAGCGTAAGGCTGGCGCAGTCTCCTCTGAAAACTGAAGCTGTTTTTGAAAAAGAACTATGAGGCAGTTTTGACATTATATACATATCTATAAGTGTATATGTATATAAAATAATACAAAAGAACAACAGAATAATAACAACATGGCACAATAGACGACATACTAAAAAAAAAAAAAAAAAAGAACGATCAAATTCGATCAAAAAAAACCAAAACAAAAAACAATGTAATACAAAAATGACTTTTTCTTTGAAAATAAAAGGAACAGTGTCCAATGTTCACCTCACTGGAACGGGTGGAAATATATATTTATATATATATAGAGAGAGAGAGAGAGAGAGAGAAAGACAGAAAGAGAGAGAGAGATCGAGAGATACAAAAACGCACAAATGAAACACTGTAAATTGTGCCTTGAGCACCAGCACGAACACCAGCATATTGTAATCATCTGATTACATAGCGTAATTTTTTTTTTTAATTAGTAAGGTAACAAACAGCGTCTCCGAAGCGCGAAAGAAAAAAGGAAAAAAAAAAGAAAAAAAAAACGTTCCCGAAGGAATCAGTACCCAAAATGGTTTTCATTCCTTTAACCGATGGCCGTTTCCTTCCTGAGAGTTAGCAAGGCGAGCCAAAGTGTTCATGTTCTCTCATTCGGTTCTGTAAAGGACTGAGAACTCTGTCCATGCCGTGGCGAATCATGGATAAATGTAAGCGCATGTCTGTGTGTGTGTGTGTGTGTGTGTGTGGTGTGTGTGAGTGTTGGGATTGTGCTCAGGCCGTCGTGATGGCGTTTAGGTCCTTCATTAAGCCCTCCAGGTGGGCCATCTCCTCCGACAGTTCATCCTTCTCGTACTTCTGAGAAAGAGGGAGAGGGTTAATGCAGGAGGGAGCGGAAAGAAAACGGGCGTTGAGTCGAGGAGGTTAATTATTTTAGTTTTTTAGTTTTTTTTTTTAAAGGGGGAAGGGGGTTGGGGTGGAAGAATGGAATTTTTGGGTAAAAAGTTATAAAGGTGACAGGCAGTAGAACTGTAAGAGAGAAGCATCATCCAAAAAAATCAAACGTTCACAAGCACAAGCAGTCGCCAAACAGGGCAGGATTTGTTTTGTGTCATTGATGCGGGGCAAACACGGACAACGTAACAGGTTTCAAACCAAATTTTAAAGGATGCAATAACGTCGAGCAGCAACAAAAAAAAAAAAAAAAAAAAAAGGTTTCAGGAGGTCAGAGAGCAGAGATGTGAGAGAGAGGAGATAAACTGGATTATAATTTCAGTATATTGCAACATCTAGATACAGCAGATAAAATACACCTTCGATTAAATGATGATTAGCGAGGTAGGATTCACAGACGTTCTAGTTTAACAGCGTTAAGACTTTCTGTCGGTCAAAAAGTGAACAAGTGCTAACACTGGAGACTCCTTCACAAAACCTTATATAAGCATCTCCTAAGAGAATGCTTACATCATCAGGTCACCTCATCAAGCTTTTAAAATGGATTATTATTATTATTTGACTTCACATAGCGTGTCTGCTATTCAAGCCTCTGCAAACAAGCGGTTACTATGGAAACGATAACATATTAAATGTTTAATAGTCTCGGACAAACTTCAAGGTGTTTTACTGGCAATGGAAGGGTTCAAGTTAAAGCATGGGTGCCAATAAATGTGGCATGAGGGATTTTTTTCTCCTTAAATAAAGTAAATCTCTCTCAGTTAAAGGTTGGGTTTTCTTTTTTGTCTAATTTTCAACTAATCTTTACTGTACGAGGGGTGTTGATACTTATGCACTTTGCAGTACATGAGACATAAGCTAGAGAGTAAAAAGCTGAATTTAGAGAGTAAAAAGCTGAATTCAGCATTTTTGGTTAATCAGTAACCAAGGAGGAGTTCATACAGTGTGTGTGTGTGTGTGTGTGTGACAGACAGGGATACTCACACTCTCGCATTCCTCTAGCATTCGGCTGTCTGGAACGTCCGGTGCGTTGGGTACGATTACGGGCATCGGCGTCCTCGTCCTACCCAGCGTCCCGATGGAGGCGGTCTTGACCGAGTGAGGACCTAAAAACGTCAGACACATGTTTGATGTGCCGAGACAACCAAATCATTATGACGTTTATTATATGGCAGTCATAACACAGATTATCTGTTAACCTGGGTTGCCAGATATGCTACAAAATCAACTGCATTGGCGATCAAAACTAGCTTCATGTCAAACATTTCCTGACCTAATGTAATATTTCAATTCGTTATAATATTAATATAATAATTATAATATTAAAAATGAGGTTAAATTGATCGCGCAGAATAAAAGAATACGGATATGAGAGTAAAAACTCCCTTTATTTCTCTATATAATCCCCTGTTACAGTAATGCATTTATCCCAGTGTTTCACGCCGGCCTTCTTTAAAACGTCTGCACCACCTTACATCTCATCACCGTACTGTACATCAAGTCTTCTGTAAATGTCAATCAGTTTTTACGCCTTCATTCGCCAAAAAGTTCACCACAAATCTCGGTTCGACTTGAACGCCCCTTATATTAGGAACAAAGTGTTATGTGGATTTATTTCTTTATATCCTTTATATCATCACTTGCACTAAAATGAACAAACCCTCGTACCAGTCTGAGAGAGCAGGGGCGTGCTGGGCAGAGCGACTCCCTCGTAGGCGGAGCCGTGGGCGGGCACGGAGGGCACGGCGAAACTTTTCAGAGGGTGTGTGGGGCGTACGTGCGCCGTGGGGGGGTTGTAGCTGGGCTCGTCCTCGGCCGCTGAGCTGTGATAACTGACGTCGGTCTCCGAGTGATCGATGGAGCAGGAGGGCTGAGCCGAGGCAGGCAGCACGTCTATAGTGGGAGTGTCTGTAATCACAGCCGGAGTCACATGACCGCGCACACACACACACACGCCTAAAACAAACATCTGCTAGGATAGAGCTTTCTATTATGTGCGATGGAATTTGATGGAAACGTGACTACTGTATATATGGAATGAGGCAAGAGATTATAAGAAAGCAGTATATATTAAAGGTTCAGGGAAAAAAAATGCTCTTAATGCAGTTACACTGTAGAAGTAATGCAAATCAAAATCTGAATCTGGCATTATTTAAATCACGGCAGAGGTGTGCAAGGAAAAGGTGCTCCTTTACTTACACAGCCTTGATTTTTAACTGATATTTCGTGTTTCACTGGCAGATTTTATGTCTATAAGAGGTAATAAAACTCCAACGAGGGCAAGTATGGTCTCAGATATTTGTAGAGCATTCAGAAGAGCTCAGTGTGTTATGGCTCTAAATTACTGATCAGCAGGTTGACAGTTCGAGCCCCAGCTCCAACAAGTCGCCCTGTCGGGCCCCTGAGCGAGGCCCTTAACCCTGTCTGTGCCGTATAATGGGTGAACCTCTGCTTTGACCCCAGCCTACTAACAAAAAAGCTGGGACATGCCGAGAATAAAGAATTTCACTGTGCACTGAACTCTCTTAAAGCTAAAATAAAACAAGAGGCATGAAAGTGGGTATAATAACTTTAACATGACAAAAATATGACTCAACTTTTTTAAAATGCATGACAAACAACGAGAAAAAGCAGTAATGCTACATTCTTTATAATATAAACTGATTTAATTTTAAATATAAATAAATTAATATTAAGATTTAAGATTTAAAATAAAACTTACAGTATAATATTTTAAAAGTAATTGAATTTATTTCAGTTTATTTGCAGTCATTATTATTATTATTTTTTTTTTAAAAGATATCCATCACGTTATCAATATCATAATCATATTGCCGAGCCCTTGAGAGCAGTGCACCTCACGCGTCACTCTTACACCACATACTGTAACTGCATCAAGATCTGCCACTTTCTGTAAACACTTCGTTTTTTTTTTTTCTGAACCCAGTCTAAAACCTCAGAGTGTAAGAAAAGACAGCTCGAGCTGCTCCTGCAGTGATCTAGCATCTTTTCTCCTCTCTGCAGGGTGGCTCACCTGGCGACTCGGCCCTGTCTAGATAAGAGATGGAGGAGGTGAGGGGCCGCGGGCTGCTCGAGTGTTGCAGATAGTTGTGGTTCGGTGACGCCAGGCTGCCCAGGTGATAATGGTGGTGATGGTTGTCAAGGGAATGGATGGGGTGAGCACTAATCACGGCTGCGGGTGGACATAAATAACAGAGAGGCCATGTCTTTACACTGACACACACAAACACGCACACAGAGCTATGAACGCATGGGGAGCGCTGTTTACGTACGATACGCAGCTCATGCACACACACTGAGCAATAAAACACATTGCATTTTCATTACCAAGCATGAGGACGATTCTACATTATCAGCTCTGGACAAATAGACCCTTTGAAGTATTGTGTGCTAAAAAAATTTTTTTTTTTAATATTTAAAAAGGGGCTCCGAAGAAGGAAGGACCAGGAGGACTTACGCTGAGGAGGCTGTGCGTCAAACGGCATCATCATTTTAGGCCTCATTCCCCGGCGCCCTGCCAGTGTAGACATGCTGTCCTCTGACTCATGGCCTGCAAACCAGAGAGGGACCAAGCCTTTGAGAGAACGAGCCAGGCTTGACCACTGCCTGTTGTTTGCTAAGCTGTTTTTCCCCCACTAGGGGGCACTAAACATCCATTCATATAGCACTTCAAAAGATGGTCCAAAACTAAACTGGCTGAAGGGCGTTTTTGAACAAACACACACACTTGCAAGACATCCAAAGATTTTAAGCACATTTATGCAGGTTTTCAGAGACAGAAAACCAAAATGGTTAGAAGCAATGAATGAAGCAGGACCAGGTGGCTAGAGAAGGGGTACGAACGACGGTCTCACCACGGTACGAATTCCGTCTCTGGAGGATCGGATCCAGGGTGCTGTCTACAGGAGTGATGTCCTGGGAGGAACGCGGAATCGGCGTGTCCGTCATGACCGGATTGGGCTCCGGGGACTTGTCGATGGGTTTGAGCTCCAAGCGCTCATGGTGGATCCAAAGATCAGGCGGCTTGAGGTCTTTAGAGTTGCCTTTGTACTTGTGAGAGCCATTGCTGGACTTGCAAGCTGCCCGTTTCCTGAAGGGCAAATAAATCGTTTAGTGGTCGGGGGCAAAAACGTGCTTCCTGTAGCATGGACTGGATATGTGTCGGCTCAACTCTGCGCAGTGTGTGTGTGCAGTGCGGGTGTGGAACAAATCAGAACCTAACCCCTGCAGATCACTATTACAGTGAGCCTTGTACTTACTTCTTCTGCTGGGAGTTGGAGCGTCGTGAACACAGTAAGGCTCCCACTACCAGCGCGATGATGATGAGGCCTCCCACAGACACGATGATGACGATCACCAGGATGTGGTTTTCACTACCAGGCATCCCTGATTTCCCTTTAAAGCATCACAATTACTGCTGTTAGCACATTGTAGACTTTCATAAAGACGTTATACAGCATGAGTATATAAAGTGTTTCCCTGATTATGAAAACAGAAACATGAAATGCTTATGGCAATGGGGAGACCAACTAGTATCAGAGTGTGTGTGTATAAAGCAGAGGTTTAAAATCAGGGAAATACTTTATGATCACTCTGTACATCAACCATACACATGTTTATTAGAATATGTTGGGATTTAGTGATGTATCATGATTCATGTATTGCCACACTCCAAAATCTTTGTTTTTTTAAATTAATATTATTTAATGCATGTATGTTTGCATTTGAGGTGGTAAAACATTGCTGTTCCATTGGAAACATTGGAAGGCGGCCAGAATCCTGTGCGGTAGGAGCGACTTATTTGCCAAGTTTGTTTAGAACTGTAACAAAATAAATGTTGATATCAAATTGGGATATTTATAAAATCGTGGTATTTGCATGATCACGTGAGAATTGCAATACAAATCAAATTGTCACTCAAGTATCGTGATAATGCTGTATCGTATCGGGTGGCCCTTGGTGATTCCCATCCCTAATGTTTATATTGAATAAATAAAGTAATATTTTTCTTATGCTCAGAGTCAATGTCATTATTTTTCCAGAGATAATTCACCCCATCCGTAACGACTACTCAAGCCCGGTCCTGGAGAACCCCCTGTCCTGCATGTTTGGTCCCGCCCAACCCCCGTCCCGCCCCCCCCTAAAGGAAATAAAGAGACTTTACCAATACCAGGGTCTAGTGTGGAGGTTCGGCCTGGTTTCCCGGGTATCCCGGAAGCTGAATAAAAAACACAAAAGAAAAACAGGTGAGAAGTTTCCTAATAGGGTTTCCAACAAATCTCGAGCTATTAATTAGCATGAATTATCCACCTGTAACTCTCTACCCAAGTCACAAACACATCAATGAGGTCTTTACACATGTCTCACAAACAAGCAAAGGAAAGCTAAGTGTCATTACTTGAGCTAATCATCTGATTTCTGTATAAGCACCAGCACCTGAATCTATGTCTGAAAGCTCATGCGTGCAGAAACAGAGAAGAAACAACAAGCAGTTGGAAAGATAAGGAAGGAAAGAGCAATTACCTTGATCATTAGCCATTTTGTCAGATGATTCAGCTAGCAGGCCAGAAGAGAGAGATAGACAGAGAGAGAGAGATCAGAGCAGAAATGTTAAAGGGAGTGCCGTGAAACAAGAGACTGGCCGTGTGTGTGTGTGTGTGTGTGTGTGTGTGTGTGTGTGTGTGTGTGTGTGTGTGTGTGTGTGTGTGTGAGTGTGAGTATAACAGAAGAAAAGAGATGAGCAAAGAGTCACTAGAAAATAATGACACCCAAAAGCAATATTATTTGTCTGAGCAGTTAATAATCTGGCATTTTTTTTCTTCCTGAATCAGAACGGAAGAGATCAGAGAATTGAGACACTCTATGTCTACTGTACGTTTACTTCTAAACCTTCTTGCTAATTCGCATACCTTTAAGAGTGCGGAACTGGACCGCCTCAGACATGGGCCCCATGCCTTTGGAGTTGCGTGCTTGGATTTTAAAGTAGTACGTTGTGTCGAGGGTCAGCTCCTGGATCTGGTGGGTGAGTCTGTTCCCCACCACCGGCTCAATCACCCAGTCGTGTACCTCAGCATTGACATCAGTGCTGTAGTAGATAATGTAGCCTGTGAAATAAAACAAAGAGGCGTATTTACCAGCTATGGTGATGAATCGCTTGCATGAGGAGAAAGGTTTGTTACTGTTGCACTTCAGCACCTGTAATTTTGCCGTTGGCTTCAGAAGGAGGCTGCCAGTTGACTATGATGGTGCGTGGGCGACCCTCCTTACTGACCACAGTCACATCTTTTGGCGCGGAACTAGGAACTGAGATAAAGAAATGCATTATAATCAATGATTCAGAGTAAAGCGTGAGTGTGAAAGGAATTCAAGCATCAATCCATGGCATGGAGATATTTAGTGCTAATGGAATTATTCACACAGAAAATGAGTGGTGAATAAATGACATGCGCATGAGCGCCTGACTGGCTTACTGGCTTCTAGCGTCGTCCCATGAGCCGTCATGCTCCATGTGCTAGTTTTCTTGCCTTTTGTGACCATGACGGAGAACTCGTACAGAGTGTTTGGCTTTAGACCGGTCACTATGTGATTCAGGTTGGTAGTGTTGGCCGTCTGAAAACAAGTCCGAGAGATGACAAACCATAAACCTCCAGAGAGGAAGAAAAGTATTCTGCAGTCTTACCTTCACTCTATCTAAAAACAAATAATTATTCATGCACATGTATAACTATTTGTGACTAGCATTCTGAAGACACCAGAACAAAATGCTAAACTGAAATAGAAAGCCAAGCTTTTTTTTTTTTTTTAATAGTCATTTCCAAACCAAGATTTTGGGTTCCCTTGCACTTAAATGGACTATACCTTAAACTTGGTGTTTGCTGGTATGTTGGTCTTCCAGCGCACTGTGTAATAGCGCGCATCCATGATTTTCTGGTTCTTGGCCAGCGAGTTGTCGGCCCATGTGACTTTGATGGTGTCATGGCTCAGAACCGAAGCCTGAACGCCCACGGGAGGCATCATGGGAATGGGGTCTGGTACTGGAGTGTATGGAGGATGGAAAAGTGCGTACAAATCAACATCAGGGTCTATGGGGTCTGCAAGGCGTTAACACAATGTCGCATGGCGAAAAAAGAAATAAATAGGCGGGACAGAAATTAAATGCAAGAGCAGTGAGAAGAGAAGAGAAAAAAAAAACGAGATTGAGATAAATGAAGGGGTGCACATTGAAGGGGCAAAACAATGTTAATGGGTTAAAATGGGAGAATAGGGAGGCAGGATTGGGAAGAAGAAAGAGAGAGAACATTCGATTAGTACAGGATATCAGTAGAGACGGTCACAAAACATAAGCACACATCTATTTCTACAAGACAGAGAACGGGTCTGTTGAGAAGAATGGCTATACAGTATTAATTATATTATATTACTGCTATATTAATAACAGTAGAAGTAGTAATCAGTGAAAATCGCACTTCAGTAAGACATCTCTAAAGTGCTGTATGAGGAAACGCAGTTCTAAATATTCAATAAAATGTTCAACCATTAATTTTTATTAATTCATTTATTCATTCAATCAAACCAATTTAAGCTGGCATTTTATTCGTACTGTACAGACCTAAGAAGCATCACACCACTGTACCCCAGTGTCCTCCCGAACCATGAGAACACTGGCCATGTCCTGCTCAAGTTTTCACTTCATTGTGCTTCTGCACTTTTTCCACTGGAGACCCGGAGCACACGCAGTAATGCACACACACAAACACACTTTAGGGGCCTCTTGAGAGCTGGACCAAGCGTGCTAGTGTGCAACACGTATACAGACATGTAGTATATCTAACTATAATCTTTCTAATCCTTGTTGCTAGGTCACAGACACAGGGCTAAACAGCAACAGGACAATACAACCCTGTTCAGAATCTGACGCCAACATATCCGTCACAGCTCACCTGACAATAAAACACACTTTAAACCACCTGTTTTTCCAAAGCACTGGTGCCAAAAATGATTTGAGTGAGTGGGGGGAAAACCTCTTGCTGGAAAAACACGAACAAGTCTCTGGCTCGAGTTCATCGTGGCACAAATGTGCTCAGAGACGGGGAAACATTGGAGCTGCTTTAGACACTGATGGAATAAGAGAGCATGCTAATTTGTAAAGCTCACTCTGTTAGCACTACCTGCCAGAAATTATAAGCATACCTCAGAAGACGGAGACTTTATTTCTTATTACTTTTTAAATCCGCTTAGGAACATCTCTAAAAATACAAGAACCTTTTCATTTTGATCAGTACCATTAGCTAAACCAGCCAGCCAGATAGTCAAGTGCTAATAAACTAGCTTTCATTTGTTACAGTGAGATTTTAGTCAGTCATATTCTCTCTTATCAGCAAAAAAACTGCTGTTAAAAATGTAAGATTTTGTTCATCACTAATCTTAGCTACATTAGCTTTGCTAACATATACAGCCTAGCATATAGGTTGCTAAATATTAAAATTAGCAGATAAGTCAGCATTTTGAGAGCGGACCCCCACTTTTGATCAGTACCATTAGCTAAATCAGCTAGCCAGGTAGTTGAGAGATAGTGAACTAGCTTTCATTGGTTATAATGTGATTTTAGTATTATAGTCTGTTCAAAAAACCACTATTAAATATATTAAAATGTAAAAGTTAAGATTCTGTTCATCATTAATATTTGCTTTGTTAAGATATACACCCTAGCATAGTGGTTGCTAAATGCTTAAGCATCTTAGCAGATGAGTCAGCATTTTGTTAGTTGTTTTGGTGCCGTTGCTAGAAGAAATATATTGTTCAAAACATCTGATTAATAACATTATAATGTTAGTGGTACTAAAGAGCTAACACCATCTAGCTAGCCCGAAACACAGATTCAAGTAATGTCAAAAAATTATATTTGAAACTTTGCATGTTACACAATGACGGGTTCAAGCCATTAAGCTTTTTTTTTTTTTTTTAACATTTATTCTTACATGAAACTATTTTTTAATGTTTTAACAGATTCTTGAGTTTTAATGAAAATAAATAAAATAGTAAATTTACATTTAATTCATAAATCTGACCCAAACTCAATACATATAATCAAAATCAGCCCTTGCAAAAATGCTAGCCAGCCATTAAAATATATTCAATTCAAGGATAAATGAAAATGGAAAGATTGCATCTAGTGCATGCAACTCGTGTCTGATTCATTACGGGAAAAGTTTCATTCAAATCTAGGTCAGCATTTTATAGACATCTCTTCTAATTCCAAATATTCCCAGACGCTAAAACATGAAGAGAATTCGTATCTGATAAGAGAGATTGTGCGAGTGGGAGCAGCGGGTGGTCCTGGAAGAGCTGTGAAGCTTGCTGTATTTCAGTGAGAAAGAAAGGCATGACTCAGACCCAGCACAGCATGGCGTGCTGGGAAAGACGAAGAATGCATGAGGAGTGAAAAACCATGGGTGCCTTCACAATCCCAGGCACCCAATCTGTTTTCCTTTCTTGTTTTGGATTGGAATGCTTGCAAAATAAATCTGCCATTTACACGTATAGCGCAAGGACATACCGAGACGCACTGAGATGAAACCTTGCATTTAAACCTCAAATGATTCCTGTTCTCCCTTAAATTCGTTCTAGATCCTGCTGAAATGTGTGTGTGTGTGTGGAGGGGGGGGGGGGGGGGGGGCGTCTTCAGACCCACTCAATAAAAGTGCAAGAGAAGAACAGTTACTTATTCTGGGTCGTTCTTTATTCACAAAGCATATCACTATCATGAATAATCAACAAAGTTATGACTAGCCTGCATATTGGATTAGTAAGTGTTTAATCAGAGCTCTGCCTTTGCCTCTCGCTCACACAATCTTTTATTACGCAGAGCTGCTTAAAGCCGTCCCTGAAGTGCTAATGGTTTGGTTGGAAGCTTATAATCACAGGATTGTCAGAATGAGAACGCTGGCAAGAAGCAGAAACGTTAAAAGAATTACGACTAAGCCGGCATTCATAATTCATCCTTTTACTGGGTTTTAGTGAGAGGCCAGTGATAGTAATGCTTTAAAAAAAAATCTTTAGCAGTTTTTCCACATCTTAAATGTACCTGACAAGAATTACGAGATTTCCTTGTACTGAGACAAGAAGCAGGAAAGCAGTTTCCTTCAAAATCACTTAAATATGTATTGAGTTTGACAGCTGTGCATAGACTTTATTTTAAATGCTTTTTTTATTTTTTTATTTTTAAAGCACGTCCATAAATTTGCTAGTTACAGGTTTGTTGATGGTGAAACGCTACTTTTTCAGAAGTGGGAATATGTAGTAACTGCTAGCCTGTTATTCTTTACTTCATTTTTATCTCCGCTTTAAATCTTTACATTTCCTTTCCGGCTTCCACCTTCCATTTCCTTTCATTATTCATCGCAACACTTCCTTCTTGAATTTCTATTGCCTTCATGTCCCATCTTCAGCCCTATATTTCCATTCCACCTTGCACTTACAGTACATTTCTATCATCATCCATACATTTCCTTGCCTTCTTCTTCATTTTTACATTTACATTTCCTCTTCCTTATTCCACTCTCGCTTTCTCCTTACACTTCCGTTCCACCTTCAATGTTACTGATCTCCCTTACGTTTCCATTTCTTCTTCATCTTTACATTTCCATTTTATCTTCCCTAATCAATTTCCATTCTCTTTCCCCTTCCAATTTCTTTCTAGCTCCATTCTTACACTTTCTTTCCTTCTTGATCGTTACATTTCCTTTCCTTCATTACCTTTACATTTCCTGTTCTGCATTGCATTTTTCCCCCTTATCCTTACACTCCCTTTCCACTCCTGTTTTTCCTCCTCTTCTTTTTTCCCCTCTTTATTTCCAGCGATTGCTTTTACCAAGTGCTTACTACATAAAACTAATGTACAAGTTTAGTTTAGTGACATTTTGTAGCTTTTATTTTCATCTCAATAAGAGTGAAATCTTCTTTGTGGTTACAGATCAGATAGAAAAACACTCTGAAGAATAGCAGCGAAGCGTCAATCTTAGTTTGGCTCTGCAGTCTTCACTTGATAAAAATCGTATTGCCACAAATCAACAAAAACACTGAAACACACACTGCCAGCTCTTCTTCCAAATAAAGAAAATAAATAAATAAAAACACTTTTGTCAGGCTATAAATCAGTCATGGAGCAGTGCGAGGACTGAAGCGTGTGTGTTCAGAGCTACATTAGTAATGTGAATAAAGGGCAATGGTCTTAGTCTACCTGTCTGTTGTCGTGTGAGGGCACTCTCGTACACCGGGATGCCCTCACCCACATTGTTGAAGGCCTTCAGTGCGATCACGTAGTGTGAGCTGGGATCTGGCGAACACAGAAAAAGAAATCATTTAGCTAATCAAGTCGGCCACTCCTCAGGGACCCTCGCTCATATTCATCACCGTGGCGGGGGCGCATATTTAAACACCATTATTGATTCCCTTTCTCATGTAATTAGGAGAATTATGAGAGCTTCAATTATGCACATTTTCCTTGTGTGACTTTTTTCCCCCCTTTCCCCTCCTCTGTAAATTTAATTACAGTCAGGCACGGCGATGGTTACTTGGAGATCTCTCGCTTCCCAACATCTGTCCCATGTTCCCCTGTTTCTGGAATAAATTACGTTTACTGTAACCTGCTTTCAAATGTAATCAGTCACTCAGTAGCTCATATTAAACAGAATAATGAAGCAAATAAAAACACACTTTAATGTGTTTCTCCATTAACGGAACACAAAATAATGTTTAAAAAATATAGGAAAATAATAATTAACAGAATAGTGTCTCACCAAGGTTCTCGATGTTGTAGTATCTCTGCTTGTAGTCAACTTTGATCGTTTGGCTATGAGGGTTACCGATTCCATAGCCTATGATGTAACCTCGAACCACGATGTCCTGGTTCTCCGGAGGAGACCAGCTCACCACGATGCTGTTCACCAGCGGCCGGACGTGTAAAGAACCAGGCACGTCAGGGACGCGGGACTCTAAACATTACATACAGAACACGTTAATAAATGAAATGTTAAGTTTGTGGTAACAGGAGCATGGCGACAGTAGGAGTAGTAAGCGTAGTAACAGTTTTTACCGTCCAGATCGCTCTCGAAAGTCTCAGCGGTGGTCCAGTCTGTCGCAGGGCCTGAGCCATTCACAGTTATGGCTGCCACGCGAACAGAGTACTCTGTGCCACGCTGCAGTCCTGGAAAGCATAGAAAGAATCACTTATAGTGTGTCTGAGCTTAAAAGTTACGGCGTTAAATCAAGCCAGGAAACTAAAGCACAGACTCTTTATAGAATGAGGGGGCGATGCCTTCCGGCATGTTGTCTGAGGGCTTAGATGAATGAGACCAGGCTTTGTGTTCCTGAAATAATTTAGGGCTAAACCCTCGGGTAAAACAACCCAAATCACCTCCATACGTCACCTGGACATTTCTCCAGGAACATTAACCGAGACGAGATCAATACCGCTGCCTGCCAAGAGCACCCTCATATTCTCAGTTCATTTTGTGCATAAATGTTTAGCGATGCCCATAAAACTCCATAAAAAGCAAAACTCACATTCACAACAATGACTAAACCATGAAAGAAGTTAGAAGTGCACTAAATCTCCTAGTGACGCACTCCGTCCTTGCAGCTCATCAGCACACACTAACGCTTCCACCCTTTATAGGGAGCCATTACGTTTTTCCTGAATTGATTAGACAGACTAACTTGTGGAATTCGTGCCAACTATACGATTCAAGCCCTGACAGTGAAGGTTCACCCTTGGATATCTTGTTGTACGCAAGTTTATAGTTACAGGTAAATTGACCTCCTGAGCATTTTTCAGAACGATTTCCATGGTTTTATTCAAATGCTCCTATAAAGGAAGCAGGAATTGATCTGCATTCATACTGTGTGTGTTAGGTGGCAGGCAGTTAAGTATAACAGCTGATGTTAATTGATGTTAATATGGAGTTTCAGATAATGCATTTTCCATACCACAAACCCCCTCTGTTTCACTCCTCTTCCAAAGCTCTCGTTTCACTGTTTATGTAAATGAGCTACTGTTAAGCCCCGCCCTCACTAGTCGGTCATTGGGTCGTTTAGAGCCCGGTTAATATTAAAATGGAAAAAGGACAAAAGCAGGGACTGTTTTAGTCCCAGATTTTTTATTTGAGTGCGCGCGCGCGCACACACACACACACGCACGCACGCACACACATAACACAAGACCCTTAATGTCTAAAAAGGGAATTTTGCATAATAGGCACCCTTTACACACACAAAAAAATAAAATAAAATAATAAATTGCCTGAACAAATCTACTCCCCATTTGGCAATTTTTTGCACAGGAAACCATGGTGGCAGGTTACAATGCTTGCACACATCAATGCAACAACAATGTGAAGAGGAAAAAGCACTTCTGCTGCCTATAATCTCCGAAATATCAGCAATCTGGTTTGTGCCTTGGGTCTGTTTTGGAATTCAAAGGCACAGAGGGCCGCATGCTGTCTTTAAATAACACGTAGCGCTTGTAATTGCTTTAAAATGTTAATAAGCGTCTGCCTCACCAGCGTTTGAACACTAAATGCCGAAGAGCCCTGGCTCTCCCCGGAGCACTTCCGGGAGCCGCTGACGGGGAACGCAGTTCTGTCCTCTTCTGAGGCTCGGCGTCTTGCTGTGATGCCTTTGAACTAACAAGCGTCCCATCATCTTGGCCCGAAAGTAATCAGGAATGCACATTAAGTGTACAGTCTCTTTGCTGCCAGTCGCTGTGCCAAACACTGAAAGCTGCTGAAACTGCATTCCATTTTTTATTGATATTTTTTAGGAATACATGCTATGGAAGGATGAAAGCAGGGATTGATTCTACGTAAAAGCTAGCACACTTTAAAGTAAGGGCAGAAGTGGAGCTTTGAGAGATATCGTACACTCAGTTACTCTGGAAGAGAGAAGTGCAGGATATTGTAAGTTTTTTTTTATGGTGCTGGAAACAAAACAGGAACAGAATTCGCAGAAATCAACCAAGTGTGACAATCACAGAGCAGGTGCTAAACAACACCACATAAGGGCTAAAACATGACAAGGCATGCTGTTATAGTTAATCTATTAAATAATAAAATATTAAGATTATTGTACAATAACGGCACCTTTGATTCCTCCTACACCACATCAAATAAGATGTGCATGCTGTACCTTTTACCTTTTTATAGATCCGTTTTAATGCAATGACTCACTTATATTATACCAGGGTCAACAGACATGCTTTTTATGCTCTTTATTGCAGCTAGTGAGACGAAAAATAAAGCGTCCTTAAAACACTTGCACCATTCAAATGTTTTACTGCGGCTAAGAGTCTCATCGCCGTGCTGAGCGTGTAGTCTTCTGTAAATGTCAATCGGTTTTACGTCTTCTTTCACCAGAAATGTCATCACAAGTCCCGGTTTGACTCGAACGCCCCTTGTAATTTTGCTTAAGAAGACTGACGCAAGGAACTTTTGCACATGATCTTCAATGCAAAAAGTGATATCTTAGCAAATGAAAATAACTATAATCTATTTCAATCAAATATAAGATCACTATACCAATTTGAGGAAGAAAAAAAAATTCTTTCTATCGGAGGATAATAGTGGCAGTTTTAAACTTTATTTCTTAAAAGGAAAAAGTTAAATTAATTGAATGTGATTTATTAAAGTGAATTATAAGGCATGATAAATCCCTTTTTTCTTTCTACCTTTTATTTCCGTTCACACTTGTTCAACAGAAGAGGATGATCAGTTTCCTCCTTTGAGCAATAGTGCATAAAGATATCAATAATTGTGCAACTTCTCATCATCTTGGATTTGAGAAATATGTTTTGATCAGGGTTTTAAAAAATGCTATTTTTAGTGAACTGAAGTATGTGCATTTATAATTGTTGAGTTCTAGTGCTGATATTAATTGGCTGTTTCGGCACCGCCTAGGCAGGATTTTGTCAGTGTGATCTGGCAACCCTGATGAGCATGTGAGAGCGGGCATTCAAGCCTGCGAAAATTTGCTCATGCAGGAGAGAATTTCCGTGTACAATTATATCATTTCACATTATTTGAGGTTTTCTTGGGTCCAAAACATTATTTTGTGCTATGATGAAATATTAAAGCTACGATTAAATATGGAGGTCACATGTGTGCTGAACCGTGGGGAGAGTTTAACTACAGTCTGTTACAACACAAGTTAGAGCAGTTACACTGGAGACAGTCTACAAGACAAGTCAATGTTAGAGTAAAAACATGAACTAGAACAAGTGCATTAACACAAAGCGGTGCTTATGAATTACAGCCGGACGTCTGTCACAGCCGTCGTGTTGAAAATCTGATCGACACCTTCTAACCAATCAGAATTAAGCATTTCCTTAATACGCTGCTCTCAAGCTGCCATGCTTGATTTACTTCTCACAGTCGAACTTAATCGGAATGGAAATGTGTTGGCAGACAAAGACCTTAGACGAACCAAACCAAGGAGACAAAACACACGAGTGATCACATCCGAAGGTCGGGACTCTGCATGAGTGAAAGCGCTTACCATCTATGAGCTTGCTGAGCTGGTTTCCTGTAGTGATCTCCAAAGGTTCGCTCTTCCTCGTGCCTTTCTTGTAGCGAATCTTGTAGTCGACGATCTCTCCGTTTTGAGCGTCGGCTGGAGGAGGCTGCCATCGCACCATGACGCTCTGTAGGATTACACAATTTCAAAAACGCGTCACATAAACATCCAGTGTGTCACTATATACAGTCATCAGCTTATCCATATGCAAGAGAATGATAATCTTCAAAGTCAGTGTGTGTGAGATACTCCTGAGTGAACACCTGAAACCCACGCGGGGGCGGTTAAACAGCATGTACTTTCTCTGTATGTTTATTCCTAGAAGGTTTCACTCTAAAGGGGCGTTGAAGGGAAAGTAGACGAGGAGCAGGCACCAGAGAGATGAGGGCTCTGAGGCCCGGTGATGGAGACAGGCTGCTGCCTGCATTGCATGCTGGGGAAACTCGAGGTAGGGAAGATGGGAAGCCCAGCGTGTGAGTGGAGTTAATTAATGGTGCGCGCCCACGGCCTTGTGTTCACAGTCCAGAGGAATAAGCCAAATTAAATTTCCACTAAGCGTGCAATTACCTTATTTTCATTTTCCACTTGTTCCAATTTGACTCTGTGTTTTTTTTTCTTTTTTCTATTCGCTCTCCAAAACTAGCTCGAATTAATTAAGTTCTAAATTAGCAGAGGGAGGAGCAGAGGTCGGCGCTTTATTGGGTGTTTATGATGAAAAAAAAAGAAATGCAGCGTTAATTCTTTACCCGGTAAACTATGCAAATGCACACGTGTGCGAGTCAGCCTCGGATATGCAAACAGACTCCTCCGCATCTGCGCGTGCTAAGACTCCGGCTACTCGTCATTACGCGAGCCAAATCTCAAACAGACTTACTTTTGAACCACTCTGGTGACAAGGAGCGACCGATTCTCTGCGTACGCTAAGAAAATATCAATTGTCCTCATAAACAGCTTGCGCAGGGGGGAGGAGAGGACAACAGAGAAGAGTGATTGAGGGACTAAAGCTGTGTGACAGCCCTGTAGTCGAGCGCAGATGTGCTGCTCGATGCAGTTAGGACGCACTAACAGATGAGAGGCAAAAACGGATGCAGTGCATGCTTCACCTAACACGTGTTTAGCCGGAGAGTTTTTTTTTTTTTTTTTTTTTTTTTGCCAGCTGGGACCTGCTTACCTTTGAGTTTAGCACCTCCACTGTCATGTTCTGGGGTGCTGCACTGGGGACTGGAAGAAAAAAACACACACACACACACACACACACACACACAAAAGGAAAGGTTTCAATTTTCACAAAAGAATAGTTGCTTAATGTTTTGTCTTAATCGTGATGTCTCAAAAGATAAATCCTTCAGAAATGCAGCCACGATCTTTAAAAGGTTGGATCTCTCACGGGTCGAAGCTTATGGTGTACACGAGCTGTAAAACTGACGTCGAATCAATTTGGTGTATTCTAGGCCATACTGCAGATGGTATTTAACACATGTTGAGGAAGGGATAAAAACCCGTTGGGATGTACAGTTACAGAAAATCATTTTACATGGGGCGTTCAAGTCAAACCAAGACTTTTGATAGTGCAGGATTAGATAACACGGTTATAAGAGTATAAGCACTAGTACTTAAATACCATCAAGGAAGAAATATTACTTGGTATGCTGCAGCCATGATCGGACTCGCATCCGAAACCCTGGCCTCCCAGGAACTCCTTTAATGGCTCAAAAATGTGGAAATGGCTCGGAGCGAGGTCAGGACTGTACAGGGGATGTGGTAATAACTTACGGGTAAGTTCCAGTAATGAGCAAGTTGTGTTTGTGATTGATTGTGAGTACAGTTCCTACAGACAGATGAATCTTATCCGCAAGGTGTCTGTCAATTTTCAGGGATCAGGCGTTCCACTGGCTGAATAATCACAGGAATGACTGCAGTGGGCTCCGAGCCAACTTAGCCAGGATCATCACGATATCAGGATATACAGTCTTCTTTAAAACGTTTGTGCCATTCAAATGTTGTAACGCGGCGAAGAGTCTCATCAGCGTATTGTTCTTGAAGTCTTCAGTTTCATTCACGTCCTGGTTTGACTTGAACGCCCTTCAGAATAGACCTCAGGGTGGTAACAGATAAAAACGCATCACACCACCTCGTCTCTCATTATGTTTCTATAACAGCATGTGTTATGTCTTGAACTGTCGCATGAAGCATTGTTTAAACTGCATTTGAATACTAATAGCCTAATGCACAAGTTGTGGTCTCTTCTTTCAAAAAAATTTTATTGCACTTACAATAGACATGTGATTTGCAATTTTTATTTTTAAAGCCAGGAAATGATGTTTAAATTTTTTTTTGTACCGTCTGAGTAAGTCCGCACTGACACGTCATCCGTGGAGACTCCGGGTCCGTGCTTGTTGTGAGCCACGACTCTGAAGCTGTACTCTGTGTGCTTCTTCAGCCCGGACATGGTATAGGACAGTCCACTAACCTCGATGTCCTACAGGAGAGCATATACATCATGTAAATGCAGAGATATCACAGGAGGGTGTGAAAAAATAAACTGGGAAGCTTTTTAAAAACCTAATCAGAGGTACAGTGTGTAACTGAATAAATAAAAGAATTCAATTCCGACTCTCTGACCGCTTGAACACTCTAATGGCGCTGATTTAGAACGGTGACATTTCAAGCTCTGTGAAGAACTACCTTCTCATTGCCCAGGCTTTTCTCCATGTAGTACACTTTGTAGTTCTGGATGTCGCCGTTGCCGGTCAGGGGTTTGTCCCAGCTCAGGCTGACAGAAGTGGACGTCTGGACTACGGCTTGGAAGTTGGGAGCAGGTCCTGGTACTTGAACTGAGAGACAAAGGGAACAGGAAAGAACACTTAACTGAGGAATGTTTCATGGTACAGATTCACACCTTTTATTCATGGGGATTTTTGTTCTTTTCTTCTCCAAGCAGGCAGTATTTGCAAATATTTTGTTCTTATGACAAACCCGAGCTCAAATGGTTTTGGATCGGAGAAAACCTGTGATTCGTCTGTGCAATATTCAGCAAGTGTTTGAACTCAGAAACATTTCTCGCACCAACTGTGCAAAACAACCCACAAATTGTTTTGAAATTAACTGGGTCTGTATCAGTAAAATCAAACTGTGCAACTTGTCATAAAAGTCTTAAAAGGAGACCTATTGTGCAAAATTCAGTTTTTATTTATTCTTAGTCATTCAGTCAGAGGAGTGTCCGATCTGCATGCACCAAAAAAATAAAAAAATTAAAAAAAGATTGAAAATTGTCGGGGTTTAAACGAGCCAATTACATTCAATACTCCCCCCTATTGTGACCTCATAAGAAAAGTCCCTCCTCCGGCCTGTTGCTCTGCTCAGCTGATCTCTGTAGGGCGTGGCTCAGCAGTAACTCATTTGCATGAACACTGAAATGGAACGTTGGGAGGAGGAGTATAATACAGTCGTATCTTGGCATACGAGTTTAATCCATTCCAGACGCGAGGTCTTGAGCTGAAATTTCGCCTTGTGAAACGCATTGAGAGAATCGGTTCCAGCCACCCAAAGATATTAAGAATATTACCAATTTCATATTTTTGCATATAAAAACAATCCAAACATTTAGAAAAAGACATGTAAATGAAGTAAAATATGAAATAAATAGATATTAAACCTCACTAAACCATAATTTATGATACTTCTTGGCTTGCTGTAAAAATGAAACTAAAAGTGGTTCTTCTTTTCTTCTTGCTACCGCCTTGATTCTTGAACAAAATGCATAAAAAACCCACAAAAATAAAGCATAACTCGCTTTGCTTGGCTTTCCACTGATGCAATCAATTTCTGAACAGCGCCCTGACGTACGCGCAGTGTACAGTAGGTGCAAGCCAGATGCACACACAATGATGAAAACCGGCGCTCGGTTCGGCTCGGTTTGCGCATATGCTGAAAATGGTCGGCATGCGGAGGCAAATTCCTTGCAAAATTTCGGTTCTTAAGGTATGCTGAGGTATGAGCCAATTAGATTCGAGGTATAAAAAATGCATTATCTGAGGGGAATTTCAGCTGGTGCATTAACACTTAATCTGAGACCCGTGTTCAACCTGTTCAAGTAAAATGCTGGACCAATTAGAACAGAAAGTGCTTAACTAACCAGCTAAATATTGCTTTAAATAGCACTACGAGTCGGGTTGCCATGTCTCCATTTTTCAAATTATTTTAAACCTCTGCACAGTCTTTTATTTATTTTACAGATTCATCTCATTTTAAACATGTTTAGTCCAGCTTTCAGCTATCCCCAGCTCTGTTTGGGCAGCTCCTCAATCTCATCAAAGTCCTTTTCTTCAATGGGACACCCTTTGAAGGCAGCAAATGATCACAAATGTTGCAAACAAACTAACATTTGTTAAGAAGTCTGCTACACTAGACTGAATAAAGGACATTTGGGAGAAGATTACAAAGTATTCTGCAATTACACCAGCTATTTATCAACAGAAATAAAATCTTAACTCATTTGTTCATCCACAAACTGCTGCCTTTCCATCGTACACTGATTTCGACACTGGCTGTTTGCATACTGTCTCCTGCACCTGAGTTGACAAGGAGGATTGTGGGATATCTTGGACAGGGACAAATGGATATATAAGCTACCTTGAAGGGGGAAAAAAAAAACAAGCACATTAAAGGATCTCAGACGTCAGCATTCTGTGCAAACATTAGATCTGGACACGCTTTGCGGATTCTGAAGGCAGCCGTAGTGTGTGTGGTATTTCTTTCTTGCTATTTAACAAATCTAGTACGTTCATATTTGTTCTTAGACGGCTGTGGACAGTCTTTTATTTCTTCTTATTAGTCGTCCTGAAGGTTTTTTTTTTTTTTTGGCTCTCATTTTTGGCCATTTTTTCTCTTTCATGTTTAGTCCAGTCCCTGTACCTGACCAGCTTCAGAGGAACGTTTTGGTTTGTCAAGCCACACAGTGACCTATGAATCATTCAAGCATTAAAAAAAAAAAAGGAAAAAAATGAAGGCATGAACCAGTGAGAAACCAGTGCAGACAGATGATCAGGCCGGTGATTAGTTTACTGGTGATGCTGAATGCTGAGTGGTCGGAACTGACGAGAGGGGAAATGAGGTCGCTGCTGAAGTTGTTACATAAACAACCATTTTCTAATTTGCATCCGTTGGGACTTCGCAGCTTCTTACAGTAAAACATTTGTATATACACACACACGCAGTACTGTGCAAAAGTCTTAGGCGCTATATTATCTGTAGTACAAATTGTGTTATATAAAGTTTATTATGACTGCATTATCATGTATAAGACCATTCCCTACAAATATGCATTAAATGAATGAATAAATAACATTACAGAAGAATAGTTGCAGGCCTGTAAAGAAAGCGACATATTACACGACAGACCAGTTTTCAGATGGGGGAAAAAAAAAAAATATATATATATATATATATAAATAATGTAGAGACTCCTGGGTTTGGCATGAAAATAGAAAGGAACGAGTGTGACGAAGTTACCAAAAGAATAATCTCCAGCGCGCTCAGTAAAACCTAACAGCTGTTTACTTAGAATACTGCACACATCTGTATCGAACACCACCGCTTATGTTCACGCAAAGAGTTTCCACACCAAATATTGACCGTCTATTGTTTATGTTATTAACTTTGTGCTTTTTATAGAAGTTTCTTTTAATGTAGAAATGTTTTTCAAATGTTTTTTGTTTGGATGTTCCCAAGACTTTTGCACAGTACTGTAAATAAAACAGCTGTTAGGTTTTACTGAGCGTGCTGGAGAATAGGAGTTCTTTTGTCGCTTTCTTTCCAGGCATGCAAATATTCTTCTGTAATGTTATTTATTCATTCATTTTAGCGGCAATACGGGCAATATGTGGACGCCAATTAGCCTAATCTGCATGTCTTTGTACCGTGGGAGGAAACCGGAGTACCCGGAGGAAACCCACCAAGCACGGGGCGAACATGCAACCTCTCAGTATAAGAATTCGTCCTCGGCTCAGCACATCGGGGCGACGGCTGATTCTGTGCTGCGGAGTCAAACATCGCCTGCCCTTTCTCTGATGTTTATTTAATCGTGTTAGTTTAGCAGAGGTGGGAGAATGAAAACAGCAATCTGGGCTGTTCAGCATCTACTCATCGCCGTCATGAAAGATGACAAAAGATTGCAATGCCGGCTGAGCGTCTAGCGTTCGAATCTGTGCATTAAATCTTATGTGACTGGAGCATAAATATAGATGAGTACATCTGGACTTTAATAAATCTGAGCAATAGAAGATTTTATGCTTCATATCCCTTATTCGGAGATCATTACCCACTAATCACGTCTGTCGTATGATAAACATTTGACGATACTAAACTATTACATGATCCATTAAGTAACGTTTAATCTCCAAGTTTAAAGGATCGAGTGAAAATTGCAGTGTCATTTATCTGGGTTGCGGCGGCTCGTTCTTATATTAGTTATACGTGCTGCTTATATCCTTGGGCGATCCCTCAAGACTGTCTGGAATACAAGACGCAGATTATGCAGTTCACCGAGTACGTGTGTGTGTGTGTGTGTGTGTGTGTGTGTGTGTGTGTGGCGTGTGTGCTGCATACACATGGGAAAATGCCCGGCTCTGTTGGAGGTCCTGCCTCTGGAAGCGGGTCAACAGTTGAGACCTCATTCATAACATGAAGCGCAGGCTGATTGGCTAGCGCAGCCTCCCCAGGGTACCAGGATCCCACTAGCACTCATTATGAAGTGCTTATGCCAGCCCGCGCCAAGGACACAGGGTCAGCACCGACCCAGAAAGCAGCTTTGCGCTCTCTCTCTCTCTCTCTCTCGGGCTGTACACAAGCTGATAGTGTCTCAAACACACCTCGCTCAAAGTCAGCCTTGAGGAGTGGAATTTTCCAGTGCTTTGCTAGTACACGTGTTTGTGTTTACCTGCTTAATGCGAATGCCTTTGCTTTGGAGAGACGTGTAGGAGGAAAAAAACAAGCCCTGAAGGAACACGTGATTATAATTCCCGCTGCTCTACATGGGCCGGTTTCCAAACGTGCTGCGAAGATCTGCACTCCTATGAAGAAAATCTCTGCGACATGAACGCCGTCGTTAAGCTCCTACCTTCTGGCTGGGTGGCGACCTTCAGCGGCGTCGAGCTTTCTCCGCGGCCGTTCTTGTTGTACGCCACCACCCGGAAGGAGTACTTGGTGTCTGGCTTGAGGTTCTGGATGGTGACCTGCATTTCGCCTGGCCGGCTCGTGTTCACCGTCCTCTCCCTGCGGAACGAGACGCGATACGATCAGACCGTAACACGAGCTCAACCGCCCCTTTAATGAGAGAAACCTGCTTCGCTTGCGAAACATCTATTCAAGTGCTGTCAGTTTGTCAATGCTGGGAGGTGCCACATCTTCAAGAATGAACAAAGGTAAACCCAAAAATTCTTAGATGTTAACCAGTGAGGAGTTCACGTCCTACCTTTTGGCGCCTTCCAGGCCGTAGTAGACGGAGTAAGTGATGTCATCGCCGTGTGGCTCGAGCGGCAGGCGCCAGGTCAGCTTGATGAATCGGGTGGAGACGAGCGAGGCCACGACGTCACGCGGCGCTGAGGGCACGGGACCAGGGCCGCTGCCAGGACCAGGGTTGGAACCGGAGCTGCCTCCTGAGCCTGGTGTTACACGGTCAGCAGTGGCACGGATCAGTGTGGGTGAGGGAGAGGGGGTGGCTACATCATTGATCAGAGGCAAGTCGTGGATGAAATGTGAAGTGAGAATGAAGTGTGAAGTGTTGAAAATTAAGGGTGCAGGAAGGAAAAGCAAACAGCAAATGAAAAGGACAGAGAGGGAAAAACAGAAGGGCAAAGCAGAGGAAAAAAAAAATAACACAAAGGCATCCATGATGAAGTGGATAATCATGAAAAAAAAAGCAAAAACACAGAAATTAACAAATTGGTAGAGCAAAAAAATTAAACAAAAAAGAAAACCAGAAGGAAAGGTGGAATGCAAATAAATTATAAAGATGTAACGCCGGAAACGCACTGCACCAATAAGGAAAAAAAAAAAAAAAAAACCTCGACAGACCTGTTCGTCTTAAAAAATGACCAACGTGTTACACGCGGCCTCCCGCTATGGGTTTGGACATTTTTCATGCAGATATGCGAAATGTTTCGTGTCCAGGCCCCTGGAACGAACTGTGGTTGGACTCCAGCATACCTTACTCATGTTTTCCACTGACACTGCGAAATCTGAGGAAAATTTTTCCAAAAAAAAAAAAAATCTTCCATCTATCGTCGCCGTGAATTATATCCTTTTTAAACGAACGATTCCATGTACGTGCAATAAGATACACTCAATAATGCAAATGTGAAATCCTAACCCTTTCCCTGCATCAATCACAGCCATAAACATGAGTCTTGTGAGGTTAATTTAATCCCCCCTCAAAAAAAACAAACTGAAGACCAGAAACCCGAAACCAGCCAAGAAACTGAAATATATCACTTGAAACGCTTCCCTAAAACACTTCCACGCATTAGCATTGCTAAGAGAACATTAAAACAAACAAGCCAGGTACACAACTTAGCCAAGTTAATGCTTGCACTCCATTATAATTCCATCATCATTATGATAAATCGTTTTATTTTCTGAAATACAAGTGAATTCCCAGGCACAGATTAGACCCAACGCTGGCTATAATTGCACGACCATTGCTGCTTGTCTAAACGGAATCTCTATCCGTAGCCGGCCCATAACGCTCGAGACTAATGATGCCCATCTGTAAAACGTTCATTAATAGTGAGATGCATTAGTCTATAGCGTTCCCTAAAGGATATGACCCATTAGCCGAAGAGCAAATTAAGCATCAGCTGCAACAATTATCAGATCCGACAAAGAGAACCAATCAGACGTACAGCCTTGAGTTTCGCATTCTGTGTTTAGCTAATATTCAGTGTAGAGCTTTCAGCTCTCTATTCTCGTTGTAGGTGAACCTCCCCAGCCTTGAGCCTCGCTCATACACGCTGTTCCGAAATAAGCTCACAAGATATCTGCTCCTGGATCGATTCCGTTTCGAGGCCGAGCTTCAATAAACGGAGAAGCCATGACTTCAGACTAATCGTTGCCGAAAGGTTGAGAAAGGGTGAGGGGAACGGGGGAACGGAGGAGACTCGCAGGGAGCGAAAATCGCACCGGAGCCATGTGCAGGTTTAACTATCCATCTGCCGCCGCTGCGTTTTCTTTTCGATCCGTCTCGTTTTCTGTCCAAAACTCAACAAGCGCACTCGCAGCAACACATGGTCGCTAGCAGCGAAAGACTCGCGTTTGTTCTATTCATAGCAAAGAGCAATTGCTGGTGTCGGCTGAGCAGATGGCAACATTGCCTTATTAATGGCAGGCATTATGGCTTAGTGGGAAAGGTCACCATGCAGTATGGAAAATAAAACTCGTACAGTGTTCGGAGGAAAGTTGCAAAGACTTTTCGAGCACTTTTTTTTCTCTCTCTCTCTCTCTCTCCCTCTCTCCACGTATGCAAATGTAGGCGCAAGTTAAACACCTGCGGCAAAACCAGTCTCGAGCAACAACGATAATTTTATCGAGCGTGCACGAGATGAAGTACGCTGCTAATTGGACACGTTGATTTGATCTCAACAAAATGAAGAACGTGGACCGCCAGCTCGGCTCAGGAGAGAAATCAAAGGCTGGACATGGACACCAACGTGTCCGGCTTTTCGACTTTAAAATGTAAATGTGGATCAGACGGCTGTTTTCATCTGTAATTATCCTGAGCCAGACGACACTCCAGCAAACTGCAGAGTATTCATAATAATATAGAACAAAATCGAGGCAGAATCCCGTACATTGTTTGCGTGTTGCACTGACGATAGCATCAGGCGAGACCGCTTCTGACAGCTTGTGACATTTGGGTGAGCTGCTGATCTCCAGACAAAGGCTTAATGCTTGATACACAAAGGGAACAACCCGTTTAGGAAAGAAGTTGAGCAAATCAAATTGATCCTTTCGCTGTCGACCTGATGACTGATTAACCGTGCGCTCGAGAGACGAGACCAGGCTAATCGACAAAATCGTCCTGAGCACAAGTGGATTAAAGATGCGAGACAGCTGCTTTCCTCCTAGGTTCTCAAAACGCTGGAATACACGGATCTATACTGTTCATAATGAAGAATTGTGCAATTTGCACTAGAAAGCATCACCCGGTCCGTATGACGGCTTATAAATAAAAACTTGAACGGTTCGGCAGTGGTTCGGTTCCGCGTTCGCTCCAGAGTCTGCACAAACGCTGCAGCATCAGCACTCTGCCGGAGCAGCAGACACAACGTCATGAACAACACAACGGATGATGGATTAAAGCACGACACCGTTATTGAGATTAAATGCACGAAAGCTACTCTCTCAGGTGACGGGGGAATGGCTCAGCATCCTCCCAGACGGCCCACCTTCCTACGGATATGTCTGGGAGATGAAAGAGGGTTCAGTGAGGAGTACCGGCAAAGGCTGCTGCCTAACAGAGCAGAACGCAGCGTGGGATCTCTGCATAGTCCTTGCAGTGAACAACCAACGTCCAGGTGGAGAGAGGTGGAAGCCTATTTAATATGAAAGATCCAGATAGAGTCTTAGCTCAGCTTCTTTACTGCACTCTCAAGGGAAAAATATTGCCCAATGGTGGTCACCTTACTTTCTGCACCTTTAATACATCTTTCGTACATACATTTTAATTACCTTCTGAAATGCATCTTAAACAATGCAGCACACACACCTCTCTAGATAAAATACACATACAAGTTACATGAAACACTGAAATGGCTTTATACATTGCCTGGAAAAATGTCATACATGCCAGTGTTTCATTCGACAGCCTTGAGCTTTGATTATGTAGCGACCAGGTTGTGTGTGAAAATGATTCCTCATGCTCCCAGAACCACTCTTTCACAGTTTGAGTCCTGGAATGTGGCCATGCCATCCGGAAAGAAAAACTCCATAGACTTTGGGTATTCAGTACAATCAGGTCGTCAGCTGACTTAATTGTATCGTCGAAGAATGTTGGAGTCTAGACCGGACCAACTAAAACAACCCCGGGGGCAGATTAGTGATTAAGGTGTTGGATCAAAAGCTCCAAGGTTCAAACTGCAGTACCAACAATTTGCCACTGTTGGGCCCTTGAGCTAGGCCCTTAACCCTCAAATTAATAATTAGATTAGAAAATTTGAGTATATAGACCAAATAGAATAAATATAAATAACACTCCGTCCAGAGGTTTGTACAGTGACCACTATACACGAAGGGTGCATCGTTTCATGCGCTTCCCTTCTTACCCTGACACGCCCATCGCTCTGGAATAGGGTTAATCTGGACTAATCAGATCACATGTCCTTTTTCTTATGTTTTTATTATGCAACTTCACAAAATGTTCAAGTGATCTCTGATGACAGATTTTTATCCAACCACGTTTCTTCAGCAAAGTTGGCGATTCAAGATCTTAATAATGTGTTGGATGGGTCAGAGCTCAATCCCAGTAATTTCATGAATATCCTTAGTTGTTTTCTTTGCTTAACATGAAGTTATTATGAAGCACTATGTATGCCTACCTTAAAAAAAAAAGAAAAAAAAAAAAGAAGAATTCCTCAATTCTTGCACATGGATGGTTCACAGCTGAAGATTGCAGCAGTTCTGTCAGTATTCACGTTTTTTCACTACTACTACTGCATGCTAGCTGCACTTATACATGGTTATCATTTGACTCATTTATGAGTGCCTATCATATTGGTGTTAAAACGCACAATGTGTTTAGAGTCAGCATTTAACAAAAATTCATGGCATGTCCTAAACAGTTCCTTCAAATTCCATGGCGTCGTGTAACAGAAAAGAACACTGCCTCAGCCAGGCAGCGAGGCTTGACCCGGGTTGGTGTTTGTTGCCAAGCCTTGCTGTTCAAGTGGGGAAGTGATATTAGCATGCGCAGGAGTGGGAAATGGTGGCAGGTCAATCAGAACAGGTTTCTTGTAAAATGGCGACTTGTGGCCAGTAATACAGGCACTTAGGCAAGGTGGGAACTTCTGGAGCACTTCGTGTCAACAGTTTAAAACAAAAAAGTACTGCAAGGTGGCACCTGGAGCTGATTGTTGAAGACACTCGTTTAACGCTTCACCGAGATTCTCCTCTCAGGCTTGGATCAGTTGCCCATTTTTATTGGGAGCTTTCTGCACCTGCTAGACACGGTGACCTTCAGACAGGGGCTAATTTGATGGCAGAGGAAACAACGATGAAGGTTTCGGTGAATGCTGTCGTCTGCGCTCGAGCTTTTGTACATTAGCAAACAGTTGCTCCGTTTGCAGGGTTTGTTTCTGGGCTTCCTGTGGCATCGGGGAGACGTGTTATGGCTTCACAATAAAAGGCAGAAAATGAACAGGTCGATCGCAAAGTCATTCGTGAAAGCTTTTATGTGGCAAGGCGAGCGGCGTGACAACTAGTCTGAACTGAGTATCTCCGGTTATGGTACCAATTTTCTCGGGTATTCTTCTTCTTCTTCGTTTGATCACAGCACGTCCGTTACACTGTTCCTGTCTTAAAACCAAACGGACCATGTTTGACCCTAGTTATTACCCAGTAAGTCTTGTAAACAAGAGAATGTGAAAAGTCACTCTGAGGGCTTTTGCGGCGCTATAAATAACAAACATGTGTGCTCTTCTCTTGGTTGTGTTTACCACACAGGCCTAATTTAAGTGTCAATGAAAAACCAAGACCTCTCCGAGGAGGTATTCTGTTTATCTTTATAGCCTTACAGGCATGGAGCGCCACATGAAACGAGCAAAATAATCACCAGTACTGTCCAATCAGACTTGGCAATCTGTAGCGTTTCCTATTTAACTCTTGATGGATCAAATGGACAGATTGCAGACAAGGCGCAAGACAGGGAGGAAAAGCAGAAAGGACGCAAAAACAAGGGTACTGTGGTGATGTACAGTATGTTGGCATATAAACCTTGAGAAATTTTTGCCTTAAGAACTAGACATTTTGCAAGAAATTTGCCTCGGCATACAAAGCATTTTCGGCGTACGAGCAACTGAGCCAGTCACGCGTCCTTCGGATCGCGCGTACGTCCGGTCTCCAGGTTAGTGGAGCACTTTTTGTTCTTTAAGGTCCAGTATTTTACTTGAACAGGTTAACACATGTCTAACTTAAAGCTTAAGTGAAGTGACGTCTATTTATTTCATATTTTACTTCACTTGTATGTCTTTTCTAAATGTGTGGATATGCAAAAATATGATTATGTTGGAAATTGTTAATATTGGTGATATTCTGGGGTGGCTGGAACGGATTATCTGTAATTACATAATTTCCTATGGGGAAATGCGTTTCGCAATACGAAATTCCGTCTAAAGACCTCGCCTCCAGAGTGAATTAAATTTGTATGCAGAGGTACTGTACTAGTAGAGTGTTTCCTGTGCCACGTGGCTTGAGCAGGCTCTCCAGGCAGTATACAAGCAGCCATTATGGGCAGATCTGCTGCGAGTCAAAGGCTTCTTGTGGGTTGCGTTTTCTCCTCCCTCAAGCCAGGAGTCGCAGAACGAACGACGCATCGCTCCGCTCGCTCGGCCCGTGTGGGAAATTCCTCACACTCCACCAACCGCACCCAGGCACCGCAAACCTGGAGATTAAGTCTGAGTAAAGAGCACTAAGGGAGGATCAAACAAAAACTGGTAAAAAAGCTTTCATGGGATGCGTGTGTGATACGAGGCCTCGAGGAGGAAAAACAAACTGCTAAGAAAAATTATTCTAGAACAAAAATCAAGAAGCGTCCAGGAAGCACAAATAAAAGCAGAGTGAAGAATAACAAGCATTTAAATGCAAATCTAAAATTGTTTGAATTCAAAAAGAGTCCAGCGACAAACAATGTCATACCAATTTTCAGTTTTTTTTTTATTTTTATATATATTTTTTTTACAAACATCAAGTTTATTGTGCTGTCTGCCATCCTTTCATACTGAGAAAAGTAAAAGAAATATGGCGTCTTGCGTGAGAAAGCACTAATGCTCTTTGCAAAAGCTGAAATCCAATCCAATCCAATCCAATGAGCTAAGAAACTCATTATGAGATATGGAAAAAATGATAACCGAGCCCACACTTCTATTTACAGCCTCGACTTTTTTTTTTTTTTTTTCCATCCTCATACAGAAAAACACAACTATTCCTCTGTTGTCTGGGAGAGAAAAAAATCAACACAAACCTCAGCAATAGCAGAGTTGAGCTTTAGGTAATAATAGCCTGTCAGAGCATGAGAGAAAAACAAAATAACTCAGCCGTAAGAAGAAAAAAACTTCGAAGCCTCTGTGTACGGGGGAAAAAAAAAATAGGCCAGTGATAGGAATCGTTGAGGGAGAAATCCAAATAACAAAGGAAATTCTACCCGATGCTTACTGAGCAAGAGCATTTATTTAAATAAATATGCATGCTTTAAACATGCTTCCGAGTTTAGTACGTTCCAATACAGATGGTAATGAGGCCTAGGGCTTCAACAAATGACTTCTACTATACCGGGTGAGCTGCTTTCCTAGCACAAGGCTGAGAAGCACTGGCAGGATGGCAGGAGTATTTACGGGCAATTTTATGCACAACATGTTGGGTACATCATGAGCCCACATCATATATAATATCGTAATAAAGCAACAGTATCTTTTTTTCTGTCCTGTCTTCTGATCTGTTGCTTAGGCACATCTGAAGAAGTAAGAAAATGTCCCAACATTTTCTTTCTTCTTCAAATCTGAATCATATATATATATATATATATATATATATATATACATACATACACACAAAGTACATACTGTATACAGTATATATAAAGTATTATATACATGTATGTATATTTTTATTCATATATGATATATACATCTGATATCAGCATTAATATCAACATTTTTCATTTACAGAAGGGTTTTCAAGAGGGAAATTCTTCAAATTGGAAAACTTGAGTCAGGAGAACTAGACAAATAAATAAATAAATACATAAATCATTTGAGCTGGAAATGTGGCAGGGCTTGCAGAGAGTTTTGCTTAACTTAACGAGTTTAAAACCTCTACACATTTCAGATCAATGCCAACCGGATCATCTGCTTTTTTTTATTGGGGAACAATCTGGAACCAGAGCTTAAGGGTGCCTTCACATTATGGGCCAAAGCACAACTTGATCCCAAAATTTCGGTAACTCCATTTCGTGCTTGAGGCTACTTAAAAAGGTGTACAGTATGGTGTATTTGGGCGTGGCTCGAATCAAATATGAAAGCCATTCATCGCTATGGCAGCTTGGTGGGCTTGAACCCTAAACCTTCTGATCAGTAAACCAGACACTTAACCATTTGAGCCCCTAATTTAAACATTGTTTCGAACATTAAAAGTAGTGTATTTAATAAAAACAGCAATCAGGACAGACAGAGGAACAGCAGCTACAACGTTCATTGATCAGATAAAAATAGGTGAATGTACATTTCTGGTGATTTCTTGAGTTTTTTTTTTGTTCGTTTTCAAATTCTCTTTATTATTATTAAGTCTGCTTGGTCGGTCAGCTTTGATTAGATATCTATTAGAAATAATGATTGTTAATAAAGTAAATAAATGAAGGTCAGAGTGTACAGAAGGTGTGCGTGATGAATTTCTATTGAGCTCATGCTATATCCATAAGCGCAAGTGAAAAATTACAATAATCTGGAGCTGAACGAGGTCTTCATGTGATGCATCGAGATGTCAACTGGACTTGGGCTAGGCTCTATTATCCCACAGGTTCTTCTGTCATATGGTGCACGGTGTTCTCGTACTGATTTTGTTTTGTAAGTTAGCACAGGTTGCTGTTTTCCTGAAATCAGACATGTAGTCTGCTGTTTTTTATGTCTACTTAACCTTGCTCTTACTCACTTGCTCTGATGAAGTGCATCAAAGATTTAGCGCTTGTTAGCGTAATAGTTGTGCTTTGCTGTCAGGCACAGCACACATGATGACCCTAAGCTTATGAAGGGCTGAGGCAGCTATTAGGCTTTATTTTTCCCTTGTAATTTTTAAAAGGACCCTCAGTAATAATAACAACATTACTGGCTACTTCAAACCGCAGTACTTGTGATTTAAAAACTGCACGCTTTAAAAAGGCAATTTGCGATATAAAGCCGTGCAGCCCTGCGTCGCAGATCCTACTTTACAGAGCACTGAATGAGCGGACAAAGCCAGACTTTCTTGTATGTTTTAACGCAGTCTTGAGGAATTGTTCTCCAGGCGTCCAAAAGGACTTTTATTTGGCTCTCATTTTGCCAAGTTTTGCCTCTTATTTTCTGTTCGGTCCTTGAGCAGTTTCAAAGGAATATTTTTTGCTTGTTAAGCCACACACTGATCTATGAATCATTCAAGCATAAAAAGCCACCCAACTTAAGGCATGAACCAGAGAGATGCAGGTGAAGATGTTGATTAGAATACAGCTAGACTTTCAATTTATTAAAATGTTCCACAACATTCGTAGATGAGAACCAAATCACGGAAGTAGCTCACCCGTAATGTACAAGAAATAGACACTGCATCGTACCAGATACCAATATTTATAATTATATACAGTTTACAGTCCAATACAGTGGAAAACAGCTCCGGGACAAAATAGCGTCCGGGATTTCCCTCGCGATTTAAAGGTGCAGAGACAATACTGCACGAGATTCATCTCCACGGTTCACGGTTTGCAGTCACGGTTTTTTGCCACATTATTGCAGTGTGGGGGAAGGGGACAGAGATGCAGTCAAGTGGATCGATGTGCTTTACACATCAAAGGCGCATCAAAGGCGTATCGAAGGTGTGTCAAAGACTCACTTTGTCTGACTTAAGAACAAATCCGACTTACAAACGTGCTCCCGGAACAGGACTCGTTCATAAGTCAGGGACTACCTGTACTGGTGATGCCGAATGCTGAGTGGTTTGAACAGACGAGAGGGAAAATAAGGTTGCTTACATAAACAAGCAATTGAAAACATTTTTAAGGTACTTTGCAGCCTGTCACAGTTCAACATATGTCCCCATTTCTTTAATTTCATTAAACGTAATATGAAGAAATGAGGAAGCTCAAAAACCTTTGTACAGTAGGTTTGAGAAGCATCTTGATAAATTTCAGCACAAATCTCACAACAAACACTCTTATAAAGTTATAAAACACGCTCAAATTTCAAAGGGGATGGCCCATAAAAATATATAACAACGTTTTTGCGAAAGCCACAACACACACACATGCGCACACTGGTGTGTAAACTCATTTCACACGTGCCAATGACGGAAAGGGAGCAGAGACGAAGATCGCCAGATCCTTCACTTACAGCATTACTGGATTAATGTCAGCAATTTCCACTCGTCCAAAAAGACCAGTTTTTCTAATCCTAAAGCCTGAATTCCGAGCCACCCTAAAGAGGCGTGAAGTGGTACAGTTCTATTAGCATATGATCTCTGGCCCGCAGCTGTACCCGATGCAGTGGCTGGGGGGAGCAATACGCATGGCTGCACTAAGCAGATTAGTTCTCACACAATGGAGGGAAATGATACGTGGTGCAACGATGCAGCGATTACTACACATCACACAAGCCGCAGAACCCGACGGGAAAAGGTGACAGGCTGCAGGTCAATATTAAAGTGGGTCACAAGCAGCCTGAGTCGGAATTGCGGTGATGGTTCAGTGCTCCTTACGGTGCTTTCGCACTTAGTCACTTTATTTTCTTAGGAAAAGCTTTGGCCCGAGTGTCTTTTTGTTCTGATATGGAAGAAAGCAGCCCCCCGAGGCACACACATCATAAGCATAAAATTCTTTTTTCCTTCTTCTTTTTTTTTTTTTTTTTTTAATGGTAACTAACTAACCAGTCTGGCTTTCTCCTAAGATCGTAATTATTATGATCAGCTGTAAAGATGAAATAAAAATGGAGCAATAACTCTGGTGATGGAGTGTTCGCGGTATCTTCAGAAGCAGAAAAGCAATAAAACTTTAGTTGTTTGTGCGACTGAATGGAGTCAGAATTAAAGCAGGAAAACGCGTCACAGAAAAATATGTGTTGTGTTATATACTGTTATGTTGCACAGTTGACATTAAATTTTTTTTTTTTTTTTTCAAACCAACATATCACAAATACCCTTAATACTGTCTGCTAAACGAGTGAGACACAAATTACACCATCAACTTGTCCTCTATGTTTGCGTAGTTGTAAGGTGAAGTAAATACGCCAAGCGTTAAAGCGGCCATAATCAGCAAGAGCTGAAGCTCATCATACCAAAAAAAGAAGGGTCACATTATTAGCATGCATCAGACAAAGAAAACAGTTACTGGAATTAGTTCACAAACTGTCCGGCACATGACGCTATTCCAGAGCGATGGGCGCGTCAGGGTAAGAAGGACACCCATCATGCATAGTGTCCACTGTACAAGCCTCTGCAGGCAGTGTTATGATCTGGGGTTGTTTCAGCTGGTCAGGTCTAGGCTCAGCAACGTTATGCGGCAATAAAATAAAATCACGTTTGTTCCTCAACTAATAACTTAATAATAGTACTAAATAAATGTAGGTGAAAAAAGGTGAAGGTTAGAAACGGTGCACATATTTAAATATTCACAATAGATGGAATTATTAAAATATGGACATGGAGATTTTGCATGACACATTTGGAAGCAAGGACCAAATCATAAATCTGTAGCATGCAATAGTCTTTATAGGCACGCTAAGTTTGATGCACTACAAAACAGCATACGTCCAACAGATGTGTACCTTGGTCTAGAATGATGAGCTGGGCGCCGGCCTGGATGTTGCCCACTTCATTTTCTGCTAGACACTGATAAAACCCCTCGTCTGTCTTCACCAGGCCCTGCACCTGCAGATTCTGCTCTTTCTGCAAAGCCGCACATAACTCCAGCTCATCAAACTCATCAGCAATCACAGATCAGTACTCATTTATAATCAGTCACAGAGAGAACTGGCCAGTTATCATTTGCCTGCATTCATGGAATCTCTGACACATGCATAAAAGAGCTAAAGACTTACGAGTATCCGGAAATAGTCACTGGGAACCACGGCGTCACCATTTTTAACCCATTTGATGGTCGGGGAAGGGGATCCAGTCGCCTCGCATTCGAACACTATGTCCGTAGCCTCGTGTGCGTAGGTGTTGGTCGGTCTCTTAATAAACTGTGGAGGGACTGCAGAGACAAGAGAGGTATAAGAGTCAGTGGCTTGTAAATAAGAAACTTATGCAGAGAAGATTAGGAAAAATAATCACAGTCGGTTGTTTGCGCATCAATGACATACTTATAGCTGCATAACCATGTGCTTCCACATATGTGTAAAGACAAAGGAACTGAATGTAAAAGCTCTGCCTGGAGCGATTACATCTCAACACCACCTGATCGTTAAAGACAAAGGAAATCCAGCATTAAAGACTTGTTTGATCTCTTCAAAGACAGTAGCATTCACGTCTCGTCTGCTGTAAGGTCATGCAGCGCAGGGCGAGTGAGGGTCATGTAGAGCTGCCCCACATGGCTTGTATTTGGGATTCTGTTCTGTATTCGGTCTCGCTCACTTCAACCTGCTTACCATCTTTACGCTATCACCGCCAGGACATCAGCAGGGAGGACTAATTCTGCTTGATTATACGGTTGAGGTGTGGATTCTGCGAGTGAAAAGTTCTCGGTCGTGTCCTTGAGGACCTCTGGGCATTCTAATGTCCTGCCTAATGCAAGCTAGCCAACTGATTTCTGATACACTGGAACGGATTTTCTGCATTTACATTATTTCCTATGAGAAAATATGCTTCACAATATGAAATTACGCCTTAAGAACTCGTCTCCAGAACGGATTAAATTCATATGTTGAGGTACCGCTGCAATTTAGTGGTAAAAAAAAAAACATTAGCTGGGGCCTCCGAGTGGCGCAATTTTAAGTGCTCGCCTTATCATCCAGAGATCGGCAGTTCGATTCCCGGATGATGCTGTAACCTCTCGCAGCCGGAGGCTTAGAGAGAGCTGATTGGCCGAGCTCTCTCAGAGGGGCGGGATGAGAGGTACTTAGCGCTCCCACATTAATCACGACTCTACAGCCAATCAGGGGCGTCTGTGAGCTCATGCAAGCGAAGGGAGCCGATAGCGCTGTCCTCCGAGTGTGTTACGTCGCCCCCAATGGTTCGAAAACAACTAACAATTTATTATAATGTTTTTCTTACCTGATAAAAATATTTATCAGGTATATAAAATTAATGTGGCACATGGGCTTAGGGATTAACACTATCGCCTTATACCTTCAGAGTTAGAGGTTCAAATCTCGCCTCTGGTTGCTGTGTGTGTTGTGTTTGCATGTTGGGTTTCCTCCAGGTACTCAAGTCTCCTCTCACACACTAAAGACATGCACTGGCATTTCCAAATTGCCCGTAGTGTCTGATTGGGAGTGTAAGTGTGTTTGCTTGTGTCCTGTAATGGGTTGGTCCACCGTTCCAAGTTCCCAGGAATAAGCCCTATGCCCTCATGCCTGTACCTTGTATAAACCCTGGATGGACGAATATATGGTTATAATAATAATAAAAAATGGTTGGGTGCCACTGTTGAAGATGGGGTAAGATACAGTACACTGTATATACAGCGAGTCATGTTTGGTTCCTCAGCTGGGACCTAGAATGTGCAGTGTGTGTGTTTGTGTGTTTGTGTGTGTGTGGGGTGATGAGGGACTGCCTAGGGATGGCGATTTCCTGCAGCATTCGTTATCTGCTAGAGGGAGTAATCCTGCTTGCAGCACTCCCTTCACTGCCACGCACCATTTAGCCCAAATAGAGTACACACACACACATCTACACACACACGCGCGCGCGCGCACACACACACACACACACACACACACACACACACATACACACACATACATACACACACTGTGCCGGAGTCTACATCTACACACCACTGCAGGAGCATGAACACTAACACAGCAAGCGGACCACACCAAGCAAAGGAATACCATCTAATGCGGTGGTGTGCATAAATATTGACACCCACTGAATGTTTTGTCGCAACCAAAATGGACTTTTATCTTGAATTTACACAATACATCCCATAACATTCCAGAACGTGACGGGGGGGAAAAAAAAAACCTATATATGATACACTCCAGACACTGCATGGAATACAAACAATATAATACCTCAATAACTGAAAAGACATCATTCTCTCTTTCTTGTCCAGGTTTTTTTCCTGGGATCTTTGTCATCTTCATATTCTTTAAAATACTCATCTGTATTATTATAGAATTTATTACATGAAGTGAATTAGGCTGAATAAAAAAAGCTTTAATTGAATCAGTACGAGGTACAGTATTTAAGCAACAAAACAGAAGAACTGTGTATGCTAATTAATCTGAAGCTAATCTTCATTAGCCTCCCGCTAAGGAACGAATTCGACCAGGTTTGTCCTGAATCTTTACAATAAACTCCAGTGCTTTGCTTTCCTATTAGACTCTTCCACTACAAGAATTTTTTATTTTTTTGGGTGGGGGTGGGGGGTATTTTTGGACGTGATTGCTTGGTATATTTTAGGTTACGGTATGCTAAGATGACTGACATTTCCAGATTAGCAAGTCCAAAAACGCCAAAGTCCATGACTTGGATCAACATCATGAACAGGATACACTTCATCAGGATCATGCCACATTATTTGCCATACAGTTTCCTTACTGTTGCATTAATAATTTAAAAAATGCTGAAGTAATGTTTTTTTTATCTCTCTCTCTCTCTCTCTCTTGTGCTGAAACAATCTCATCAGCGATGTTATCACCTCCAGAAATCCCATAAGGATCTCTCAGAGCCCTTGTTTGTCCCTTCACTAATGATTTTCTAATCTCTGAAGTACTGACATGGCAAGGCTAAAATGATGAACAGCTCTCCACGCGTCCTCCAGGAGGCTGATGAGATCTGCACACCCAACCTGCTGAACAACACTTGTCACACGCTGCTGGTTCCACACTCCCACCACCTCCGCGCCAGACAGATGGTTTGTCCAACGTGAGCACCACTCGAATCTCTGACATCTGACACTTCTTCATCCGCAACAGCGTGCGGTGGAAAAAAAAAAAAAAAACACAGATGAAAAGCCCGAGCACTTCCTGCGTGCATAAAGGTTGTGTTTAAGTCAGTGATAAAAGCCCGTGATGGGACAAACATCCTGGGACATGATGATATTATTGCGTTGACATACGACCCAGTACTACAGGAGGAATACATCACTCTCAACGAATACAGAATTGGAAAATAACCACTACAGCTCTGAATCAGTACTAAATTCGATTAGATTTTTAGGAATTATATTTCGCCTCATGCAGCTACATTTCTTACAGGTTTTAAAGCATTAGAGCTACAAAATGTTAAACTAATAAACGGCGACTTTTCTTGTTGATTGTTTAAACGTCATGTCTTGTCTACCAAGATTGTCCAGTCCAGTAGGTGGCAGTATTGCACAAACCGCTCACAAATTTAAAAGAAGAAGTGATAATCTTGTAAAATATACGTATATGAGAAAGGTTTGCATTTTCTGCTAAACCTGTAGTATATATTTGAAGGAATTTGAGTATCTGTAAGAATATCATTCTTTGTTGCTTATTGAATTTTTTCCAGAATCTTGCTCATGTTCATTTTCTTTTCAATACTCATTTGCATAAGAAATAATATATTGCACTAAATAAATTATGTTCAACGAAAAAGGAGCTAAATCGGTATGGGGTATCAAGACACAAAACAGAGGAAATGTGCACGCTAATCTTATTTAAATAAAGTCCAGTAGGTGGCAGTATCGCACTAATCACAAGTTCACAAGGCCACCTGTAAGGCTATTCTTTGTGTATTTAAATTTTTCCAGAATCTTCGTCATGATCACATTCTTTCAAACACTCATCTGTATTATTCAAGAAACTAATTGTTGAATAAAAAGAACTTTGAATCAGTATGGGGGCATCAAAAAACAAAAATAAAATAAGTACACTAATTAAAATTAAGCTAATCTTCATTAGCCTCCTGCTAAAGTCCTGTAGGTGGCAGTATTGCACTAATCTCTCACCATCTCAAAAGAAGAAGCAGCGATACTCTTGTAAAATACGAGTTTTGAGAAAGATGAAAGTGGTTCGCATGTTTTGCTGAAGTTTATATAAAAATATATATTTTAATGAATACGTCCATTTTAGGACATCTGTAGCTTCAGCTAAATAATTGAAGTGTCAATAATCAATTGACAAAAAGACTGATTAAACTGATTAAAATTGGCTCTATTAACTCCACCACGTACCTTTTTTTCTGTGTAAAGAAGCTTTAACAAAAGCACACAGAACTCCACAGAAGCTCTTCTCATTTTCGAAACTCCTGTACCCTCGATATGTATGTATGTGTGTGTGTGTGTGTGTGTGTGTGTGTGTGTGAGAGAAAGAAACCTCAGCTCCTGACATCAAGTCTGTCGACATCAAACAGTGGCCTGGAGGTAGAGCCGATCATGTGCAGCATGTTAACTTGGACACAGGTGATGAAAGTTTAATAAGAGAGCTAACTTGTAAATCATGAACTGCTATTAGGCTTGGAACACACACACCTACAGTATATGTGTATATATTACATAGAATGCGAACACCTACATGCTTTCCCATGCACGCTGGAATACTTTGAAACATTGTGGGTAACATATGTGGGCTTATTACGGCTTACATGTCACACACACACACGCGCACACACACGCGCGCACACACACGCGCGCACACACACACACGCACACACACACACGCACACACAGTCCCATTAGTGCAACTGGGGGGCCTGACAATAAAGACTTTGAGCTCCATCACGCACCAATCGCACCAATCCGTAATTAAAACCTACTGTGTGCTCTGGCCCAATTTATTGTCTTGCCAGCTCCAATAAAGCGAAAGGCAGTGTAGTTACCCTGCACCTCCTTGCAGCTCGGCTTCAGAGGAGCTGGCAAGACAAAACTTACACTTAAACGGGCAAAGCGTCCATATCAGCCGCTTTCTGAGCGACTAACCAACATGCCATCATCTGCTTTAAAAAATGCAAAACATTTTTTTTTTTTTTAATACAAGAGAAAGCATAACATACGGGTTTAGCTAATGATCAAGAATTACGCTTTGTTTCAATTATAAACTTTTTTTTTTTCATACTTGGCAGCATGACAAACTCCTCGAATGGCACGGGGTCAGGTTTCAATTCATGTATAGTAAATTAAGTGATCAAAAAAAAGAAATTTCTTGCGACAGCACAAACATATCCAAAAGAAATAAGCCACATGGTGCATACTAAAGAGCGCTGAAAGAAAATCAGCTGGACGCGATGTGGGAAAAAGCTGTTTTGAAAGCGCCTTTCTGTCCCGTCTGTGCAGAAACAGAGAGAGCCGTCAATCCCGCCATGCAGCTGGCTAGAGAGGACTTCATTACCACAAAGGCGTTTTTTTTTTTTTTCTTTCTTTCTCTCTCTTTCTTTTTCTGGATCGTTCGGTCCGGTGACAGCCCCTTGCATCGGTTCCAACGCTTTTGAAAGGAAGCCCGTGAGAGAAGCTCATCTCTGGGGTTCTGCGGAACGCCAAGGAAAATTACGAGGTAAAAGAGAAACTGGAAAGCTGAAGCCTTGGCGCAGGACCGCTCTGCCATGTTGTGAATTGTGAGCTGGGCCCCTGCACTGCTGCATCCACACAATAACTCTCCCGCCCACGCAGCCGCCAAGGCTCTCGGTCGCTCTCATCCGCTCGTCACACACCCAGGATCGCACTGTGTATTTTCATGAAGTGTGAAGAGCGGGAAGGAGATCCGGGTCCTGCGCCATTTCCCTGATTTCACACCCGCTTTGTGCTTCCTTGTGCACCCTTCATCTCCGACACAACACGTACGTGCGCATTACAGACGGCTTCCTTTGTGTCGTACTCGCTCTAGTGTCACGGCAATTCCAGCCATTAGTCTCAGTCCTTTACCTGTTTGTGTAAACATGGCCGGAGCGTGCTGAAAGCCGACAATCCAATTAAAGAACAATGGCATTTAGAAAGCACACACGGGCTCAGGAAAGAGCTGTAGAAGCTGAACGTTCTGTAGAAAACCATACACTGGCTTTTTGTTTTGTTGTTCTTACATTGCGCTCAATTTAGTAGCGAGTATTGATTCTTTGTAAAGTTACGCTTATGAAAGAGACGATCTCAGAATGTTGGTGGTCACTTTAAAAAAGCCTTAAAGCTTGGGGTCGGTTTTGGTACGGCCTCTTTTTTTTTTTTCTTACGCTCTTGTTATGCTTAACATAAAGAAATGTCTGTATTTATGTCATTTTAAAACCGTAATTCAGTTTTCATTCTGACATTTTGTAATGTTTCAGTGTTGCACTACATTACACTATGAACGCTATATTAAAGGTCCCATATTTTACCTTTTCTTTAACAACTTAACACGGGTCTCAGGGCTCCCATAAGCTCCAGCTGAGATACCCTTCAGATAATCCGCACTTTCACATGTTAAACTCCCTGTTTCACTCCTCTTCCCAACCTCTCGTTTCAGTGTCTGTGTAAATGAGCTACTGCTGAGCCCCACCCCCACCAGCAGAGCTGAGCACAAATGGGTGGAGCTGAGGAACTGCTGCTTATATGAGGTCATACACAATGACTAAAATAATTAAATATGACTAAAGTTGACTGCTTTGGGCGTTTTCGCATTAGGCACAACTGATTTGCACCGTGTCCAGGAACAAGCTTTTCAACCAGACTCGGGAACGGTTCCCTAGCGTGGAACTCTTGTGTTCTCACTGAACAAAATGAATCGAATCTTGGGATCAGGTGTTTTTCAGAAACAATCCCCGGTCTCTAATGTGAAAACGCCCTTAGATACTGTAATAACAAATAATATAGGTTCCCAGGAGACCCTTTTGGTTCACATCCAGCTGCAACACGCATCAGACAAACACAAGACAAATAAATATCAACACAATTCATAATTACTAATGGTCATTAATGAAACTGATAGCAATAGGAATAAACAACCCTTTAAATTGATTTGTTCTGCATCAACGCCTTCAGGGTAGGAACCAAAATGTACATCACAAGGGACGACTCGGATCGGCCAAATTTGATTGAGGTTTCTTCAAGGACCTGACTTTATATAAATCATGAAGGACATTCAAAGACGTAGCAGCAATTTTGGCACACACATTTACAATACCCTGCAAATTTCCTTTGATATGAATAAAGTACTAAAGTAGCTAAAGTGCTTTCTTACACACAGCATCAACCTGGGGCTCAAAAAACAAAGGACATAGTAACTTGGGCAAAAAAAAATCTGCTAGAAATTAAATTTAGTGATTTGAGCTGAAACGCATTATTGCATATCAGTATCCATGCAGCTTATTTACATTCGAATTATCCACACATTTAGGGAAAACATCAAAATCATCTGGACACCATCAATACTCATTTAGAGGTGGCTTTTGCGAATCCCATGAGACATTTGCAAGCACAATGTGGATCATACAAGGAGGCGTAGCAGCTGAGCAACTAATCCCTCTCAATCCATTCGAGTCACCACCTCAAACCATGTGATGACGATACTGAACGCACAACCAACAGATTAGCGCTTTAACGCCCACCTGCTGCACATTACACCGCATAAGGGTTACGCTGCATGCTGCTTTGAAGTTACCTTGAATCGTGAGCTCGGCTCGGGCCTCGATGGAGTCGTTCGCGTTATCTGCCAGGCAGCTGTATATCCCTCCGTCCTCTTCGGTCGAGTTAAAGATCTGTAGACTGCCTCCGCCGAGGAGCTCAAAGCGGCTGTCGCTGCGGAGAGGAAAGGAGAGAAGAAAGAACCTGGTCAATACCGAAGTGCACTTCCTGCTGAAGGGTCGAAATCTAACAAACAGAAGCAGCAGGATGCTTTGTGTCCACTTTCATTCAGGTTAATGCTATTAAATACAGTCACTGATGTGTGCATCTGGATGAAGACAGGATTCTGAAGGGAATGATAGCAGAAACTAATAAATCTTTTTCGCAATTTGACCACCAATCAGGGTACGAAACAAATTCATGCGATAGAAATGTCTTGCATTTGTCAAAAAGAAAACGTTCGTAAAAATAAAAAAGAAGCGCTCAGGTGGCCGGGCATGGTCCATGTATGTGTAGATCAATTGTTGAGATCAAATTGTCCCTGATGGCAACTGTCCCCCCCCCAAATGGTTATGTTTATGACCCGAGAAAGAAAGTAAAGCCTGTGTCAGGACAAGCCATCAATTATTTACATTCACATTACGCTTTATGCTTTGTCTTTCAACCTGCTGATCACATGTGGCGAAGGGGGGTGGGGTTTGACTGCAGTGACCGAACGGGAGACTGGGACGGAGAAGAAATCAATGGGCTGAAGGATAACAGCTGATGAGACAGCTAGAATGAGCGACAGGATAAGAAAGAAAGATCGACTGCCAGAGGACGTAGTGCGGAGTTGAAAGACAGGAAAGACAGACAGAAATAGACAGAGAGAGAGGGAGAGAGAGAGAGACATAAATAGAAAAAGAGACAGAGAAATAGAGAAAATGGATTCTGGCTTCTTGTAGCGTTAACACAGAGATGCAGCGACAGCAGTTCCTTTGCTTAACCTGATCCACCAGCTATCGATCGGCTCAAATCCCAGGGCCACTAACACTACGGTTTTATGCACAGAGCACCTCCCTCTCTGTACACCATCCATACATCTCTCTCTGACCTGGACCATCTGCTGTGTGCAGGGTATATGGATCATAGGCTCGCATTGGGGTTCTGATTACACACACAGAAACACACTCCAGTGCACAGCCAGGTGTGATCGACTGTCGCAAAAGAATTTCAACATGCTTTTAGGTAAAACCTCACCCCTCCTTCACGAAACAAAACGACATACTATGTGACGTGACTGCTGAGGACGTACTCGAAAGTTTCGCTCCTTGGCTTTGATACGGCACTAAATGTTCTTTAGGAAGCAAGTCGCTCAAACACGAACCCCCCCAAGAGAGCCATTGGACAGCTCTGGCACTCGCGCAAACACAAACCCACAGGAAAACGCGCTCTCAGTGCTTCTCATAAAGGGGTCCTTTGTCATTCTGGTCCGGGCCAAACCAAACACATAAGCCATACTGCCAAGCACAAGACCACAGAACATTCCTGTGTCCTTTCTTTTTTTTTTTTAAAGGCGATGATGTAATTCTTTTTACGGAATAAAAATAAGACAAGAACTGCAGAGCATCAGTGCGTCAGTTTCATGAGGTTTGTTGTGGTCTGTATTCACAAGATCGAGCACTATGTTTATAATGCGTTCCGCCTGGTTAATGCAACAGTTCACTGAAATAAAAATCAGCAGAAGTGGTATCCTAATTTAAAAAGGACATTTACCAGAGGTGGTCTTTGGTAGCGTTTGAAGAGGGAGAACACGAATCGATTAAAAATGCATTACGCAAAAGCTTGTCCCCCGACAAAGACCTTTTAATTAGTCACCAATTTTCACCGTCACTTCTCCGACTCGTCCACAGTAACAGCTCGAGACTAAGCTGGTGACTGGAGAGCAGCTCCGGTGATAAGTGAACACTGATGACAATTAAGATTGTAGACAACGAGGCTGCTATTCTTCTGTTAAATCCTGGTCTTTGTTCCTGACAACGTCCAAGCAGCTACACCATCACGAAGCTTTAAAGAATCCAGAACAAACATGATTGAGCTGCTGATGAAAACTGGACTACTTTGCTCATGAGATGCATCCACTGGGACTGATAGCTTGTCTCCACCAGGGGCAGTTAGTGTTGTCACTGCAGTCGTCAAACTCGAGCTCAAAAGACTCAAAAAGTGTGACTTGTTATTTTCAGCCAGTTAGCTATAAACTACTATGTCTGGGTGTCCAGTTTAATGCATGCTCCCACAAAACAACACCTTCGATGATATACCTTCTCGAAAAGAAATTGGAAAGGTGTAGGGTAAAAAAAAAAAAATCAATATGGCACGTCCAATGTTAAGAATGAGAAGATTTGTTTTTGCTTTACTTGGCTGCTAGACCCCTGGAAGGCATTGTGTACCATGGTCTATTTGTTTTGCCAGGAATTCTGCTGGCACACCGATATTTTGATTAGATCGTAACGATACAGCCCAAAGCCTCGACCTGTGTAATATGCAGACGTTAGAGATCTAAGACAAAGATGCAGTGTGCTGGAGATAGACCAGCCAGCTGCTCAGTGCATGGAGGGGCCAATACACATCTGGAAAATAGGAAGGGTGAGTACAGGGGGAAAAAAAAAAAGAAATGTCCACACACAGATCAAAACCACTACAGTGGCACCTTGGCATACAAATTTAATCCGTCCAGAGGCGTATTGCAAAATGCATTTTCCCATAGGAAATAATGTAAATGCAGATAATCTGTTCCTGGCAACCAAAGATATTACCAATTTTCAACATTATAATCATAGTTTTGGATATAAAAACAATCAATACATTAAAAAAAAAACATGACAATTAAGTAAAATATGAAATAAATAGAAATTAAACCTCATTTAACCTTAATTTATGATTCCTCTTGGCACTAGCATACGGTTAGAAAATAAATAAATAAGTAAATAAATAAACCTTTTCATGCTACCGTCCTTGCTAACATTCTTGGGACCCATGGTGATGTGTCTTCACTAAGATCTTGCACAAAAGGCAAAAAAATTTTTTAAAAAAGCCACACAAAATAAATTTGTAAAAACTCTGCGCTTACCATTAATGCAAACAAAAAGTTTTAAGTGGGTCCCAAATGTATGTGCAATTTTTACCGGCGTTCGATTTGGCTCGGTTCGTTTGCTCGTATGCTTGGCATGCCGAGGCAAATTTCTTGCAAAATTTAATTCCTGAGTTCATACAGTATGCTGAGGTACCACCGATTTTGCTTTCTCTCACGCATTCTCCATACCGCTTATAATGTACAGAATCACAGGAGATACGAGGCCTCTGTGTTATCCATCATGCCTACTTGCTTTCTTATGACCCGAATTCCCCCATCTAGTCATCAACAATGTTTTGTTAAACTTTACACAGGCACACTGGCATTTACGGAATTATGCATTAACAGAAAGCAGCTGGAATCGTCCAATGTTCTATGCCAACCATCGCTGTTTATCCCTCAACAAGTTATCCCAGTCTATATTTATTTCAAGCCTTATATTATCTTCTGTGGTGCGTCAGCCAGTGAGTCACCCTGGACCTCATTTTAGCTTGGCTGATGGCGAAGGAGTCCGGACATTTGGTGCCATTCCAGAGTTAATAAAAAAACATGCTCGGACTAGAGAGCGAAAATTTTCCCAGCATGCACTAAAGAAGACCAGGGCGTCTTGGCTGGACTTTCAGGGCCCTGCACTAATACCGATGACATAAATTACCCATGCAGAATGAATGAACCGGGAAGAGCAGACGCTCGCTGTTAATCTTGTAATAATACTGACACTGCACGGAAAAGCAGCAGAAATTACAGCCCATTAACATTGATAAGCGGTTTTCCCAATGCCACTCTCGCAGTCTTCCAGCCCCTCCTCCGTGTAGGACAGCGGCGGGTGTACGGTGATTGACCCCAAATTGGATTTTAAATGGTGTTCCAGAGAACGAGCGGAGAAGAGTGGCAGTCTCAAAAAAAAAAAAAAAAAAAGACTGAGGGAGTGAAAGACAGCCATCTGTATTCTGATGTCGTGCACGATAGATTTAAAGCATCACCATGTCGGTGCTGCAACTCCAAAATAAAAAAAAAAGAAAGAAAACTTCACACAGTCTTTAGATCTCGCTGCTAAAGTGGCACAGCTACGCTACATCAACTGCGCAAACACTGCCCTGCTTCTGACCGTCCTCGCCGAGCAGTGTCAACACAATAAACATCGTGACATTTAAAGGTGGGACTCGGGATAGGAAAAAAGGAAGACGATCCCAGGCATGAGGGATGATTTACATGCAGCGTCAGCCCCGTTGCCCATGCATTATTCATCCGCTTTATTGGATCCAGATGATTCTATTCAGCCCGAGTGAAAAGCTTTTCTACCTCGTGGGTGAATCGGTGACCCAGACATTGTCTGTGAAACGCAATACTTCATAAGCAAAATCTCTTTCTATTCCTTCGGAGAGCTTAAAGGAAACGTGAACGGAGGCCGCGCTGACATTCGAAACAACAGGAAGATGCACTATATAGACCATGCTTTCTGCTGACAATGTTCCTCTAATTACCCTCACCATCAGGGGTTATTAAATCTAGAAGGTGGTTCCTCGGATCTTGCTCACCTCAGATAGGATTTCCCTTTTATTTTATTTTGGTCGGTGCTTAAGATAGTGTTTAGAACTTGGAGAAGATCTTAAAGGAATAGTTTGGGTTTTTCCAATATCAAAATTGAGCTGCATATAAGTACTTTACAGTAGGTCTTGTCCTTTATCAAATTGTCTGGTTGAACGTGAAGTTTGTCACCCGCAATGTATAGTAAGTAACTGGAGCCAAAATTCACAACCTTTGTTCCATGTGAAAATCTATTCCTGAGATCAGCTAAGACTCATAAGAAGCTTTGGCAGCCTCACTGAGCTAAATCGAGTTGGTATCTTTGAAAAGTATGATGTATTTAGTACAAAGACTCTTTTCTAGAGGGTTTACAGGCAAAGAGAGTTCTATTAGGGAGTTGCTCAAGGTTCCCTCAGGTTAGTTAAGTAGAGTGTGTCCCCCCCAGTGTGTCCTCATCATGACTGTATTACCTTCTAGCTCTCTCTCTCACAACGTACATCTTCTTAAGCCATTAATGCACAAATGCATGCTGATTAATCCGTGTTCTCCTGGCTACTTAAAACCAAAATATCAAATATACCTTCCATCTTTTTCCAGAACAAAGCATAAGCGCTTAACGACATCCTCCTGATCCGTCAAGTCTGTCTGAAGTGGTGGAGTAACGCTTTGGACAAAAGGCAATTTTCAGATCCGCTCGCTCACCTGCAGCCAACGCGGAGGCGTACGCTTTCATCTGTCTCCGCTACACTTTCATCAGTCTCCGCTGCCTCTCTGAATCCGTCTCTCCCGTTTAGCACCTCTAATCCCCGTAACAAGTTCAATCACACTTCCGTCTCCGGCGACGCAGAGGCAGACATCAGCGCGAGCTACAAGAATCACTCCCCGTCATCGTCAGTGTGGAGCAGAAACAGAATGTCAACAAATATTTTCAGGACCAGTAGGTTGTTTATTGGAGAATGGCATAATGCCCTTTTATCTCGGTGAGTGCGTCGAGAGGATGCCGAGGAAACACATTTGCATTCTTACTAGAAAGTTACAGATCACTGACGTGGCTTATATGTTGTGGCAGTGTAGAAACTAGTAATGCAAGTTTCTGAAAATGCAACTAATTTCTTTGGTTAATGCATGAGGATCCTCTCCAGGGTTGGGGGTTCAAATCTCATCTCTGGTATGTGTGGGTGGAGTTTGCATTTTCTCCCTTCCTCTTCTAAGTACGTTTCTTCTGGGTAATCAGATGCCCTCCCACAGTCCATCGACATGCATTTATCTATAACCGCACAAATCCAAAATGTTTTTTTTTTTGGTATTTATATTTTGTTTTTATAAATGCATTTAGGCGAAAACCCGAGAAGAAGAGAACGAGAAAGTTAACCTTTGCTCTACTCCAAATATTATTGATATTTCAGGTAAAAAATGTCACGAGGGATGTTTCTAATTTATCAGCTATGGTTTTGTAGGTCAAAGGATGTCACTTCTGTTTCAAGTCTGCAATATCACATGCTACCTGAACTGCAAGTGCTCCCTCTAGTGGTGTAAAAGTTAACAGATTAACAGAATGAGCGATGGAGAAATATGACGCAAAACATTATTGGTTAGTAAAGTTTAAGTATACCTTAAGTTTGAATACTTTTGGAAGAACTGCAAACATACAAAGTTGTACAGGTGTACAAAAGTTTTGTGTATGGAGCAGATTAGTTAGTGATTACTTATTTGTGAGTTACATAGTTATGGTTTATGATATGGGAGTATGATGACATATCTATCTATCTATCTATCTATCTATATATCTATATATATATATATATATATATATATATGAGCTCAGTGTGTGCTACATGCACCAGATATTTCAGAATATATAATGAGCTCAGTGTGTGCTACATGCACCAGATATTTCAGAAGAAACTGACGGCACAGATGAGTTCAGGTTTAAACAGCCTCTACTTCCAGGTTCAACTGGCTTTCATATGTGATTCAATCCATGCTAGAGTTCACTGTACTTTGCCCCAGACCTCCTCCTAAAGCAGACTTGGGCACGGTTCTCGAGTCTGAAACGATTGTGATCTCACTGACCAAAATGTACCAGACTTTGGGGTTAAGTGTTCTCAGAAACGATCGACGGGCCCTAATGTGAAAACGCCCCAAGGATTCTAAATGTTCTTGACAAAAAGCAGCATTTTTTTTACGTACCGATCCTTCCCTCAAGTCAAAGTGTCCTATTTGTTCAACACCATAATGATGGCTGTTTTGTCAGGCTCATTAACGTGGACAAATTTAAAACCAAGTATGTGTCCCACTGAGAAGTGTTCCCTTTGCCAGGAAAACAAAAAACAGAATTTTTTTTTTTTTTTTTTTAAGTTACATTTGAAACATGGTAGCCAAGAATGCTGGTGTCCAGTTTTTTTTTATTTTTTTTATGTAAAATGTACTATAAATAAATATAGTCACGCTGTAACCGATAAACTGTTACCTGGTGATACAGTGGAATTAATCACAATCACAAAGACCAATTAGTCCATTCAGTCCGAGTCTGCCTGCACCCCGCCAATTACCCCCACTGTCCTGGAATCACCACACACGGACAAGGAAATCTACTGGGTTTTTTTGTCCTCTCACTAATCAGTTTCATGAAGTCACAGGAAGGTCTGCTGGTGAAATTACCTCCAGTGCCTCCTGATCTACAAGCACATTTGGTAATTAATGAAGGAATGCCATGAGGATACTGATGATCACGAGGACGAATACTGCAATTATACAGCGTGTTACAGTATTATTAACAGCAGGCTTATTATTCATCCATTAACCCGGCAGTCGATACTTGGAAACGGTGATGGTCACAGGTGCATTCCAGATGTTTTTATTACGTGTTTCGTTAATCATTAAATACCGAGACTTTTTTTTTAGCCTTAGAGATTCAATTCAGCAACTATCCATGTTAAATCTAAAAACAATATTTATGCTTTTTAATGCCACACTGATGCATGTTCCCCCCCCCCCCCGATTTTCTCCCTAATTTAGTCGTGTCCAATTCCTCCCCGTCACTAGGGGGCTCCCACATTAAGGCTACTACTACCACTCAGCCGGGAGGGCCGAAGACTATCACGTGTTTCCTCCGAACCACGTGACGCCAGCCGACCGCATCTTTTCGAACTGCTCGCTAGCGCACCGTTGGGGGCGGCGTAACACACTCGGAGGACAGCGCTATCCGCTCCCTCCGTCGCGCGAGCTCACAGACGCCCCTGACTGGCTGTAGAGCCGTGATTAATGTGGGAGCACTAAGTACCTCTCATCCCTCCCCTCTGAGAGAGCTCGGCCAATCAGCTCTCTCTAGACCTCCGGCTGCGAGAGGTTACAGCACCACCCGGAATTCAAACTGGCGATCTCCGGATGATAGGGCGAGCGCTTTAACCACTGCGCCACTCGGAGGCCCACACTGATGCATGTTAACGCCAATTTGAGCCTCAGGTTGACCACCAGAGTGCTGCCGAACTCAAACTACCAAAGAATAAAACGCTAGATTTAGTATTAGCATGATTATTATGCTACGAAATACCTGCTGTACCATCACGTGCGCTCCTGTGCCTTCTCCACAGTCAATGTACTTTGACGTGTAACCCACAAGTGGTTGGTGAAGAACAGACGACAACTTACCAGCACGCTCGTGAAGCACGGTCATGAATTCTTCAGGACGAGGATGTTAACTTTCTCAGGCTCTAGCTGAGAGAGCGATCATAGTCACCGTCGATTCTTGGCTCCTCTTCATATAGATTTATTTCAGCTCTATCTCACTGATCTTCATTGGCATTTAGCTGCCCAATGATTTTCCTGCCGGGGGTGACTCTAGCCATAGTGGTGCACATTTTTCAATTTTGTATAAATTGACCCCTTAAACAGTCACAAGGGTTTAGGTCTCAAGTATACCTTTTTTTTTTTAATGAGCAATTGAACAGGTGAACACGTTAATCCATAATCAATTAATTGTTTATAGTTAGTGATAAGGTCACAATTTTTCTCAGTGGCAGATTCGTGTACAATTCCATTGGCACAAACTCATCAAAATTCATTAGGTGCGAGAAATTAAGTAAAGACAAATAAACCAAATAACCGTAAGGCCGTAGAAAAGAATGCTTTTGTCTCTCTGTCTTCATAAAAAAAAATAAAAAAATAAAAAAAACGACGAAGAAATATGATGCAAAACATTATCAGATAGTGAAGTTTAATTGGTTAATTATATATTAAGCTTGTGTTTAAATTATTCTTTGGCAAATTGGAAACCTTCAAAATTGTACACGTGTGCCAAGTTTTGCATATGGAGCTGATTAGATGGTGATTACACTACGGGATAGGGACTGTCAGTATACAATATTACATTAATACACTACTGTTCCCACAGCTCAATATCAGTTCCAGTCAGTGCTATATCTGATTGCACAAATGGTTCCATTCCAAGTGCAATATCTGTATATTAATTATTTTTAGTGCAATACGTAACTTACTGAGTGCTATATTTCATTATACTGTATTTTCTATTATTTTAAGTTTTAAATTCTTTAATTTCAATTTTTTCCCTAATCTCGTTTCCTTGTCTAATCTATTACTCCTTTCCTTTCTTCCCGGCAAGCAACTGTAACCAAGACAAAGCAATTTCCCTCTGGGATTAATGAAGTTCTTTGAATCTTGAATTACTTGTGTGTCACATAGTTATGGTTTATGTTATGGGCATACGATGTCTACATGGCAATATGCTGTTTACATTCTGCTTTACATTATACTGGTGATGCATTTATGGAGTTACATACTGTAGATATATATAACGGTACTAATTTTTTTGTCCCCGTAATAATCAAAACTGTCATTATATCCGATATAACACCACCCCTCCTGTGTGTGTGTGTGTGTGTGTGTGTGTGGGTGAGATACCACTTAAATCAAACAGCGTGTTTAGTCGCTGTCAGAGTCAATGGCTGAGAATTATACGCTTCCATAAAACACACTGTTATTACGCAAATACATCACTTTCGAACGTGAGAATATGAACCAGACCGTGAAAATATTTAGGGCTTGTGTGGATTTTTAAGAGCAGATCCCCAAATACTTGTAAATACAAGGCTTTATTTTTGATTTATTCGGAATTTCATACGTCTTAAAGACCTGCGATTGTCTTTTGTTAACATCGTCACAAATATGTGTGTATGTGTGCGTGTGTGTGTGCGCGTGTGTGTGTGGGTGAGAGACGCTCGCATTCTGAATGGCACTAACACTTCTCAGAGCAGGCGCCATCCCTCTAATTATTTACTCTAGCAGCTGGGACAGGCTGCTACGCGGAGCTAAGTCAACAGCAGCTAGCCAGCCAGACACACACACACACACACACACACACACAAAATCCTCAAACATGTGCTACTGAGCGATGAGCTTACTGCTCGTGTAGAACATCAGAATGTCAGATGCTGAGAAACCCAAGCTTTGTCGCTACCACCAGTTGGCACTTCAGTAGATGAGATAAAAGATACTCGACACCGCATGTTTTCTGCACCGCTTCGGACACGAGCGATGCCGTTCTTGCGCCTACCTGTCATCCAGGACGCGGTCGTCTCGCATCCAGCGGACGTAGGCTGTAGGGAATACGCTCACCACGCAAGGGAGCAGCACGCTCTCACCCACCACCCTGGACACCGAGTCTGGCTGCCTGAGGAACTCCAGCTTGCGCATCTCCAACGTTTCTGAGAGGGACAGAAGAAAATCAGAGCATGAGCTGTTCAACTCTACCAACGTTCCCAGTTTTAAATTGTATGAAGTTGGAGATTTGGACAGAGAAATCCATAGTTTGTGGTCAACGTTGATTATTTTCCCGTAACAATCTATCCAAAATGTTACATAAAGAATGCAAAGGCTGAAAAAAAAAAATTCATGACCCAAGACCTTTACGTCCTTCTCACCATTTAACTTATTTTATAATGAGACGGCAACTTGTAATGATCAAATCGGAGCCGTGATCGAACTGATTTGTCTTTAAGCCACACAGTGACCTATGAGTCATTTATAGAACATCTAACGTAGGGCAGGAACCAGTGAGAAACAGGTGCAGATGATGTCAGATGATCAGGTATACTGGTGATGCTGGATGCTGAGAGGCCGAGACAGACGAGAGGGGAAATGAGGTCGCTGCTGCTGAACTTTGCAGCCTGTTGCAGTAAAACATTTGTTCCCGTCTCTTTTACTTCACCCGAGATGAAGAATTGAGGCGTGGCTCAAGACGTTTGCATAGTGCTGTATAAAATGTTAGGAATATTTTATTTAATATTTAATATAGTGCCATAAAAAAGTGATTGCCCCTTTCAGAATGTTTTTTTTTTCCATATTTGTCACACTTAAATGATTGAGATCATCAAAAAAATATATATATTGCACAAAGATAACCAAGAGTAAATGTAAAATACAGTTTTCAAATGCTTTTTCTTTTACTTAAGGGGAAAAAAAACCTGAATGGCCCCATGTTAAAAAGTAATTGCCCCCCTAAACCTCAATCATCAACTGTAATTTTCATTCCAATTTGAATTTCCTTATTGTTTCTTTTCGAGATCTTTTATCATGCGTCACTTTATCAGACATGTTCTATTGAAATCATTTCTTGATTCAAAAGGCCTGACAGTAATTAGGCCTGGGTGTGGCAAGTGAAATTTAAGTTGGCATTCTAAAAATCATATTTCTTTAGGGGGGGATTTTTTTTTTTATGGCACTGTACGTATAACTAGTTTGGTTCCTCTGGGTAGAATATATGAGGAATGAGATATCTCTCGTAGCACCAAGAAACAAATTAATAACACACTCGCCTTGTGCTTCATATTAGATTATGTTCATAATATTAAGCTGTTCATAATCATAAGTGGGCCCGTTTCATTTCTTCCCTGAACATAAAGTTTGAGAACTCCTTCCTGAATCCCATGAGCCAGACATTAACAGGAAGAGGTCAGCTATGTTCTAAACTCTGGAATAACTTAAAGTCTCGTCAGAAAACCAGTGTTTAAAGTACAAAAGAAAAAGAAAAAAAAGGTCGTGACCTTAAGTGTGCAAAGATATTAATGGATGGAGGAGCATCCAAGGCTCAGACTTCAAACGCTCCGGTCTTGACGGATGAAGTGGCGTCCTGAGTGACCGCATGCTCTCGACCCCTAACAGAAAAGGCCCTGCTTGACCTCCTGACCTTCAGGAACCTTCCTGTTTGAGGTTTTAAAGTGCGCGTTAATCTTTGTTTTCCAGGCCGAGTGCCACGAGTGTGTTTAACTTGGTGGAAAAGAAAAGAATTCCGTTATCGTAGTTTCCACGGCTGCGTCACGCTGCAGTACGCGTTCAAGCTCTTGCTACATATATTCTTAGATAACGGCTCCGGGTGACTGAGTTTTTTTTTTTTTTTTAAAGCCTGATTTATGTCCTCTAATATCTTACTCAGCTCTCAGTGCTGAAACTCCTCAGTAAATAACGCTGCATGCTGAAGATCTGCCACCAAGGAATTCGGGCCTTCTTTTGGTTTAGGATGAATTACGCTGCTCTCTTTGATAACCCCGGAGAGGGCTCCCTCCCAGCAGGAAGCTAAACCCTAATCTCCTTCTCTCTCTGTCCCTCCTTTCTTTTTTATCAGAGGCTCTGAGCTCGGGAAAACGCAATCGAAGCAGACGCATGGTTTGTTTTGTACTTTACTACAAAGTAAGATGGCATTCTTTATATGCATAAAAAAAAAAAATTGTGCGCGCGTCGTCCTGGTCAGGGTTGCGGTGGCACTGAAGTCCATCCTGGAAACCATGCGGCAGGAAAACAGACTGGAGGGAATGTCAGTCCATCATAAGACACTAAACACACACAGACACACACCTGCGCACAATTTGGTATATTACCTGGTATATTTGGTAAATTACTGACCAACAATTTTTTTGAGCAAATGAGAAAAGCGTGTTAAATTCCACAAAGCCAGGAAAACTGAGGTCAGGATTACACCCTGGAGATGTAAGGGGGGGGGGGGGGGGGGGGATGGGAGGGGATGCACCGGACCACATCTAGATGTTTACAAGTTTGCAGACTATGATTAGTCATTTTACAATTCACATATTTAAAGTTAGAACAAACTAAAGTTCCTGCACTGATTCACTAGAGAGGCATCAAACACGTACACTAATATAATATAATTACTGGGGCTGTCAACAAAAACGCGTTAATGCATGTGATTAATCTAGAAATGTTAACGCATTACTGACTTTTTTACGAAAAGTAATCATTGACCCTAATGGCTTCCCAGAAATAATAAAAGGATAATAAGATGACTGAGGAAACATCACTGAACGGTATGCTGAATGGCCAGTTTCATTGGATAAAACCTAAATTGTTCGCTCGAGCAACCTTCAAAGGGAACTATTTTTATGAGAATACACTACATGTAAGATGTGGGAGGGGTGGCTCAGCCGATTAAGGCTCCAAGATACTGATTTTTGGATCTGAAGTCCCAGGTTCGAGCCACGCATCCAACATTTATTCCAATGCTTATAATACAAAGAAATCTGAGCATAATTTTTTTTTCTGATTAATACAATTTTGTGATTGATTGATTGATTGATCACAGACTTTGACTGAGATTAAAAGCACTAATAATTCCTTACCAGGCACGACCTGGAGCTCCACCTCGTCGCTGCTCTTTGTAGATCCTGAGTTTTCCAGCACACACCGGTACAGACCCGCGTCCACCTCCGTAGCGTTGCTGATGACCAGCGCGCCGCTGGGGAGCGTGTACACTCTGTGGTCCAGCGGCGCCGGCTCCTTATCACGCTCCCAGCGAATAAAGCTCACCAAGTCCGCATTGACCTCGCAGCTGAACACGTGGCTCTCCCCGTGACGCACAGACGCCGCCTCCGGCTGCCCGGAGAAACGGAGCATACCTACACAGAGAACACGGAGTACTTATTGAGATTATTGAGAAATCAAATCAATCACATAACCGCATAATTAATGCCACCGAGACTGTTCACGAGCAATTAGTTTTTCCTGAGCGTGTACAGAAGCTGATTTCATCCGCAGGGCCAAAAACAGAACTTTCACTTAGAGATGCTGGAGCACAGGTTACCGTCATGCATACAGTATATAATACAATGCATTAACACACAAACACCATTCTACACAAAAAACAGACAGTGAGCAAGGACGTGTGTGTGTGTGTGTGTGTGTGTGTGTGTGTGTGTGTGTGTGCGCGCGTAGTCAATTCCATTATTATATAAAGTATATAAACGCTATACTTTTATATATGTTAAAACAATCAAAGTTATTCTAATGAGAATGTCATAAGAATATTCAAATTCAATATAAATTAATTTTCCTGTCTATTTTTTTCTTAAATTGCTCTCAGACTATTGCTATAATTATTTTTTTAATAATTACCACAATTAAAATATCTTCCAAAAAAAAAACTTTTTTGATTACTTTAGCCAATCAAATAAAACATTAAATAAATAAATAAATAAATAAATGTACCAAAGCAGAAAAACTCAATTTCCAGCTCAATATTTTTGCTTCACATCATGATTTAATTATTATTTTCTGGTTGTTTTTACACGGTTTATTGTGTGTAATTAAAGCTGTGTGATTTAATTGCTTCTGTAAAGTAACAATTTGCTGATCGATTCAATTCAACCAAATTGTTGGGTTGACTGTTTAATTCAGGATCGAGTTATAATTTTCAAATGATTTTGGTAAACCTAAAATATAAATTCTCTAAAACTGACAGATACTTTTCATTCGAGAGCGACTGAATCAATCTTGTATAGCTTGATTCGCTTCATTGAATCGATGAGCCGGTTTCTGGTTGGAAATCGATTTGCACTTTATGTCTTATTTAAATGTCTAGCTCTGAAATACTCTAAATTTGACAATTCTTTAAAAATAAATAAATAGGGCCTCCGAGTGGCGCAGTGGTTAAAGCGCTCGCGCTATCATCCGGAGGTCGCTAGTTCGAATCCCGGGTGATGCTGTAACCTCTCTGAGAGCTGATTGGCCGAGCTCTCTCAGAGGGGAGGGATGAGAGGTACTTAGTGCTCCCACATTAATCACGGCTCTACAGCCAGTCAGGGGCGTCTGTGAGCTCGCGCAACGGAGGGAGCGGATAGCGCTGTCCTCCGAGTGTGTTACGCCGCCCCCAACGGTGCGTGAGCGAGCAGTTCGAAAAGATGCGGTCGGCTGGCGTCACGTGGTTCGGAGGAAACACGTGATAGTCTTCGGCCCTCCCAGCTGAGTGGTAGTAGTAGCCTTAATGTGGGAGCCCCCTAGTGACGGGGAGGAATTGGACACGACTAAATTAGGGAGAAAATCGGGGAAAAATCCGAAAAAAAAAAAAAAAAAATTTAATAAATAAATAGATAGATAGATAAAATGCTTTTTCAGAAAATTCCAACTTCTTTAGTGCTAGATTGTTCTTCTTTTCACAGTCGCTTAGTGCAATACCGCCACCTACTGGACTGGAGTGTGGAGCAGAAGATCGGCAGAGAAAAAGAAAAATGCATGCGTGTCGTCCAATGAAGATGCGTCACATTCCCAAACTCCTCCAAAAATAAAATGTTCTAATAAAAAAAAAAAAATCCCATATTTCTCAGAAAAAAACTACTATGCATCGGTTCTTCCTAATGAAGGTTCTGCGAAGGTTTGCTCAAACCCCCATGAATGACTTGGGAGGAGTTTCAAAAGATGGAACAAAAGTATTAGTATGACGACGGATAGCAATCCCGCAAATGTGTCGGCTATACTACGCAGGCAGGCGACACAAAAACATTGCCTTGTATAGGACGTGACCTTTAAACCATCAAACACCACAAGTTACACGACATTCCTTACATACTTTTAGATGTTTTTAATACTTTACAACCTGTAGGTCATAAAGCAGCTTGAAACAAGTCAGACAAAACACATTAGTGCTACCGAATCAGAATGAACAAAAAGAACAAAAACAAAAACACCCTGTATGATTTTATGTTCCACCCTCAAGCGGACGATGACACAAAACGGTGTAAAAAGGGTCTCGTCATCATGTGATTTACGGCAGGCTTTTTATGTGACCACGGAGCCAAATGACTTATATGCGGGCAAAAAAAGGCAGTCATGAAATGCATAAAATTGCGCAATAACTGCCTCACACTGGGCCTCTAAAATAGAGCACTGCTATGGAATTTCAAAGAAAGCCTTTAAAATAAATCCTGAAAGGCGATCTAGGTCCGGCTGGGAACAGAGCCAGGTCTGCAGTCCGCCGCAAGATTTGACGCAAGAAAAGTGGGTTTGCACAAAACAAGGATTTTTTTGGTGAATAATAATAATAATAATAATCGCCATCTTGATACATATTATTAGACAGCGCCTTTAAAGACCCCTTACAATTAATAAAAGAATGACATAAGGTAAAATCAAGACATAAATAAAGCGTTAAATTAGAACATGGTTAAATGCGGAGTCGGCCAGCTTAAAGAGATGCGTCTTTAGAGTGAGCGCATGTATTGGTGAAGCGACTTCCAGAGTTTTGGTGCAGCGTAGGTCCCCATAGTGCTGAGGTGAGGTTGGGTACAGAAAGTCGACCTTGTGATGAGGAACACGGGGAGCAGAACGATTTGCAAGTCGGGAGAAGGTCTTTGAGACATGCAGGGACGAGACTGTCAAGAGCCGCGAATGCATTTTGCAATCTGAGCAAAAGAGACCCAGGCATCCGGCGGAGTTGGATACGAAAAGTGTTAGCTTGGATTTCGTCAAGGCGGCGCAGGAAAGTCAGCTTCATCATGCTCTATTATTGTAGTGACAGGAGGAGAACCAAGCGGCAGGACTGACGTGGATGACTTTAGGTAATCAACATTCGCGACGCGTGGACAAGATCGCTGCTTATTATGCACACGATGGAGCAGATATGTGCAGACTTGTCACTTTTATGCCGTTTTATGTCTTATGTTGCCGTCTGGAGACGAGAACAGAGAGGGAGAGAGAGACCGTATCACCTGGTTCTTCACAAACGGAGAAGGTTTTATGACTTTAATGCCACTCCAGCTCCTCTGGCACGGACTCTCACCGAGACAAGCTCTTACTAAGGAAGTTTAATCCATTCATATAGAAAATGCAAAGAGCAATCTTTATATACTACTGCTGCCTCTTAATATGTACACCTGGGTGACTTTCTTTGTTGGAAGGAAGAAGGAAAACTTCCAGACATGGCTTGTTGCACTTCATCACAGAGCACGAGCGTCACTCTGGACGTTTTGGCTGCGCTAGAACACTGAGCCTGCTGTTATTTTCATCCGCTGTCCGAATGTTTCCTACTGGACCGTCCAAGAAAAACATTTACGCAATGATTCCTAACAGCGGTTTGGACGTGGTGTGGGAACGAAGCCTATATCCGGCGACAGACCTCACACACACACACACACACACACACACAGAGGCTGTAGGTCCATCAGGGAAGGTCAACTCCACTTCATATAAAGTAATGCTCCTAACCGCACCAGACATCATGCTTGGTCTGTTGACCCCCAACACAGATCAGGGTTTGCACACGTACCCTCTCACTTCCTCACTCGGTGCACGTTCGGTGTGTGTGCGCACACATCGACAAAACAATCAGAGATTATTGGCTGGGAACTTGAGTGATTTCGGTGCAGTGGACTGCGTTAGAGGTGGCTCCCATCGTTGTTTACCAGCAGGACTCCGCAGAGAGGCAATCTGCCTCGTCCAATACACGTTATTGAAGGAGACTTCTCGGTGAAATAGACGCCACACGCACAGAAGCAGAGCGAGGATCGGAAAGAGAAGAGGCAGCTGCTCAGACTCGAGCCTAGATGAATGTTTTTTTTTTTTTTTTTATGAAACAGATGTTGTGTACTTTATTGACAATCCAATGAAGTTACATGTCCACTCAAATGTTGTCCGAAGAGCTCAGGAGGATTAGAGAGGCCACTCCGGCTACTCTGGAGGCTGCAAACAAAAATGCACACGTCCCTTCCTGATCTCCATCAGACTCCAAACCCATGAGCAGCCTAGACACGTGGGATAACAGTGTGCAAAAGGTGCAGGCTGTTAGGATTCCTTGTTAAAGGGGGACTGTTATTCAAAATTTAGGAGGCTTTTAACGAGGCTTTTGATAATGTGACACCAAGATAACGTGTTTTGCACCATCGGTTTGATCGGCTGATCAGCGGTCACGCCCAATCAAACTGAAAACCAGCCAGTTCTGGTCACTGCTCGATCGACCGGGTGATCTCTATGATACATGTAAAAGCCGGCACCCATAACCGAATCGATTTTTACCCCTATCTCTAGTAACCAAGCCCTTAGCAATGCCACAGAAACACCCAGCAGCTACGAGCAGGGATGAAGTCACACAGCAACACCATTCACAGGAGGACATATACCATTAGAGAAAAATATTAGGATGTAAAGTCCCGGATGCCCCGCGGAGGCAGACCCCATCGGCTATGATCAGCCCCTCCCAGGACGCTCTGTACTTCTTAACTGGTCGTTTGAGGAAGCAGACGGCTATTAAAAAAGCTCAAAAATATTTACAGGCGGCCAGCCAAACATCCCCTTCCACTCCGAGGTGGGCTCCTCAGGCCCAGAACCGCGCAAGTCAGACTCCGCCGAGTCCGATTTACTGACGCCGTTAAACCCGGCTATGAGGAGATAAATCTGTTTCTGTCACGGGTCCGTGGTGAAAAATCACTCGGAATGGCGAGTCTCATCTCTGGAAGTGCAAGCTCATAAGATGGGGAACACTGGGCCTCCAAGCTCCCAAGGGTAAATAAATCCACAGATCTTTCGTTCTGACTCAGTAAAATGAGCAGATTAAGTTGCCCCCTGCTTGCCTTCATGTAATATTCATGAGCGGGGTTCGAGCAATCTTAATATGACTTCAGTCCAAATTACAGAGATCTTCAAGCTTCGTGTCGTATTGTTTTATTAATATTAATGCGGAAGAGGGAGGGATAGGCGACCGGAATGTGACGCAGTTCAGAGTAAAGTCAGCCCAAGACCTGACTGCCGCGTACCCTACCCTACCCTAGCCGCTGCATAATTCACGAATCTCACATGCGCTGTTGTATATTTTATAGCAGGATGCAGGCTTTGTTCTATTAAGAGCTGAAAATGGCAGAGTAACAGGCTACTGTGTGTTTTCTCGTGGCATTGTGAAGAGAACGGCTCGTGCCTTTCAATCCCAGGCGGGTTACAGTCAGGTCTCGACTAATCATGGCTGCACACTTTAACTATCAAAACGGTCGAGCCGCTATTCCGCTACACAAGAGATATTAAAATAGGCGTGACGAAACGCCTCGAGATCTCTTCTCCATGTTGAAGATGGTGATTTAGCGACTCGTTCAAACGGCCTTTTGTTAGATCCGGCCGATGGTCTGCGCCGTCCAGTGACGGCTGGAGATCTGAAGAGCAGAGATAACGCCGGGCCATCTTTCATGATGGTTCAGATACCAGGAACAATGCCTTGGCTGTCTGGTTAATGAGCCAGACTAATGATTATACCTTCCGAAAGACGAGCCACGCATGCAAATAAACACAGCGGCCACCTCTGGTACCTTTTTTATTTTTCCATTTAAGAGACCTCAGTGGAATATGGAGGAGCTCACAGGCAGAGCTCACAAGCTGTTTTAGCCTGCTTAGAATTTGCATGGACATCTTAAGATGATCGTGCCAAAGATTTCGGTGTTAGTGGGGATGAAAATCACCAGTCACCAAACAATACTATATTATCATCACCACACCCCTATGCCAGTTCGATTCCATCCGATCTGGTTACAATTTCAAACCTTTTTTTAATGTTTAAGTAAGCACATATCTCGGTCATATCGGCCGATCAAAGTGAAGACCAGCCAGATCTGCTCGCTGGTCAACTGACCTGTTCATCTCGATTATAAATGCAAAGATAGTTTTTAATAATCGATTTTGGAGTCGGGGGCAATATGTGAGTCGCCACATGAAAGAGTCGTGATTCATGACTCCATCAGTTTTTCCTCCATTTCTACTGATTAAGAGGCAGAAATCCAGGTAACATCTGTGTCATTCTATTTATAATAATAATAATAATAATAAATATATTAAACCAGAGCTTTCGTCTCGCTCCAAAATCTGTGATAACTGCACAAATATCATGATCGATTATTACTGCTCCTGTAAAGGCACTCGATGTCAGTAGACACTTAAAAAGTGTCCATCTCTCTTAAGAGTTCTTTGCTTAGTCCCTATGGGGAAACCCTTTACAAGTTCCATGTGGATTCTTACGACAAAGGCTTTCTCTACTTTTCATGAGCTCCAAGCGAAGACGTCTCAAATGTTGGCCAAAGAACTGTGGAGGAATGCCGGTGTAATGCGTCTCCCCAGAGGGTCGAACCTGGCGCGGACTTCCTTACATCCTTCAGGAGAAATGAATATTCGCGTCAGACAGGTACACGTTAAGAGAGTGCAATATGATGGGAGACGCAGGAACGTCTCAAAAGGAAAAGGAAAAGGAAAAAAAAAAAAAACGATAAGATGAAGTGACGATATTTAGAGAGGCACGGTGAATATTAAACGCAGAATACCTCAGATCTCAGAGTTCAACCTTGAGTGCATGTCCTCTCCACGAGTCTGTGGGTTTCCTCTAAAAACATCGTGGCAGCTGGCTTGAATACACTGCAGTGTGCCTTGGTGTAATAAAGTCAGAGACGGTGCCAGTCATGCGTAGTCAGCCGTCAATCAAACGCAGGGTGTCGATTCTATTTACATTTCGTGCACGGATTCTTAACTTGATTCAATTGACTTTTAATGTGATTTGTTTCAAGCAGCTATATTTCCTTACAAGTTTTGAATTGTCTAAAACGACTGTATATATCTCATATTTGAACACATTTGTTAAAACGTTATATTGCAAGTGATGATCTTTTTTCCTGCCACACGCCTGCTCCAAACTCCAGTCCAGTAGGTGGCAGCATTTCACCAAGCGACTCATAAATTCAAAAGAAGAAGCGGCGATAATCTTTCCAAATGCGAGTATTTCACAAGATCTTTGCGAAAGATGCAGGAGGTTTGCATTTTCTGCAAAAGGAATTCGCCAATTTTGGAGCATTTTATGACGTCCGCTGTTTATTTTATTGCAGCCTGCAAGCTTTGCTTTATTAAGAGCTATTCTATTCTATATCTCTTCTATTCTATTGAAATGGCAGAGTAACAGGCTACTGTGTGTTCTCGTGGCATTGTGAAGAGAACGGCTCGTGCCTTTCAATCCCAGACGGGTTACAGGCAGGTCTCGAGTAATCAGGACTGCACACTTTAACTATCAAAAGGTCGAGCCGCTATTCCGCTACACAAGGAACTGTGATATTAAAGTAGGCGTGACGAAACACATCGAGTTCTCTTCTCCATGTTGAAGAGGGTGACTTAGCGACCCGTTCAAACAACCTTTTGTTAGATCCGGCCGATGGGCTACGCTGCCGAGTGATGGCTAGAGATCTGAAGAACAGAGATAACGCCGTCTTTCATCATGGTTTCTGCAAAAACTGTGGTCTATTTTAAAATAATTGCCAATTTTAGATCATTTTATGATTGGAAGTTAACCTAAATCATTTAAAAATTATGAATCGACTGAAGTATGAATCAAAAACTGACTCGACTCAATGAATCAAATCAGCTTATTAAAGAAAGATCAATGAAATTACTTAATCGATTTCATCGCACACTACACTTGTCTGCACTATATCGACTGATGGGAAGATGTAGGGGGAGGGAGGAATTATTCAGTTACATATCAATTCTTTCACGTGGCAATTCAGGTATCAGCAGGCTGACTCCAAAATTGATTTTTAAATGAATGAATTTGGCAATTTCTTTCTTGTATCTGAGCAGTAAAATGTTGCTGTTCCTTTGTAATCCTGCAGGTGGCGTGCTCTAAACTAGTCACACATTGGCAGGAGGTAAGGCATCCTGTGAGATAGAAGCAAATTATTTGCTAAATTTGTTTCGGGATATATAGAAAATCGCAATACAAATTCAATCAGCACCTGGGTATCGTGATGATATCGTATCGGGACGTCCCTGGTGATTCCCGTCCCTGACTAACAGTCTGGCATTCCCTGTCCAAGTTGACGCAGTTATCAAAAATGATTAAAAGATTCGTAAAGGGTTTCCTAAAAAGATAAGAGAAAAACAAGTCTGTACGAAACAGACACATCCAACTAAAGCGTCTTCTCTTTCTTGACTTCCAAAAACAATATAGCAGTCGAGTTGCTCCTTCTAGACAGCAGTGTGCTTTATTTCTCTCTATCGAACAGAGGCAATACATTTCCCAGAGGACAAAATGTCAGCGCGCGCTCATGGGTTATATTCCGTGTCACTTTCCAGAAGCGCCTAATAAATGGGAAACGATAACGCGGCGCAGACGTAAACACAATATTTCCACACGGCGGTCTCTTTAGAGAGAGCGCCGACCCGCTCCCTCCGTCGCCGATTTGTTTATCACCATGGGGCATTTTTACGGAGTGGGGCGTTTACGCGTGTTGGAAGTACACTTTTCAGAAGTGTCGAACACTGCGAGGGGAATAAACCTGTCACAACTGCCGAGACAACTGATCAGCGCCTGGCAGAGAGAGACAGGGGATCTGAGAGAGAGACCGCCCTGTTACAAGAGGAAAAATGCTATGCTGTCGGTTTCAGAGCGCTGTAGAGACTGAGCTCAGTCCTTTGCAAAAAAAAATTCCAAGATTATAGAGCACGGTTGCTTTTTATGCACAGCTGCAAAACAGCTGATCATGGGGGTGGAGACGTCACCGGATCTACACTGGCACCAGGCTGGTTTCTAAATGGATGTCAAAACCTTACTGTATTCCCTGATCACCTTCCAGTATTTATAAAATCGTGATATTTATAGAATTGCACTGAAGATGGATGTATCGTGATGACATCGTAGCAGGTGATCCCTGGTGATTCCCATTCCTGATAAACACATCAATACCTGATAACTTTTTTGATGATCATCATGGCAATTAGACCTGTAACAAAAAAAAACAACAAAAAAAAAGACTGGCAGAAAAATGCATTACATCATATGAGGTTTATCTCCCAGCTGTGCCTTCAGGCATCCCAGGAACACACACAAACTTTTATCGTACGACATGGAACCTTTTTATCCCTGGATATGTTCTTACACCGCCTAATCCTAATGTTTTCTAACGCATTTGTTGCTTCAATACGTGCAAAAGCAAAACAGCCTTGACTTGCACAGTACAGATGTTGAGCTCTCGCCTTGCGTAAACACACTGCCTACACGGCGAGCCCAGCTGCTCCTTGAACGTGGCCAAACAGTCCTGTGTGTTTATAAAAATTATTCAGCTCGTCGTTGAGTTTACATTAAAACCGGCAGCATCCTGTTCAAACATCCTGTCCGCCCCAGCGATCCGCGGCGTGCTGCACCTAGGCCACCTCGGCGGCGCATAACTGCACTCAGTGCGAGCAACACTCGAACCTCTGTATTGTAGCGGCAACGGAGGCAAACAAATGAAATTGAAATATCATTCAATTAGGTTGTCTAGACAAAGGCAGGCACCTCAGCCGGCAGACCAGCCGCGTAATATGAATGTTTGCCGTGCATGAGCGGAAGCGGCGAAAAGAACTCGCAGGGCCCCAGAAGAGGAAGAGGAGGAGGAGGAGGCGAGGGGGCCGCAAACAAGAACGACTGTAGCAGCGGCCGTTACCGTGGAAACCATGGGAATAAAATGAACATCTGTGGAATGAACATGTGTAAATTCAAATGCCAAGGATGTTAAGGTCAGCGTTGTAATTGACATGCGAGAATCAATTAAACAAAATAGAGATGAGCGCGTCGTTCTGCTTAGGTGCACACCGATGACTTTTCAAAGCCATGAATTAATGCGAGAGGGGGGGGGGGGGGCATGGAAATCAGACCTCATTGTTCAACTTCTGATTTATGATGAAAACTAGCAGTTGAACAATTGTTAGAGACGGCGGATTGGCCGTTCTATGCATCAAAGCCTACTAGCAAGGATAAAAAAGATAATGTGATGATGAGATTTTATTTATATGTACATATGTGCTCATCTACAATAAGGTTTTAAATATTTCAATTTTAAAAGATTCACCAGATCAAAACAATTTTTTTCCTTTCAATATCAAAACGGTCATGGATTTCGAAATGTCTCTAAAGTCGAGGCGCTACACATCTGTGTCTTAGTTAAAAAATGTGTTATGGCAGACGGTCTAATTATGACGGGTGTTCAAGCCAAACCTGGACTTTTGATCGTGCAGAGCACAGTTATAAAAGTAAAAACTTCCTTTATTTCTCTATATAATGCCCTGCAACACTAATGCACCTATCCCGGTGTTTCACTAGAGCTTGGACACCATCAAGGTAGAAAGATTTCTCAGTAAACCAGAGCCGTGATCAGACTGCCTGCTTTACTTCACCTCTAAACCGCTGGCCTCCCAGGAACTCCTTTAATGCCCCAAACATGTGGGAATGACTTGAAGCGAGGTCACGACTGTATGGGGGATGTGACAATAACTCCTAGTCGAGTTCTTGCAATGTGCAAGTGGTGTTGGTGAATGATTGTGTGTACAGTTCCCACAGACAGATGCGTCTCTTCTGCCAGCTGGCGACAATTTATCTGTCCATTTTCAAGGATCAACAACTGCAGTGGGCTCTGGGATCGTCGTTCACAGACATATAGGCTTCTTTAAAAACGTTTGCACAAACCTTTACTGCGGCGAAGAGTCTCATCACCGTACTGTGCTTGAAGCCTTCCGTCATTCGTGCGAAATGTCATCACAAGTCCCGGTTTGATTTGAACACCCCTTGTATATTCAGCTGTACTTGGTCCTCTGTATACTCCAGAGTAAGACAGTACAAATTGTGTTTTTCGTGTTTGTTTCTTCCCCCCGTAAGAAGTAGATAAAGCGGTGCGTGCATAGCCGAATTACCTCCTTAGTTCACTTATTCCACGGATCGTATTGCAAACACAGTCAGTTTTGTTTCCCCCTGCTTCTTCTCACACGTCACTGTTGTCAGTGCTGCGGTCAAAACGGACAGCCGCATAGTAAAAGCAGTACAATATCAATGCTGGTGTAGTACAGTACTCAACTCTTATACTGTTACGTATTAGAATACTGTGCATACTAGCATTACACGAGAATACTGGTTTAAAGCTTTGCATTAACTCAATTCTTTTGCTTTTTGACGAGTTAAATCAACAAACGGGTGTATATACCTAAAAAATACATTATATATGAATATGGTTTTGAATAAAAGATGCACATGAAATAAATCAATCATTTCTTCATGCAAATACTTGTTACCTACTACACCAGTTACAGTTACACCCACCTGAAGTGGACCAAAGGATAAAGAGGTTTAGAAATGTAGTAAAGATCAAAAGCTTTTTTTCTTTTGCAACCAATAATGTGTTCATCAAACAAGCTGTAGATAACTTTAGGTGTAAAAACATCCGCATCATCTTTACAAAAACAACCAAACCTTAAAAAGATCCCATTTGTTACTATTTCTTTACCAGGTTAACCCGGGTTTCATAACTCCAAAAATATAAAACGTGCATGCCAACGCTCCAGCTGAAATACCCCTTTAGATAATGCATTTTTATACCTCAAACTCCTCTACCAAACACACCATTTCAGTGTCTACGTAAATGAGCTACTGCTGAGCCATGCCCCTCCAGAGAACAGCAGAGCCGAGCAACAAGCTGGGTCCGGGAGGGGATCATCATGTATGAGGTCACATTAGGGAGAAATCTAATCGTCTTGTTTAACCATCAGTCCAAACAAAAATAGAAAAAAAATAAGACACAATTACTAACTGTGAATAATACGTGCCCTTTAAACCTGACAGAAATGTTTTCAACTGAACTGTGCTGCATTGGAGTCCACTACTGATGTGGATGAACATACGAGTGCTGGATAGAATAGAGTTCATCAGGAGCATCTCTACGTTCGCAATCGCTTGTGTCCTTGAGTGTCTCTTCTTGTGCATTGGGGAGAATCTGAGGAAGAGCAGACCATCAAATTTTTTGGGGTGTATAATGGATGGTCATGAGCATTTCCCTCATTTCTCTCATCTCTACTGCACCGTTTCCAATGCTGCCTTATGTGAGCAGATCAGGCTTCTCTCAACACCGTAATCAAGCTGATTGAAAACAGAGTACAAGTATGTTGGAGGAATGCTGAAGAAACGATCGAGGAGGTCAAATGGAATCACGCCACGCCACAAGTCAGAGAGGCATGCACAGATGAAGTGTGAAGCCACTGTGAAGCCGGAGCATACAAAGCCTGGAATGCTGAAACCTCAAACTGAGGAGAGGGAGGGCTTCCACAGGAGGCCACGTCCTGCACCGAAACCACATCCGCGCACAAGCACACTCAAGCATGCACGCGAGCTCCTACACTCCCTCGGTTCTACACACACTTAACTCCCGCACTCTGTCCGGCTGCCAGGAGCTATTCCACACCGTTACCACGGATGCCTTGTCCACATCTGTATGAGGGAGAATTTGAGCTGTAACACAAGCCAGGGTCTTTGTTGCTTTAAACGGTGCCTTATGCGGCATCTGCTCCACATTTTCTATGACGACCCTTGGAATGAGGATGTTGGAAAGGGATTTTAAAGATCACAGAGAAACAAATTGATCAGGTATACAGATTTCACAATTAGTTTAACAGGCCTTCGCAAAAACGAAAACACATTGTGAAGACGAGGAGCGCTCTTGACAGAGCGACCATTCCTGAGATTTTAATAGTAGCGCCAAATTTCAAGGCTGACAAAGGAAGGTGAAAACGGGAATCCGATGTAGATGAGTAGAAAGAAGGGAAGCCCGGGGAAAAGCCCGAGGTGCGGGCAGCGGTGATAGACATGTCGAGGTAACAGATGGCAACATCGGCGCAGATGAGCCTCCAGGCAGCTTGCCTTTTTCTTGCACTTTAAACGTGAATAATAGGGTTCTTTAGACCGGACACCTGCAACAACGCTAAGTGTGAAACAAGTGTGAAAGCCGAACCCTGTGTGAAAGCTGCCACCCTTTGCTCCCTCGAGGCTAGCTGATCTCCAAAGACTTTTGTGTCCCAACAACAAATCTCTTCCTGAAGCATGTATCAGGTATAACCACAGCAATTTCATTCTCACGTAGAAGGTTACCTCAAACTAATTCAACAAAGGAAAAAAAAAAGTTACATTTTAGGCTTTTAGCTTATGCCTGAAGCTTTTTTTTTTTTTTTTATAACACAGTTTGGATCTCAAGATCCCTCCGACTCTGCAAGGGGTGTTCCGACTGAAATATGGTCTGCTATTCCTAGTATCGCGTTTAACCAGATCCCCAACTGTGAAATGTGACATGCTAGAGCACCCAAAGAGATCAGACCAGCCCCGTTTAGAAAATAATCAACAGCCTGGGTGTCATCTTGCATCTACGGTCCTGGCCGCGTTCTCGATTTATCCGCCTGTAGAAATGAGCTTCAACGCCTGCTCCGAATGTGATGACGGGAACGCCTCCAACCTCCCCAGGGCCCTGGCATAGAGAGTTCAGGCCAGTTCAGTGAAGCAGGGAAACTACTCCAGCCTGAGTACAGCCCCTGAAAACCCCTCTCATTCTGTTCATTTAGTGCTTCGCAGGACTCGTTCTGGCAAGGCGCGGCGGACATGCTGGAGAACTCGGCGACACGATTTGTTTCGTTTGGAGAAATAAAAACGGACATCTGGTTTATTTCTGCCAGCTCGCCGTCCCCCGCTGCTCCGGAGAGAAAGGCAAAAAAAAAAATCCTGTAACGTGGCAACAAAGACCGCCGTGCTATCTTTTATTAGTTTTGACTGACGCGCAGTCTGGGGCCCAGATCAAAGCTTTCGGGGCAACGATTCAACGATGCAAACATAAAAAGCGCCTCTCTGCTGAACACTAACAAGTATAACAAACAAGTCCAACTTAAAACCTTTTGACTCGCATGACGGCGGAAATGAATCAATAAAGCCGAAGCAAAAAAACAAAACAAAAGGCAGCTGAAAAGAAAACACAAGTAGAGCGTGATACTGTAATATTAGAGGGGTTGAAAAGCCAACACGTTCAGTGGAAAAGTGACGCCCGGTCACATGCTGCGAGGGGATTTGATGCTGCCAGGAAGAACCACGGTCCCGCCTCCTACCTGTGTCCTTTTTCTTTTGAAGGGTGAAAGCTCAGTCAGGGCAGACTTCAGAATCCAGGCCAACACACCCACCGAATTCACCAGAACAATATCTGCTAAAGTTTGGAGCATGTTGAAACAAGGTTAAAAGAGATCCCGTGCTCCTTGACACGACCTTGACCAGACAAAGGCACGAACCCGAAGGACGTTTTTTTCTTCTGAAGTTCGGCTCGTGTTTCAGCTCTTGCCTTCCGCTCTAATGACATGTGATAAGTCTTTCTTTAGTCTGTAATTTACATGTCATGGCTGTCACCAGACCTGAGCTAAACACATACAGTATTTCACGTGATTGAGCTGCTGGCGCTGTACCAGGAGTCATGCACGGACTCTTTGTCCTGATCCTTCTCCTCTACACCACAGCGGTCTAGTACGGAGCTAGAATCCTAAAGAATCCTAAAGAAACATTGTCTTTGGACTACATAAGTCTGGATTAAGTTACTTCTTACTTCCAATTTAATCAGAGCAACCATTATGTTCTGTAGCAATCAGAGACCGCAGTAATTTGTTTTACATAACATTACCAATGGAGGTCTATGAATTTTCCAGGCTGAAAAAAAATGAACTGGAAATAAAGTCATTGAAGTCGAGTGTACAGTTGCGGTCAGAAGTTTACATGCGCTCATCAAGAAGATGAATCTCATAGTGGGCTTTGTTGTATAGCAGATTCATTGCATAAAATAATCTCTATTGAATATGAAGTCCTTTATTCCTCAAAACCGGCTGGATCCGGCTCACCATTGGGTCAAAAACTGTCTGCAGTACTCCGGTGTCACTCGCTCAATCCGTGCCGGCTTGATTGCTTCAAGAAAACAGAAACGGGTACAGAAAACGTTGTTTTGACTGCTCTTCTTCACCACCGTCTAACAGCTTGCTCTCGGCTTTAGGTCTGGAGATGACCCAGGCCATGAAGCTTTAGAAGCTGAACACTACCGTTACTGATCCAGTTTAGCTAGGTTTTCAGTTTATTAGCTTAGCACAACTCTTTAGACAGATAGGTGAGAACTCATTTGTGAACTCTGAAGCTGTACAGGGAGAACTATAATGTATGCCACATGCTGTCTTGTATATTAGTCAAAAGTTTGGATTTTTTCCAAAACTACGTAATTAGGCTAAGTAACAACAGCAACTGAGTTGTTTTAAGACACAGAGGTCGGCCTTTCTGGAACAGTTCTTGCAAGAACAGCACTGTCGAGTGCGTTTGCAAAACCCATCAAGCACCATGATGAAACTGCAGAAGCAAGACCGAAACTCACCTCTGCTGCAGAGAAGTTCATTTAGAGTCACCAGCCTCAGAAATCACCAATGAATAAACAGCACCTGAGATTAGAGCCGTTATGAAGACTTTACAGAGTACAAGTATCAGATACATCTCAATCTCAACTGTTCAAAGGAGATTTTTGCAGATGTTGGACGACTTCAGCATGGCTTTACAGTGTAGAAAGAAATAATCATGAAAAAACACGGAAGTAGAAGGTGTTCCCAAACCTTTGACTTGTGTGTAAACTTGGCTTATTAATTCGGTTCTGCTAAATGTCTCGAAATGTCTTTTCATTCGCCTCTCATCTTGCCGTTAGCGACCCTGATTGACTACAGCTGGTAGCAGGGTTTGCTTGACACATCACTGAAAGTCCAATATTGCCATGAAAGTGATGTTCATAATGAGGGTATGTAAACTTTTGACCACAACTGTAACTTTTTAAAATTCCACGCACAGTAAAGCTCTCCAAGAAGTGAAATAACAGCTCTTCAAAGGAGACATGGTCAAAGAAGGCACCGTAGTACTAGTGTAGAAATTAATTTAAAATACGCAACAATATGGATTTGCTGAATTTTTTTATTCACTATAAAAAAAAAAATTACCTTTTAAAAGGTAAATCTTAAAACATCTAATCTGAAATCCTAAAAACAAGCGGGGAACGCTCGATAAGGTCCCGAACATAAACATTTCCGGTCCCTGAATTCTGATTGGCTAGGAAAATGCACTTCCTCAAAGTTCATTTCAAGCTACAGACGCTGAAACAGCGCGCTTGGAAAAGGAGTGAAAGAGAAAGAAATCAAGCAGCCAGAATGTCGGATCTGGAACATCAACAGGTAGATTTTGGAGAGCTCCAAGTCTTAGGCTAACTTGTTTAAAAGGAGTTTAATTTGTGACGTTTGAAGGTAATAAGACAAAATAATGTTGAGATAAACTAGAAAGTCTTGAAAAAACTAGAAGACTAGCATAAAGTAGAAATAGCACGGACACTGGAGACTCATTCTATAGAAATTAAACAGTTATTTACAGAAAACATACAATAGAAATAATTAAACATCAAAAAGTATTTGGTTTTCATTTATTTAAACCAATGTGGTGAGTTTTGAATATCTGAGGAATAATGAGTAAATACACCGCCTGGACCAAAAAAAGCACACTCTCCATGATTTAATTGATCGCCCTTAGCTTTGATAATGGTGTACAGTATGCTGGCAAGTTCATGTATGCAAATGATTCCTCATGCTCCCAGAACTACTGTACACTTTCGCAACAGGAATCTTGAAAAGTCCCATAGAAGAAAGCCCATAGACGTGATGACCTGGTGATCCAGTACATCCAGGTCGTCAGCTGACTTTAGTTCATTGCCACATAATGTTCCTGAGCCTAGAGCTGAGCGACTGAAGAACCCTAGATCATAACGCTGCCTTTAGGGGCTTGTACAGTAACCACTATGCATGACGGGAGCATCTTCCCTTCATACCCTGACGCGCACATGGCTCTGGAATCGGCTGTCTTGACTGATCACACCACTCACTGCTCTCTATTAAAGTGATTTTTTTTTTTCCTAATGAGTCTCAACTTCACTTGAAGTTGAAGGTTCAGCACAGTTTTAATGATTATAATAATTATTTATAATAGGAAAGGTGTTACAAAACTGAGGTAAATTACGTTTGTTACAGACCAATGTTATGCACTGTACAGGGTGGGCCATTTATAGGGATACACCTTAATAAAATGGGAATGGTTGGTGATATTAACATCCTGTTTGTGGCACATTAGTATATGTGAGGGGGCAAACTTTTCAAGATGGGTGGTGACCATGGTGGCCATTTGGAAGTCGGCCATCTTGGATCCAACTTTTGTTTTTTCAATAGGAAGAGGGTCATGTGACACATCACATGATGTATATCTGTACATATGTATATATGTACATATATGTACATATGTTGTTGGGTGGATTGGGTTGGGTTAGGAGGAGGGAGCATTTCCTTCTTTATTTTATTTTAAACAAAGGGTGGCAAAGAAAAAAATTCGGTGCATCTTGTTTTCAATTGTCCAATTTCTTCTAAAAACAAATAAGTAAATTTATTGTACATACTATGTTCATAATAGTAACTTAGCCCTTCTTAAATGTTGACCTCTTATGGCCAGATGTTGGAAGTTGTTACTATGGAAACCATAATGCATTACAACTAGAGCGGTGAATAGAAATCTGAGCTTTGCCACGGAGTCAGAAATAATGTTCACGCTGCTGTTACAGAAAACCTTCGAGAATTCGCCAGTGCTGTGATATGATCTAACTCAAGATTACAAACGCAATCAATTGTTCTTATAAAATGTCAAACTGTGAGCAGTGTGCTTTAACTCAGCTCATTTAAATAGTTTTTTTCTTTTGCACACAGAATAAAGAAGCATCACAGCAAGACGACCCAGTGGTTGGTTGAGGCCCGTTTTTGACCTGATTTTCCAAATACAGATTTTTTTTTTCTTTTTACCCACCAAAAAGTATTGACATCTTTCATTTCCAGATCCACTTACTGGTTATATAATGTTTGGACTATTAACATAAGGCACTGAGAAATATTCATTTACAAAACACACTCTTACGGTGGCCAGTGGTGGCTCATACAGTCTGGTTAAGGCTCTGGGTTACTAATCAGAAGGTAGAAGGTTCGAGCCCCAGCACTTGAGGTTGGATCCCTTGAGCGAGCCCTTAAACCCCGTCTGCTCCAATGGCGCTGCATCCCGCTACAAGGTACATGTGACAAATAACCGAGTCTTGAATCTTTTTTCATTTTTGTGTCTCAAAAACTCAAACGCAGAAGGAGAGTCTGTCTCCCCAGGTTAAGCTCTTTAAACTAACTTACCTTTTTTAAACAGCAGAGATTTACCACACTCACACTGTCCCTGCAGAAAGAAAAGCTATCAAATTTGACAGTGTAGAAGCTACGACTGAAGCAATTACTGTCGGCCTTTGAGAAAAACCTACAGTTTTAAAGCCGGAGCCACGCAATATACTAAGCATCTGTTCTCGCTCTTTCCAGGACAGAAACAATAAAACTGTCAAGCGCGTCCTTATATCAAAACAGCCCTACATGAGAAGAAAACTGTACGTGTAACATTAAAAACTGGGCAATGTGCTTAAGGTTTGTTAACAGAAATAATGCATTTCATACTTTTTCGCTGTACAAGTGCCTGCTTCAATCCGTCAAGCCAGAGTATAACAGAAAGCGTGCTTCATGCAAACAGCAAGCGTCTGGTTCCTATTCTAAACATTCCCGATCTGAGCACGAGGTCAACAGCTTCGCTCATACCGCGCGCTCTGTTTACACGTACTGAAGCAGAGAGAGAGAGAGAGAGAGAGAGAGCGAGAGAGCGAGCGAGAGAGGGAGGCTGAAAACTCCAAATTCCTCCTCAGTAAGCCGCGCGGCTGAAACCTTCAGCACAGGCAGTGGAGCGCGTCCAAATAAAGCCTCGAAATGTTCACAATCACCCGCTGCTCCAGCCTCGCTGAGGTCAGTGGAATCCTTTACTGGCGAACAAGAAAACTGTGTCCTGCTCACGTCCGGCTGCTTGTGGAGAGCTTATGTACAGGTTCATTATTTCATACTGTTTTTACTTTTTCTTAAAGGTGTGTGTGTGTGTGTGTGTGTGTGTGCGCGTGTTCTTTGCTGAAAAGCCACAGCACAAGCACATTTATTTCAATATTTTAATGTTTATCTGAACACAGTCAGCTTTGACATGCCGTCACATTTTGTACACATGTACATACGGGGTCCGCAGGACACAACTATGATAACACTATGCTGTAAAAAAGCAAGTTGACAATATTTTAACAGTTATTTTGCTAGAAGTTAGTAAATAAGGTAACATTTTTTTTCTTACAATAATATGACTATTTGATTAGAATTAATTATAATTGATTATAATTGACTATAATTAAAGTCAGCAGTACAGTAAGTCAGTAAAGGTCGGGTATGTGAACAGAATGCAAGTCATTTGCACAACAACAAAAAATTACTTTATTTAAGAAATCAAAGGGTTTTATTTTCTCCTCACTGTATTATCCAATGAAATACATCACGACTACCACTTATATTTTTCATCACACAAGATGATTACAGTGTGCACACGAACACCCTGCCTTAAGAATTTTCACCTTAAGGCCTAAAATGTTGCAAGAAATTTGCCTCGGCATACGGAGCACTTTGGGCATACGAGCGACGAGCCCAGCCGACTCTTCTTTAGGCAAGCAAGTTTTTTTTTTTTTTTTTTTTTTGCATTTTGTACAAGATGCAGTGAAGACATGAAGAGCAGGGACGATAGCAAGGAGAAAACGGAGCCACTTACAGTTTCATTTTTAAAGCAGCCGGTGGAAAGAGGAATCATAAATGAACGTTCAGTGAGGTTTAATGTCTATTTCATATCTTACTTCATTTAAAAGCCATAGAGCAGGGGTAGCTCAGTGCTTAAGGTGTTGGACTACTGATCTATCAGGATACACACACACACACACGCACACACGCACACACGCATCACTAAAACAGACGAACTAAATAACATCCGGACTGAACTGATAAACACACACATGCACAATCACACTGATCTACAACCACCTTAATTTGTTCATACCCACCTATCTGAACTGCTCTTTGCAATATTTGCACAATATTTATTTCACTTTGCTATTTGCACACAATATTTTTGAACACAATGTAAATTTACCTTATCAAAGGTAAAAAGGCAATTCTTTACTGTAATGTGTTACGTCGTTGTGTTACGTTGTTCTGTTGTCATGTAGCTCTTCGTTTGCACATTTGCACGTGCACTTTGTTGTCTGTTGTCTATTGTCTCTTTTTTGTATAGAAATTGATAGCTTTAGGTTAACTTAAATTTAAAAATCTGCGTTGTTGATTTCTGTCGTTGCATGTATCTACCACCTTGGTCCTGGAGGAACGTTGTTTCGTTTCACTGTGTACTGAACTGTATATGGTTGAAATGACAATAAAAGCCTACTTGACTTGACTTGATGTATCTGGTTCAGTCCCCAGCACCACTACATCACCACTGTTGGGCCCTTAGGCAAGGCCCTTAACATTCAATGGCTCAAATGTATAATAAAACTTTTAAAATGTAACTCGCTCTGGATAAGGGGCGTCTGCCAAACGCCATAAAAAAAAGAAAATAATAAAAATAAATAAATTTTTAAAAATAATAATAATGTACATGTCTTTTCTAAATATTTTGATTGTTTTAATATTCGGTTATATCTAATATTTTTAGGTGGCTGCAGATTATCTGCATTTACATTATTCGCTATGGAAAAATATATTAGATGTTATTTTTCGTGTTTTTTTTTTGTTGTTTTTTTTTAATTGGGTTTCCAGCACTAACTAGGGGGTTAGTTAGTGCTGGCACTGCTTAGGGGATCTGGCAACCCTTTCATGCTTGAAAGGGTTGCCAGATCACCGGTACTGCTTAGGGGTGATCTGGCAACCCTTTCAAGCATGAAGCAAGTGCGCGAGAGACGACGTGAGCAAGCGCAAATAAAACGTGCGCGCGCGCTTCCGAACAATAAATGAATTCATTAATAAAAAACAGCTTTTCACTCAGGAACAAAAGCTCAGATATAACGGCACAAATCAAGGTCGAGATTTATTTTACGCTATGATGGATCACATGATCAACTCCAGTCCATTACACCGCGACTAACCATACAGAAAATTCCAGCTGCATCATGGGATGAACTTATGACGCCGTTATAGCACACAGGTGCAGTGCTCATGTCCAACACCGTGGTGCAGGAGAACGCTGGGGAATAAATATTTAATTGTAGATTATGTTCTTTCTAAACGTATAAATGTATTCTACGCTGGTGCAGGAGTTTATTTAAAAACCTTAGACGAATCCTGCAGTGAGACCCGCGTGCCCCGCGCTCATCCTCTCCACCTGCCTCATTTCGACTGGATCGAGTCTCAGGTTTCCCCAAACACTGATTGAATTCCTGTACTCGACTAGATGCCTCAGCACGAGCGCAGCGCTGAACCTCTCGTGCAAACCTCTGATACAAGACTGTAGCACGAACTGCTCGCTACACTAGAACACTTTTTTTCTCTCTCTCCAAATTTCCTACCAAGAAATCTGACAGCCTTTGGGAGAGGCAGTGTTTGAAATTCATAGCTGTTCGTGTTGTGTTTGCGCTGGAGTCTCTGAGCTGCAGCTACCGTGGCTGTGTAAAATTGGGAAGGATAAAGAGCTTGTGTGTGTGTGTGTGTGTGTGTTCATGTGTGTGTGTGCAAACCTGCAATGTGAAATGAAACACTGAGTGACTGACAGAAACGCAGGCAGATCGGGGAGCAGCTACGGTCCCCGGCCGAGCAAAGGTCAGGTACGAGGAGAGGAGAGAACCGGAAAGAGAACAGGCTGGGATAAACATCTGGAGCGTGTATGTGGCTTTTGGTCAGGTGTGTGACTCGGGGAGAGAGAGCAGCACCGTGTACCGCTCCAGGTCGGTTTCTACAAATGTGAATATACAGACAAATCACAAGTTTTGATTAACAATATCTACCTTTATTACTCTATATAATCCCCTGCTACACTAATGCACGGATCCCAGTGCATTACTTTAACAAAAAGAATAATGTTCAGGAGCATTAAATCACCTAAATAAGCTCATTCGTTTGCTTTCTTCTTATTCTCACACAGTACATTCCCGACCACACATCACGTGCGATTAACTAATTGCACACATCCATACTGCGATTTTTACTTGATTCATTCTGCAGCACTGCTTAGGGTCATTTTGCTTCTTCTCCAATGACGTCACAGCATTTTTGACTTTCGCACCCATCCAGCTCGACGCTACATCCTTGTAAAGCGACGCGTGACCTTTACACGGTTATTGTGGAGACGGACAGCTCGTAAACTGGGGCGCTTGTAATCCGGCGCCTATTCCATGCACGAGGAGCGCGAATAAGATTTCCTGTGTTTTAATAAAACCAGGTTCGAAAAAACGGCCCCCGGAGCGTTTCGAATGTCATGCGTGTAGCGGACCATGAACAAAAAGAAGTGAAAAGAGCCTCGGTTCTCCGGACTCCGAATGAATGGAAAGCTACACCCGAGCTCACCCGCGCACACACGACCTGCAGGATCCACAACCCACGCCGGGTCGCGCCGGGAAAATCATTTCAGATGGGTCGAGTTATTTTCAGCCCTCGGTCCCAACGCCATCATCTCACATCCATGCACGACGAATGGCTGAGGGTGGGGACGAATGCATCTCATCATCTCTGAAGAGAGCTAAACACGCGGTAAAACAGGCATTTCTAGGATGTTAAGCGCTTTACTTGCAATATATGAAGTTGAGCGTGTTTTAAAAACAAGAGATGAAAGATGAGAGAGAAATATAAGCAAAAGAGACAAAAACAAGCATATTAAAAAAAAAAAATTTTTAATTAATTTAATTTTTTATATAAATGTATTAAAATAAATACGTAAATAGGGAGCTAAACATTCTATAGCAAAAAACACTAAAAATAGAATGTTTAGCTCCCTATTTACGTATTTATTTTAATACATATATAAAAAAATAAAATTAATAAAAAAATTTTTTTTAATAATTATTAATTTAAATTATTAATCATTATTTGCAATGGGAATCGCCAATCACGATACGTTGGTGCGGATTAAATTTAAATTGAATAAAAAAATATTTTATGGGGCCTCCGAGTGGTTAAAGCGCTCGCCCTATCATTCGGAGATCGCCAGTTCGAATCCCGGGTGGTGCTGTAACCTCTCACAGCCGGAGGTCTAGAGAGAGCTGATTGGCCGAGCTCTCTCAGTGGGAGGGATGAGAGGTACATAGTGCTCCTACATTAATCACGGCTCTACAGCCAGTCAGGGGCGTCTGTGAGCTCGCGCAACGGAGGGAGCGGATAGCGCTGTCCTCCGAGTGTGTTACGCCGCCCCCAACGGTGCGCGAGCGAGCAGTTCGAAAAGATGCGGTCGGCTGGCGTCACGTGGTTCGGAGGAAACACGTGATAGTCTTCGGCCCTCCCGGCTGAGTGGTAGTAGTAGCCTTAATGTGGGAGCCCCCTAGTGACGGGGAGGAATTGGACACGACTAAATTAGGGAGAAAATCGGGGAAAAATCCAAAAAAACAAACAAAAAAAAAATATATATATATATATATATATATATATATATATATATATATATATATTTTATAAATATCCAAATTCAATAAATTATTTTTCATAGATTTTGTTACAATTTTAATCACTTTAAAAAAAAAAGTTAAAAAATAAAAAACTGAGCAGCGCGTGTATCCGCCGTAATTATTATTTCTAAACGAACTTGGCGAATAATTCACTTCTACCACACAGGATGAAAACATGTAAATAGTTCAGCGTGCGCCACCTGTAGGATTATTATGAAATTATATTTACCGCCTCAAATGTTTCCAAAGTCTCAAAACTCAACTCGACAGTGGAAGCGCGGGTTAAGTAGCTGCGAGCACGCGATTTTTCACCTAGTAGTGCTCGCGGTGCTTTGAGACTGGTGTAACGAGTGGGTTTGAGTCACTCGCTCACAGAGCAGAGCAGAGCGGAGGTTTTTAACATGCACAATTTCTCATAACGTAATGCCATAAAAAGGCGTTTCTGTATAAACGATGACAGAATTGTTTATATCTGAGGCCAATCAGATGATCACCGGCTCCCAACCAATCAAACTGAAACACAGCCGATTCTCCTCACTGGCCGATCGACTGGATCATCTCTATTATAAATGTAATGACCGTTTTTTTAAAAAGCCACTACTCAGCCTTTTTATATAAATTGAGGTAAAATGTACCATTTTTAAAAATGTGGAAAAAAGAGGTTAACAATGTTATGTTATGCTAAAACGTATGAAGATTAGAGGAAAATGTTGTAAAACTAAATGAGTGTATATGTACTGAGCAAAATGGGGGGGTGGGGGGGTTAAAAGAGAGTTCAAGTGTGTTCCATGCTGTACGTGTTCATATAAGCCATTATGCACATGACGTGTGTGTGTGTGTGTGTGTGTGTGTGTGTGCGCGCGCTCTTATATACGTGTTTATAATTGGATCCTCACCTGAACACAGATCATTCCTTCCACCATCAGCAGCACTAACAGTAATGAGACGTCGGCTCGGCTCTTTAGGAACAGTGTGTATTAAAATGCAGCGCGCGCGGCCGTGCTGAGAAAGCGCTTGACGAATAAATACCATAAACTCGCCGTGGAAGTCATGATGACAAGCTGTGAAGGGAACTAAATTAAATTTGTATACAACCCATTTTCCTGAGCAAGGCTTTGTTCGCCTCAAGGTTCTTTATCTTCCATCACACATGCGTGCATGCACACACACACACACACACACGGACATAAATGCATACTCGCACACACACGCCTGGAAATACCATTTTGAAACATCTAGTGGAGGTTACGGTATTGATGCAATGTCAGGCTGGTCTTCAGCCCCGAGTCACCACAGGTCACTTCATTTCCTTTAATCGTAAGAAGGGTCAGTGCAGGAGCCCAAAGGGTCACACACACACACACACACACACACACACACACACACACACACACACACACACACACACACCGGTTTGTGCATCAAAGGAAAAGAAAGTTACAAAAAGAAAAATCACAATGCATCAAAGAAATGATGATTTTTCACATCTCTAGTTCATAAGGTCGAGTTTTCAATATCGCTCCTGTTTATTTCAGACATTCTGCAGCCTCGCTGCTGAACCTTTATGCAACCCGACACACCATGGGAACTGCAAGAGACGATACAATCACGATACCCGAGTGCTGACTTGATCTGTATTGCAATTCTGTAAGTATCACAATTTTATATACAGTATGTTCTTATTCGATCAAAGTTTAGCAAATAATTTGCTTCTACCACACGGGGCGCTGTGCTGCCTGCCAACGTGTGAACAGTTTAGAGTGCACCACCTGCAGGATTATAGAGGAACGGCAACGTTTTACCACTCCAAATATAGACAGGCGGTGTAAACCTCATATGGGCAAAAGAACCGAGCCGAACCGGGCGCCGACTAAGTTGCGTGAGCCGTTCAAAACTTGTTTGAGTCAGCGGAAAGGCAAGCAAAGTCAGTTTACGTATATATTTTTTGTGTTTCTTTTTTAGAAGATTTAGTGAATCGGAGTCCCAAGAATGCTAGCAAGAAGAAAATGTAGCCACTTTCAGTTTCTTTTTTTAAAGCGGTCATTGAAAAGACGAAGCATAAATCACGGTTAAGTGAGTAATAGTTTAATGTATTTATTTATTTACATGTTTTTTTACTAAATGTTTTGAACCTTTTTATATGCAAAAATATGATTATAGTGTTGGAAATTGGTCATTTGTTGGGTGGCTGGAGCGGATTATCTGCATTTACATTATTTCCAATGAGAAGATGCGTTTCGCTTTAAGAACCCGCCGCTGGAATGGGCTAAATTCGTATGCAGAGACTCCATGATGATGTAATTGTTTTCTTTATTATTAACATATCTAGAACATATAAGGAAATTCTGATCAGTCGTCTAATGGTCATCTTTTGATCTTGTACCAAAACAAAAGAATTGGTCTACACCAAGATAATAAAGCACATCAACAATATTGCAACTAAACTGCCCGTGTGTGCTACAGTAGCTAAAGCACCTTACAGAACGCATCAGCGTGAAAGTCCAACCCGCATATTATACATGACTCTTAACCACGTTTGGAGAAGTTTGGTATTTGTTCACAATCAACACTGATCAACCACAAGAACTGTATTGTGCCACAACTTCCAGAAACCGCCATTTGTCCCAGGCTTTTCTGGAGCAGGGGTTCCCGAGGCCTTGAGCGAGAGCCTGACGATGGGGCAGCAGAGCGTCTGTGTGGAATGTGGAAGGGCTTTCGGTGGAACACAAATTGAATTTCAGGCTGGGACCCAAGTCAAACACCTCATAATCCCTGCTGCCAGGCTCTCAGGAACCAAATAAGGTCACTTTCATCCCGACTCGATGGCTATAATAAAGGCGGCACTGCAGAGCCAAATAAACCCCCTCTGACAACATTTACTGCGGAGCGAGAGAGAGAGAGAGAGAGAGAGAGAGAGCGAGCATGCTGTCATGCATTATTGAACTGCAACCTGCACTGAACAACGATGGCATTGATAAACTGGCGAAGAAAGAAAGAAAGAAGATAAATCAAGTGTTTATTTTTTGACTAAACGCTAAAGCAAACGCTCTCTATTGTCAAAGTGATGAGGCTGAAATGGATGAACGCAGACACTCAAAACAACTCGTCAATGAAGACGACCCGAAATCTAATCGATAAAACATTATCCTGAACCATCGCGCCTATTGAGATGTACGGAGCATCTCCTCACCTGCGACGTTGAGTCTGGCGGTACGACTGCTGATGGTGCCCAGGTTCTCGACGGTAGCCACGCACTGGTAGACGCCCTCGTCGGGTTTGTTGTGCTTGGAGTGCATGACGGAGCTGATGAGCAGAGAGCCGTCGGGCAGGACCTGCCTGCGATCGTCCGGGGTGAGCAAAACGCCATCCTTCTTCCAGTGCACCTTGGCAGGGAGCTCGCTGTAGACGGAGCAGTTGAGTAACGCGGGGGATCCCCTCACCGCCAACGCGTCCGAGGGTTCCACGGAGAACCAGAAAGAACTGAAGTGCCTCTTGGCCGAGCCTGGAAAAGATGAAGGGATGACACGTTAAGATCTCCACGACTGCAGTATACCTCTTTTGATGATGGTTTCGAGAGCGAGATCATTTAGAGGTTATTATGAACCACACACGCACACACACTTTATGTATCCTGTATCTCTCAGAAAGAAAATTAAAAAGAAGTAAAAAAAGAAAAAAAAAAAGTAAGAATATTCTAATGTGAAACACACTGTGTATGCAAATCACAAAGCAAGAGAAGGAGAATTCATTTGTAAGCCATTCCATAAAACCCAAATTGGACATCAATCCTCATTTGAATATTTCTCTTTGTTGAGATGAAAGTTATTCGCTACATTAATGCACAAGTCAAAGGACAAGCAATTACTTTGTCCTCATAAATTATTCAAATCTCAACCCCAAGAGCCATCAAGAAATGGTTTAAATAAATAACTGGGATTATCTGCGCTACCAGGAAGTCACTGAAGACGTATATGAGCTTTTTTTTTTTTTTTTACTAACATAACAAATAATAAACTGAATCCTAAACAGGACCTCTAAGCACCGAGCATCTCGTGAGGCGAATCCAAGAACAGACTCCGCGAGCACGGCTGGCTGCGGACTCGGTGGTGCTGCCGCCATTTAAACTTGGAAGGGATCCCGAAACTCGAGTAACCTGCTGCACCACCGGATAATGAGGCGTCCCCTGGTTCCTCTCCGCTCGCATCGGGCCTCATTTATCAACCCGGATGCCGAGCGATTTACGCGTAAAACAATCTCCACGAGAAATGCGTCAAAATCCAGTTCGCTCTAAAGAACGGTTGCACACTTTGAAAGAACCTTTTTGATACGTATTAAGCGCCAATTAAGGGCAACGCTGGCTCAGTGGAAGGTTTCCCGTCTGGCATGCAGAAGGCCCGGGTTCATTTCCCACTCTGTGGCCAAACCCCAGCCAGTGGATGCAGTGCCGGTCCCAAGCCCGGATAAAATGGGAGGGTTGCGTCAGGAAGGGCATCCGGTATAAAAAACCCTGTTTGTTGTGGCGATCCCTTGACCCGAAGCAGCTGAAAGACCAACAACATTAAGCTGTCGAGCTTAACCTGCTAAAGGCATCGATTTGTTTTTAGCATACTCACGAAATAAATTTTTGGAAAAATAATTAAGAACCTGAGAGAGAGCAGTTTAAAACGCAGGCAGAAATAAAATAAATCATTCAAGTAGGAAAAATTAATTGGTATCCCATAAAAACAGAGAAAAGCCGAGTGTGCGTGTGCGCGTTGTAGCTGAAGCTCGCGGTACTGGAAGATTTAGCACACAATGCATTACAGAAACTTCCTAACACCATTTAGTCGCTCTCTCTGAGTTTTGTGCCTTTTAGGGAGTTTTGGGGACGTCACCGAAAAACAGTAACAGGTTGTTCCATGAACACTTGCAAATTTTCAAGTGACTGCCATTTTACAACACACACATACACACAAGTACACGTTAGTACAAAGGAAATCAGTGTTACTAAAACTTTGGCAAAAAAATTTAAGCTCAGATTTATGATGTATGGAAACATTTACCCCTAACTCTCCTAAAAGATGAATGACTTCCATTGTATCCCTGCATTCAGCACTGCAGAGCAGTAACCATATAAAGGGTATTATGGTGGTAGACGGTAAAAGAGGGTAGTTACTGTCATGGGCAGGCCCATTCCTCCTCCCTCACACTCCCAACCCGGCCCGTAATGGACTGTGTGGGATGTTTCGTGAAGGTGGAGGCAGTAATTGTGGTAAGAGCGCAGAGCGGGAGCTATCCGCGCTCCTATCTGCGCCGTGTGCTGACGATCACACTTCTGATGACTTCTGCGACGGCGCTGCAGAGCTCTAAAACAGCTGCTATTGTTGGCCGGACCGCTGTGCAGCTCGAGAACGATAATGGCACTCTGCGGTGAATGTTAACCTAAAATATTGCCGTGAAGGAGAAGCAGTTCCAGCATAAACACATCTGGATCGCATTATGGCTGGTAAGATGGATGCAGTTATGTGCTGACACAACGCATCAACAGCCAGTTGACATGAAATGTTCTTCAGCGTGCAGTTTTTTTTTTCCTCCCCGGATGCTTCTACGTACATTAAAGGTATTCGGAAAACGGTTCGCCGACTCCGAGTGTTAAAGATAAATGGGTCACTGTGAGGACACGCTGGAAAATCAGTGGAAGGAAAACAATGCTACATATGAGCCACGGGAACAGAAGTGCTTGCAGGATAGCAAGAAGGAACGGAGACAGATGGTAAAGCTTGGCCCGTGGAGAGGAGAGGGAAATTCCACCCTCCTGCAGGCCATCAGTAGAACTGCGCAGTTAATCATTAGCATCTTTAGCAGCTCTGGAGCTCTCGGGGAGGCTGGCGGCGTGGCACGCGAAACTCCCGACTAGCCACCAGCCAAACTGAAGGACCATCTGCCTGCTATGGACTCAACATCCCTTAGCCCCATGGCATAACCGTGTAGACTCCAAGCTGTTGTCTCAAGTAACTTATGCCTATCGGTAGAGAAAAAGAATTATAATCGGTCCGGATATAACGAAGCCGATTACAGACCGAACTTGAAATGATCTCAGCCTCGACTCATTTACACATTCGATCCATATGCATCCCTCTGGGTTAAAGTCGTCGTCGGGAACGATGCAGGTGTTTACTCAGAACAAAAGCAGGTTTTTTCTTTAGCTTTAACCGCACGAAAGCCCCTGAAAGCCCAAAGGAATTCCTCCTAAACAAATGCAAATATTTATTCATAGCACTAGATATGAGCAGTAAGCACTTTCTCCCCTCAGAGTCCATAAACGCTCCAGACAACGGACAAACTTTTTTTTAATGCATGCACCATCATTACTATTTAATGGGCTGAAAGCTATAAACGGGGGTGGGGGGGGGTGGGGGTGCAAATAAGCTGTAACTCTGTAAAATCCTGCAAAACCCTGGGAGTTCGAGTTTAAGTGCATGGACGATATCATTCAGACTTGGAACGCGGCTGGCCAAGCAAGGAGTTTACTAGGAAAACTTCCAGAGTGATGAATACGCCCATGCTTTTGGGCACCAGAAATCCTTGTAGAAACATTTTTTCGACATTATTCAAGCCAAGACGGCTTTCCGCTTTCCGGCTTGTCCATTAATGTGGAACGATGCTGTCTTCAGGAGCTCCAGCAACCCCAACATCGATGACGATCATCATCATATAGGCGTCAGCTTTTGGGATTTATCTTTTATTCATCTTTTAGACTGCTTATTCAATACAGGGTCGCAGGAAGCCTGGAGACTATACCAGGAGACTTGGCACGGGCAGACAGCATCCTTATTTGCCAAGTTTGTTCAGAATCGGTGGTAGCTCAGTGGTTAAGGCATTGGACAACGGTTCGGAAAGTGTCCCAGGTTCAAATCCCACGACCACCAAATTGTCCCTGTTGGGCCCTTGAGCAAGGCCGTCAACCCTCAACTGCTCAGATGTATAATGAGATAAAAATGTAAGTCGCTCTGGATAAGGGCATCTGGCAAATGCCTAAAAATGTAAATAAATTGTAACAAAACCTGAAAAAAAATTGCTTTGAATCGAGACCATTATAAAATCGTGAACCACAAATGAATCGAATCACACCTGGGTATCGTGATATCGGGACGTCCCTAGTGATTCCCATCCCCCTAAAAGACTACAAAGATAAAAAACTCCCCAACAATACAAAGACGTTGACGAAAACAAGGGATTTGATTCTGGCTGTTAGTGACTCTCAAAAGGTTCAGACGTACATAACCATACTGTACATTTAGTTTATAGACCAGACACAACATTCAAGGACTATACAGATTATATAAAGACCACAAGTAATATAAAGAGCATGTAACAGATCGGCAGTGGACATAAGGCGAGTGTGCATGGTTGTGCAAATAACTGGATTGTGGATCATATATGATATGGGAAGTGTGTGTTGTTTTTTCATGTGTAAGACAGAATTAGTGATGTAAAATGGGCGGAGTTTAACTTCCTGCAAAATGTGCTCCGTCAATCTCAAACTATGAGGGAACGTCTGCCAAAAGCTTTACCAGAACCAAACATTATACACTGGTTAAGAAGCAGCGGGGGAAAAAACGGAGAATGAAAAGTTAGCCACAAAGGCTAAAAAAAAAAAAAAAGAAGCTAAATCTTGTAAGTCGACCTATATAGGTCGAAAGTAGACTGGACTGTCGCACGTTGCAACTAAAAAGTTAAACCTTTTGTTTCCTCTCGTCCTGCGTTCCATCTCACGAAACACCCGTCAGTCTCAGTGTAGCCGAGAGGGGCGAGGAAATGAGTGTGCCTGCTTGAAGAATACGAGGCTTCACCTTTCTCGCCAGTGCGATCTTGTTGGAAGCACGGCCGAGCAGACGAGGGAGTTGCAGTTTCCGTTTCCCTGTCTCGTTCGGAGCTTTCCTAAAACGTCCGCTCTCTCCTCCTGGGCGAAGTGAAACGTTTCATACCAAATAAAGTGCTGGCGTGCTCTCCAGGACCCCGGTACTGCTCACAGGAATGTGCTTTCATGCACCGATGACGAAGTCACACGAGGATAGCGTGCCCTTGAGATGTGGATCTAATTTACAAAGCTAGGAAGAGATGCCGGGTTGATCCGACCACTGTCTCACCGTCTTCTTTTTTCTTCTCAGTCTCATTGTTGGTTTCGATTAATCTCCCAGCCCTGCTTGCTATACTTTAATACAAGTGTCTTCATCACAGTCTCCAAAACAGCCTTGCTAAATCCTCAATTCTGATTGGTCAGAAAGTGGTTTATATTTATGTACTCAGTATAATATCTTCTATCATTGTATACATTTAAAATATGTGAATCTATTCAATTCGGTAACATTTTCTGAGAGATGATACTTGCTTAGCATTTTTGGAAGGAGTCTCCAGTATCAGTTCTTATGATGCAGCTGTTAAACACTTGGAAATGTACATATATATATATTTTTTTTTTGATTCGGTTTCATTAATTTCCGTAGAAATTGGAACTGCTGCTATAAAAGTAAGCAAAAATAGGGAAGGACTGTTTTAAGTTCCACAGCATTAAATGTAGTGCTGTAACGGGCCGCAGCTGGATCCCTGATGAACACGGGTAAACTGTGAAATGACATGAAACAGTAAACAATTACATTTCATAGTGTTATATTTGGGCCTGTTTCTGAATGAAACAGAGTTTGCACTCGCTCAAGTTCTCCCTCACTCTTGCGTGCATGCTAATATTTTTTCTGTTTGCTTGAACACTCACGCGCTCACTTGGGTTGCCAGATCACACTGATAAATTCCCCCAAGTAAACACGGGATATCTTTTCAAGAAAATATGCATGAGATCCTTTCTTTCTCTGTGTACATGTTCAACAAGTAATAAATGGAAAGCAAATTTATTATGAGAATTAATTCATCTCTCTCTCTTTTTTTTTTTTGCAGATCTGATCAGTGACCAAAAACTGTGAGTACTGTAATCAGCTGCTCTCCTAATTAAATGTAATTACACAAAGATAAAAAGGATGCGTCCTTTTGATCTACGACACAACTCGTCGTTCTTTAATAAACGTAAAAACATAAAATACTAGCTTTGATGAAATGTGGAGGAATACATCGGGTAAGATAGGACGTCTTAAGGTCCGGTCCCAAGCTCCCAAATGATTATTTCATAACGGTATGTGATTAATCAAATAACTGTGCTGTTATAATAATTTCTGAAATAAAACGAGCTGAACTGAAATGTCAAACAAAACAATAAAAGTTGTTCTAATCCAACAGACCAGCTCCACAACCCATCACGCTTACTGTGTTGTAAATTCCACACACGTCCATGTCCCATTATACATAACCTCCCCTTTTTTGGAACGAGAGAAAATGCCCTGAGGCTTCGCTTTATTGAGCAGCAGAAGCATCCCAACTGTTTGACCTTCAGTTTAATAAAATATCCTGGCACCAATAATAATAATAAAAAATTAAAAAAACATTTCAACACTTGACAACGGCAGAAATGCAGCTTTGACGAGACCGTCACGAGTAAAGTCCTCATTGATAAGATAAGGGAGAAATACTTTTCTCTTCCGCTACTCGCTCTGGTCTTTGTCACTCCGCCCCCGAGCATCAGGACCTCGTTAGGCAGACTGGAAACGCATCTCTCTCTTTCATGTCTGCCCTCCTCCAGCATGTCTGCTTCTTGCCTTCATCTTCCAGCATCGTTCCCCCTCCCTCCATCTGTCCCCACCGAACACAATGAGACACACACCCCATGCCTTCTCACGAAATGGGAGCCCGTCGGCATCTCTCACAGAACAACCCTCAAAGATGAATCGTTTTTTTTTTTTTTTTTTTTGATGATGTCACTCACAAAAAAACACATCCAAGAATGCATATGTTAAAGCCTCGGACTAAGAAATATGTAACACAGATGATGGGGAAACGGTCGATTTGTTTCCAAACGTAAACCAGTGATGTACCGAGGTTTTTACTTCCTACACTGCACAATGCGTTTTACACCACAGTAACTCACCCACAGGATCTGTAATTATTAAAGATCATAGCGGTTTTTCACTAATTGATTTATAGTTAAATTTAATGTCAAGGGATAAAATAAAAATTGTGTTATTTATTCCCACTTAAATGATAACGGCTAAAAACAGCTGGTCCCTCACACTTCTCTGGTTTCTGTTATTTTGAAGACAAATAAAACTTTTTTTTTTTTTTTTTTTAAACAGCTTGCCATGTTTTTGAGAACCCAACAGGTCGTCATCATGAAGATTTTCCAATGTTGGAAGACTCAAAAATTCACCTGTAATGTAGGGAAACCTGTACTGACTCTGGGGATTTTGGCAATAACGACGCACACACGGACGGATGGGAGGCTGGATGGCTTTATGGTAGTGGGCGTATGGAAAAATGCATAGGGGTATGTATGAAAGGACTGGATGGACAGATCAGATGTATATATGGATAGGTAGGTGGGTGGATGGATGTACGTATGTAAGGACTGGACGTATGTATGGATGGGTCGGTAGATGGGTGGATGGGAAGTACGTAGATGAAGGGATAAGTAGATGTATGTATGCATGGATTGGAAGGACAGATGCATGGATGGATGGATGCATAGTTCAATTGAATCAATCCTTTGTTCAATGAAATTAATTGAAGTGATGTTTTTTTTTTTTCTATTCGCAATTCATTCACACGTGTTCATTATTAACTAATTCATTATTAATGTAATTATAATTAACTTACTATAAATGGTCTAAATGAACGGATTTCTTAAATCTGTAGCACTTTTGTACATCTCATTTCAGTGCTTAGAAGATTTTTTTAATACTTAAAATCCTGTATGATAATCCCAGCGGGAAAGTCACACCATGTAAATTCATATAGAATTGCATTTAGATGACGAGACTTAAGAACAAGCAAATTACTATAAATCTGTGATTCGTCTTGCATCGCGCACGATCGTCAGTGCTGCTGTTCATCAGGATCTGATTAGCTAACGTACATCTGTGCTAATAAAAATAAATAAATCATGCAACACTTCATTTACAATATTAAATGAAAAAGGTGGTTTAAGAAACATTATGAGTGACCTCCGTACAAGTCTCTTCTCCCATGATCATACCTCTGTCATGAGATAAAGCCGGGACTTATGGAATGCTGGGTAAATTGACTGACTTCATTAAGCCTGACTAAAACACGACGAGGCCTTTGAAACCTTTCAGAGTCGGGTATTTAAATGCTGACCCCTCTCTCAAGCGTGAGAAAGCCGAAGTGAGAACATAATGCAGGGGCGGAACTAATAACCATTTTTAAAGGTCACTGTCGCCACTGAAGAATGGGAAGGGGCGCGGAGTGGAAGATGCCTTTTGTCATTTGAGCGTTTCTCTTCCCTTTCCTTTTGTGTTCCACAGCTCCGCCTTGGCCGGTCCAGCCTCCTTAAGGAGCTCGACGGAGGCTGGTTACGGCCAGACACGACTGCTGATCTGGATCACTCGGATAGCTCCTTTGCCCTCGCGGTCAGGGGTCCAAGGTGCAAAGTCTGTACAAAATGATCGGTAGGCCACCGTGCCAGGTTTATTGGCTTGGCACGTGTACAGCTGGCAAATTTAAGAGGAAAAGATCCAAGTTCTTTCAGCTCCAAGCACCTAAGCTAGCCTGTATTTCTCTGGCAGGGGTTCCCTATATGCTTCCAGGGCTAACACAAGTGCGCCACGTTTAAGCCAACTCCGGCCTCGTGCAACTGTACTCGGCTGAATTATCGAAACGTTAAGTAGAATTGGCACGGGGGAATAATTATCCAAGTAAACCCAGGCCAAAACCTGAGTGCCTTAAAGTCAATGAATGACAATAATATCCTGCATAATAAAATGGAAACGATGACTATCCTTTTAATTTCCCGTTAAACAGAACATCTGCTAAGCGTTAGCGTTCGGCACGGTTTGGCATCCGCGGCGAATAAATTCAAAAGGCAAAACGGCTTAATTTCCAGAAAGCAGGGACCTACTCTTTGTTTAGTCGATTGTTTTTTTTTTTTTTGGCACTCTCTCACCCGTGCGAAAACAAGGGGCCTGCCTCACGTGAAGGAAGATATGAAAAAGCTGCTTCTCTTGACTTCCAAACCCTGACGATTAGGAAAATTAGGTTCGTCCAGAAAATGCTATGTAGACAGAATTCAAGCAAGCCAGTCATACTATATCAGACATAAATCAGTGTCCCACCTATTACAACAGGAATAAAAAAAAAGTTCTATGTCGATTAGAACCGTGATACCCGCCAGGGATGATGACAGGAGTCTGGGTAAAGAAGGTAGCGAGGCAGTAAATGAAAATATGAAGCGGCATCTCTGATGTTGGAGAGCCATCCTGCCGGCTCTGGCAGATAGCAAATCCCAGGAGCACTCAGGTAATTTCCCGACCGCTTCACTCCGTCCTGCCCCTCTCACCTCGTCTGGACACAGTAATTAACCACACTGATTGGAACTCCATCTCCTTCAGTCATCAAAGCAAGACAGGCTAGCTCAGGGAGTTGTCTACACAGCTACCCATGAAAGCAGAGCTGGAAAAAATAAAATAATAATAAAAAGCAATATTCTTTCCAGGGCTCCACCTTTTATTCTTGTTCCCATTGGACGCCAAGCCATATGGAAGGAAGCAAACTGAAGCAATGAATGCAATTTCATGTTCGCTTCAAATACTTTACTAGATGCGAGTTTGCAGAATGATACGGATGATCAGAATGGAACTGGGTGGAGAAAGGAAAGAAAGAAAAATCTTTCAGTCATTTATGCATCATCGCTCCGCCTCCAAAATGGAATTTTTTAAAATACATTTCCTAATTTATATTTTTGCATTTGATGTGTTAAAATGTTGCAGTTCCTCTAGAATCCTGCAGGTGGTGCATGCTAAATTATTCGCATATGGGTAGGCAGCGCAGCATCCTCTTTGGTAGGAGCGAATTATTTCCCAAGTTTGTTTAGAATTGGACAAAATCGGGGAAAAAAAAAATCAGATCGTGATATTTAAACAATCACAAATTGAATCGTCGTTTACTGTAGGTATCGTGGTAATATCGTATCAGGAGGTCCCTGGTGATATTCACAAAATTCGAAAAAGGAATCCCTGCTGTGGTTTCTACAGAAAAACAAATACAAGCTTTTTTTTTTTTTCCTTTTTTGGTCACATGTTAAGCAGCGCTCGTCTACACCGGACAGACGGAAGAACAACTCCAGACCATTAATCCCCATCAAGGTGGCGGGGCATGATAGAAAAACTCTATTAATAAATAAAGAGACTGCTCAAGGCCATGAGAGTCAGACACATGATTGGGCAGGATGACCTGGGGGGGGGGGGATGGGGGTGAAGCCTCTGATCGTGAGCGGTGACCCCGGATTCAAGTCCTCACCACGGCCACTTTCGGATTCGCTCCTAGCAGATGCTCGGGGTTTAATCCCCATCAGTCCGTCACCACAGGGGGGTTCGCTTCATATCGCTGCGGGATCCCATCTCTGGTCGTTTGAGGATCGGCAGACATCTGCTTGTTCGGTGCACGTCTGAGAGATCAAAAGCTCCATAATTCAGGAACGAGAATAATTAAAACCATCTCCATTGGAGAATTAAATGTTTACCCAGTTAATGATAGTTTTTTTTTTTTTAAGGTGGTGGAAAAAGTACCTTTAGGAAGCGAATACAATATAAATGATGAATGATTTTAACTACACATATTAGTTACCCACCCATGAGACGGCCCTACGCGTCTAGTGCCCCAGGTAAAGCAGGAAATAATGCAAGACGCACAAGGAACATTTATCTTACTCCTCCAGGAGGGAGGAAAATGAATTGCGCGTAATTATATTTATATTACATATATATAGTTTTTTTTTATTTTTTTTAATGAAACACGCTATAGGATTTTCCTTGCGACCTCGCACAAACCAAAATCAATAGATTCCAGGAGAGCTTGGAAGAAAAAGAAAAAAAAAAAAAAAAACATTTAAAAAAATCAGCAGCGAGCAATTTCTCAGCGTCGGATTTCCAGCGATATCACTTTCAGAGCTTCTCTTCTTTCTCAGTGTTTCATAAGCATCCCGAGGAAACGGTCCGAACTACCCGGGCACAATGCAAATTACCATCGAACGTCTCGCACGAACCCGTTTCACTCGTTTACCAGAGAGACGCGAGTGCGGAACGTGTAGTGCGCGGTACAGGTCCGCCTATCGCCGTACGTTAAACGGAATAAAGTGCAAAATCCTGACTGTTCATGAAAGATTCATTCTGTACTACGCGGAGCTATATCCGTCTCTACGCCCTCCCACCCGCATGGCGGTACGCGCGGCAGTGAGTGCGCTGCGGGTTAATTTCATATTTGGCACCGTGCACTTCTTCATTAGCAGACCGACTTGACTAACAGATCCTGCTTGAGCAGTCTTAATTAAAGCATTATTCTAAAACTAACCGCTCGACTCTCTGGAGTCCAAGACATGATTTAATATATATAAATATATATATAAGCTAAAAAATGTGCAAAGGGGGAAAAAAAAAAAATCTACAAAATCACCGGGCTGCTCCAAGTCGAGCAAAGAAAGAAAGAAAGCAGGAAGTCGAGCCCGTCGATGTTGAAGGAGAAAAATGAACGTCCTGTGGTCTGTAATAGGCTTCAAAGCTTGTGTAAGGAAGGTGCGCTTTGAAGAAAACACACATTGCTAGTTCCTGCAAGTTGTGCAAGATTTTAAAGGAATCGTTTAAACATCACAGCGAAAAGAGGGAGACAGAGAGGGAGACAGAGAGGGAGGGAGGGGTGTGATCAAGGGTTTCTTCATGTCAAGCCACAGACTCCCGATCCAAAGTGCGTCTGTCTTTCCGTGACTCAGAGAACGTTTGAAGTTAAAGGCCGTGCTACATCTCTGCACGTAAACACACACATTAGGAGTACGTTTAGACCTCCAGAATCTCAACCAACCATCGACCATCAGGATATCCGTAGGGCCGCGCACGAGGAAAACCCGGGTATGACGAGCCGCGACGAATCAGGATACAGTACGACGGGAGTGTACGAGAGCGGGACTTGGACATAAGCGAAGGTCCGGGTCACTTCAGGTCAGGAGAGAGACGTGACGGTAAAAGCACGTACGATACGGCACTTTTAAAACGCCGGTTCATTTTTATAATGTCAGCTTTGATAACGGTTTACAGAGATCATAAGGAAACAATCACATTGGATTCATTCAATATTCAATTCCGAGCAGAGTTACAGAATCGAAATAAATAAATAAATAAATAAATAAATAAATGAAAATGAGAATTACTCAGCATAATTTACGAATATATACAGTAAGGGTCTAACAGTACACACACACGGTTCGAGAATTTTTTCCATACAGTGACGGAATAATAAACAATCAACTAAAGTTAATACTAATTTACTGACTTAATGGCAAGAAGGGGAAAATAAATAAATAAATACATAAATACATAATAGAAATCGCCCAGCACTAGTTCAAGCTGTCCTGTATTCACTCTGATCACAATTCGCACAACCAGATGTCCTGTACCGAACAGTACGGCTTGGAACATGTGAACTGTTACCCTCCTAATAAGCAGATTCATAAAAATGTTTAAGACCCATGGAAGGAGTCTCCAGTGTCGGGGTTTCGCAACATACCTTAATATGATCTCAAAATGATTGCAATAAATAAACAAATTCTTAAATTATTGACAGACTCGACATTAATTCCTGACTATGCGTAATGTTGCCTCTAATAGATTATCGCCTTTTTTGCGAATCAATAAATCAATTTATTTATTTTCCAATTTATTTATTTTCATGAGATTCAATTGTTCAGCACGTGCTTTTAGGAAAAGCAACCATATTTAGGTCTTATTGACCAAAAAAAAAAAAAAAAAAAAAAAAAGATCCAAGCTGGTGAGGGGACGACCATTTATTGCTGCTATTAGTTGAACTGATGATGTGTCTTATGAACACTCGGACATGAGAATAAATACGCGTCAACATCCTGACATAATCGTTTCCACAAACTTCCCGAGCGCTCCGCCCGCTTCCCTTCATTCCTCCAAGGGTTAAACGAGCAAACATCAAGATGGAGATAAGGCGGGCTGAATCCGAGACTCGTCATTAGTGGGAGCTGTTTGCGCAGACGCTATCTCCCGCGCTCCACGGTTCCGACGGCTCTGAGCCGTTCCACTGTGATGCCCTGGAATGCCGTCCTCTCCTTTCTTCTGTTCCCCATTAATGCTTTTTGTTGCCTTTGTTGTGCCAGATTCCTGTTCAGTGTAAAATCAGTGCCTGGGCCCACAGACCTTCCCATGAGGGGGGAGTGGGGGTGGGGAAGAGATTAGGAAAGGAAGCCGGTGCATTAGCAGGACTGGCGGAGACCACACACACACACACACACACACACACACACACACACACACACACACACCGGCTCTATTCTGAGAACGAGTAAACCACACCGAAATCTCAGCATGTCACCTGGTCTTATTAGTCACTCACCACCTGATATGCTTTTTTTTTATTTTAGGCTAGATTCTCTCTCCTGAAGGTGCTATCCATCCATCTATCCATCCGCTGGCACACTTCCGCCGTCCAGCCCTCATTCAGACGTACTGTACGTAAATCGCGGTCAGCACTACAGTGCTAAGAGTTCCTTTGTTGTAGATTGAAAGACCGGACCGCACGGAGGCGTTAACCAAACAGGCTCACAAAAGGTCAGACCTGAAACGGTCTTTGTGTGGGAGGAGTAGGTTTCAAAGAGCTAACAGTGTTTTCTTTATCGACATGGAGAATTACCCCAGTGTGCCGGGTTTATCAGTCTTTTCCAGATAAGAAACCAATAACACAAACAACAACAAGAAAAAACAAAAACGTGCAGACACGAACGCGGCCCGTCTGCCTCCCTGCCCGCGCGCACGTGTTGGCGGGGGATTTACACACAGCGCCGAGAGATCTGGACCACGGATCCTGTTTATCTTAGCGTTCCATCTTGCACCCTGACATTCCAGCACCTCTCTCATAAACACCGAGAGGGGTGTGTCGAAGCACTTGACACAGATGTGCACCACGGCTGATTTCCATCGAACCTGACGAAACACACCTCGGCTTATCTTCAGACCTCAGCACGGACGACCCACAGCGCCGGGGAACATGCCCGTGCTCATATCTGGGTCAAGCACGCGGTGCGTTTCCATAGGTTTGTTCGTTTAGAGCAAAAAAACTATTAAAAAAATTTTTTTTTTTTAAAGTCGGATACGGAAACAAAGAGGCGCTGGCTAGATCCCGCATAGTGAAAGCGCTGAAGAATTAATAACGCACGGCGGGTCGGCTCGTTCCGTTCTTTCTATTTCCTTGAGCAACTTTTAATCAAAAGCGCTAACAAAGGTATAAACTGCTCCCTGTACACACACCGATCAAGCATGTTAGACGTCCCAGGTAGATGGAATAAAGCACCTTTTACGTGGGAATTTACTGATTTCTGCAAGACCGATTTCAACGACGAGCCACATGACAGCAAGACGATGTGGACAGAAAGCTGTACAGTATTATGAAAAATAGTGGCTTATTGCATAAAAGCTGAAATGCCAAACATTTAAAGCTCCCATATTTTACTCTTTATAACAGGCCGACACAGCTCCCTAATATTTGACGTCTCAAATATTAATCTGATAAAGCACTTTTTTTAATTCCTGAAACTCCCTTTTACTTCACTCCTCCTGCAAACAGACCATTTCAGTGTCTATGTAAATGAGCTACAGCTGAGCCACGCCCCTTTCGGACCACTGGAGAGGAAGATGGGAGGAGCTCTTCTTATATGAGGTCACACTAGAAAGAAAGAAAATCGAATAGCCTTGTTCAAGCCTTAACATGACTTAAAGTTGAACTTCGCATTGTGTCCTTTAAAAGGAGTTAAAAAAAAAAAAAAAGGAGGAGAAAAGCCCTACCAGCCTTCTTAGACTTGCATATAAATACCAAGAGCGTAATGCCACCCCTTCCACCAGAGGGAACCAGCGATCACTGCCCTCTCTCACTAACGATCGTGGCATTAATCAGGTGATCTCCTGAGGAATGCTGCGTTTTTACCCCCAACCCCCCCCCCCCCCCCCCCCGTTTGTGTCAAGAACGTATCATCACCGTGAACAAATCAGCACCAGCCTATGAGAACGCAGGGTTAGCGGAGAGGAAAGTGAAGCGATAAAAGCTACATTCCTTTGATTTATTCCACATGGTGCGTGACATCCTTTCACCTCGAGTGTAAACTCCTTTCATTCCAGGGAAATATCAAGTTTCAATCATAGTCTGCAGCTGGGCCTGATGCAAACGCTTGAAAAGGTATCCTGGAATTATCTATTTCGGGGCTCAAAAGCTGAAGGCTGTCCATCTGTGAACGTGAACCCGGACATGCGGCCTCACTCGATAAACCCATTTGCCGCCGAGATCTAAAGCCTTCCTTATCAAAGTAAGCAAGGCTGCTTCATCTCACCTTGAAGAACATCAGTAACTAATGGAACGGGCTGGATCTGCTGCAAAAAGCTTTTTTCTTCATCATCCGTCGCGGCCCTTCATCCTTTTTCAGAAATGGCTATTGCGACCCAAGAACCTTTGCTATTAGGAAATACAACCTGTTTTTTTTTCCTGCATTTCAGAGAGGGGAAACAAAAAAAAAAAAAGGGGGGGGGGGGGGGGACCACATTTACCTCCTTGTGTTTGGGCACGCCCATCGAGTTTACCAGCAGTGACCGTTTGGCCTGGTAAATAAGCCCCTTCCCTGATGAGCGACCCGGGCCTGGTCATGTGCGGCAAGCTCCAAACAGAAAGCCAGTCTGGCCATGAACCTTTAATCCCCACTACAGACCTATTTTTATGCCGGCTGTATCTGCTTTCATGAAGCTCCGCTAGTCTCGTCTCATCTCATCTCATCTCGTGAATGCATAAATACGCAAGTAGCTGCCTTCGCTGATTTGTAACAGGAGTGGCTATTTAACACCACCGCTACTAAAAGGCTTTTAACACGACGCGAGCACGACTCCTTTATCACCGATGCATTCGTCTGACACAGATTAGTCTTTATACTCCAACACACCCAAAAGCGGCGGCAGAAAGAAAGAAAGGAATTTATGGAATTAATGTGTCGACATGCTATTTGTTTCTTTTTTTTTTTTTAATAAATAAATAAATAAATAAATAAATAAATTGACAGCAGCGTATGGTCAAGCAAACACGAGTGGCGCAAACGGACTGCCCACTTTCAATTCACATGCAAAATTATTAAACGGCAACAAAACAATTTTTAGATTTAATGACCAAGGTGCTCTCTCTTGGCGGGCTGGAGTGCCGTTCCATAAGCACCGGCGCACTCTCCATCACGGCGGAAGAGCATGTTGAATTATTCATACAGCTCTGCCAGTCGCAGGTTAGGCACGACTGCGGAAGTCTGCGCTTGTCCTTCGCTTGTTTACACGCGCAGGTCTCGTGATGAAGTGAGGCGCCATGCCTACTTAATGTAACGGGACATAAACAGGGAGACACTAAGGCGCCGCATGCATTAATCGCGCGATCCTTTGCGTCAAAGTCCACGGCGATGTGAGGTTCAACCTCCGATGTGAGGTTAAATTTCAATACTTTCTGAGCCAGATGTACTACACATCTGCAGTTTAAAAAAAAAAGAGGCTCAAATTATATGGGGCGTTCAAGTCAAACCGGGACAAGTCAAACCTTCTCATGAATGAAGATCAGTACTTTAAGACTTTAAGCACAGTATGGTGATGAAACTCTTGTTCAGCAAAATATTTAATTGGTGCAAACATTTTAACAAAACACGTACGTCTGTGAATGACCGTCCTGGCCGAGGAGGCTCGATGCCTGCTGCCGTCGTTCCTGTAACAATTCAGCGAGTTGATTACTAAAAAAAATAAATAAATAAAAACACCAAAGGCGCCATGTTTTAGCAGAACTACCGACAGGTTCATACTGCCCACTGCACCAACTTGAATATTTCAGGAACTCGGCTGGGAGTTATTGCCACATCGCCCATACAGTCCCGACATCACGCTAAGCCACTGTCACATTTCCACACTCCTATAAAGGAGTTCCTGGGAGGCCAGCATTTCAGATGTGAAGCAGACAGTCCAATCATAGTGCCTGATGCTATCCAAGCACTAGTGATAAGTGCCATAGCATAGCAGGGGATTATAAAGAGAAATAAACTGTCTAATTATTCTGCACAATCAAAAGTCCTGGTTTGACTTGAACATCCCGCACAGCTTGGGGGGGGGGGGGGGGGGGGGTGTGATTAAGTTAGTTATTTACAATTTTGTACAGAATATAACTAAATGCACGATGCTGAAATCTCTCTTGGGAGTGCAGTAGAGGTCGTGATTTGCCTACGCATATTCAGAAAGTCTCTGCACAGTTAGTTGACCGTTTCCCAGACACCGGGATTTGCGTACGATGTCACAGAGGACACTCAGAGTGCTAGGCAAATTTGCCGGTTACCACATGTATGAATACGTGTGGTGCTGCAGACAGGCGTCTGGCTGATCATTCTGCATTTCTCGAAGCGTCTGAATTCCATGGAAACGTGGGGATGTTTGTTTGACAGATGTTTAGACAGGTTTGATGCGTTGCCTGCTTTCACTAGACAGACTTTCAATAACGAGCGTGCATGTGGATGCTGCTGGGTTTAGAGCCTGAACCACTGTTTATGGTCACCAGGTATTTGTTATACCTAAGTGTTGAAGTCACAATTTAAAAATTATTTAGAGAAACTTGCTAAATGTACATGGTCGACAATTCTTTTTTGGAAAAAAAAAGAAAAAGAAGAAAAAAAAGACACCACAGCTTGGGTAGAAAACACGATCATGACATCAGCCACAAATACTCATATTTTGCAAGATTATCTTTTCTTCATCTTTAGAGCTTGTGTACGGTTGTGTACACTATCACTGGACTGCAGTGTGGAGCAAAAGAATGGCAGGAAAAAAAGAAAAAGATCATTTTGTATGAGACATTTAACAAAAAAAAAAAAAAATGTAAGTTACATAAATATTCCAATCTCATCGTATATTTTAGTGGCTTTAAATCATTTAAAACCCGTAAGAATTAAAGCTCCCCTGTCAAAGCCGTGCTTATATCCATTTGCACTATTATAATAATAATTTTTTTCCATAATACGGATATTGTATTATTTTCTATTGTATTATTAAGTCTAGCACTGCAGTACTTGTTTAAAGCACAATATTTCAGAAGGTTTCGGAGATTTGCTGCTAAATCTCCCACAACTGGTGTCAGGACCGTGAAATGAGTGAACGTTAAGAACATAATCCAAGCCGGGTGGATAATCTTAAATCAGTCAACATCAGCAACCAACAGATCGATGAATCCTCAGGAACACAGTGGCCTCAGGTCGTAAAAATTATACATTCTCGCTCATTTAAAATGGGGAAAGACTTCCACCGTCATGCACTATGTGTTTATACTGAGCTATGTATGATGTGTTTAATGGTTGGTGCAGTATTTCTGTAATCCTGTGAGAAGTTGAGTTGTGTCAATGCTGGCGTTACAATGTGGCATCAAGGGGGGGAAAATAAATAAATAAATAAATTTAAAAAACAGCCCAAACATGAGGGTTAGCGGTCAGGTTCGAGGATTCAGAGTTGCGGGTAAACGAAGCAGCCGAGATCTACGGCATGACGGGTGTCGACGGCGGAACGAGCGGATGTGTTTGTGTTGAGAAGCATGACATTGAAAGCCCACTGGCACCATTACCAGCAAGAAGTCAAACGGCACCGTGGGTAATATAGTGTAATGTAGAGACGATTCGCAATCTCAACACAGAATAAATCTCAGACACCACTCAAAGTTCACGTGTTAATTACAAAGACTGAAATGCAAATCACTTTTTTCATTAAGGTGTACGAGTTGAAATTAACCCCGTGCAACTGAAGGGGGGGGGGGGGGGGGGGGGACAGACCACAGGGGCTCTGAAACCAGCTGTGATGTCAGGATAAAGGTCCAGTCTAAAAGTGGCCAGCTTACAAAAGACATCTGGTGCAGAAGGCAAACAAAAGGCTGCCACACGGGTGCCTGAATACAAATCAGACTTCAGGGAAAAAGGGGTAAAGACAAGCATTCAATTATAACACATCAATCCATATCCACTGCCAGGCCAAAAAAAGTCACACACTAAGATTTCCTTCAGTTCCAGGACCAGTCTCTCCATCGCCACAATCTGGACGATCCCCGTGGTATCAGATAAGAATCCCTCCATAGATGTGATAACCTGGTCATTTAGTACAGTCAGTTTTTTTTTTTGCCACATAACGTTGTTGAGTCTAGACCTGACCGACTGAAGCAACCCCAGATCGCAACACCGGCTCCAGAGGCTCGTACAGAGGACACCATGGACATCGTGTTTTCCTCCTTACCCTGATGCGCCCATCCCTCTGGTATAAGCTCGATCTGGACTCAGACAACATGACCTCATTCTATTTATCCAAAGTCCAATCTTTATGCTCTCGAGCAAATTCAAGCCGTTTGTCTCCAAGTGGTTTCCTTCTTTTTACGCAGCTGTTCAGTTCCAATCCCCAATGAGTTCTTATCACACTGTCTCTCTTACTTTCACTATTAAAACACAGCTCAGGGTTTACTGTTGATTTTTATAACCATGCAACTTCACCAAGTGATCTCCATTAATGAGTTTGTTCACATCTTGTTTCTTTCACAAACAGGTTTTGATGATCTGTTGAAGGAGTCTTAACTCCAAATCTCCGTAGTTGTTTTCTTTGCTCGATAATTTGACCCTTCTGAAATGGAGAATGTTTTTTTTTTTTTTATCAGGCGGTGTATAACAATCATTATATTACACAAATGGTTCCTGAGATTTGTTTGATAACCCATGCTTCCTTATCCTTCCATCTCCAGGCTAAACAAAGACCAGGATAAGGACCTCACCCGGGTTTGGGTAAGGACGGTGATAAAGGTAAGAGGTGCGAATTGCTTCGAGTCCTTTTATCTGCACATCAAAGCTATTATCCACCTTAATCATATTAACAAAACCCCTCTAAGCCAGACATGGCCACTCATCCCTATGCAAATTTTAATCCTTCGACAGGATTTTATTTAAATACTCATCATCGTGGGCCACAATCAATTGAAAGTAGTGCCACCACCCCCCATCCTCCTTCATGCGATTCTTCTTCATGTGCCATCAACTTCATCCCGTCATCCGGTGTGACCGAACACGACAGGTCTGCCTTCTGGAGGACAGCTTCTCTTGTTTCTGGAAAATCTCTGGAGAGTCTGTAGGGCGATCGGATTTGTAGGCAGGTGGCAACTCATCAGGTAGTAGCCACCAGCACTGCAAGACCAGGAAGCCAATATGGCACTTCCTGTGCATGCCACACCAGCAATATGGCAGATCGAGAACATATGGCATTTTTACATCTCTGCATCCTCAGCAGCTCCGTCTCTCTGACAATCCTGCAGTCATGGCGAAGGCGTCCACCAGCTGGCTGGAGCAAATGCGCTGCTTCTTCTTCGCAAGCAAGCACTCCAGACTTTGTACTATAAAATATTCATGTTTAATTTAAAGTTAAATTAGTGTGTGGATCCTTGACGTTTGCTTTTATCAGCATTGCTGAGTAATTACCGCACTGTATGATCATTAGTGCGACTGGCACATGTAACGGTACTGTAAATAATGGTGTGCGTAATGCAGCTGAATAATAGATAAGACGTGATCCCTATTAGAACACGTCTAGGCGGAGTGAGCGAGATTGGCGGGTGCGCTCAATAGGGCGCACTAATTGGTAATCGGTGCAACCGGGGGAGGCCCGACCCCTTTGTTTGTGCGCCCGAGTAACCGGTGTTAATGCTGTTGCTATCCCAGAATTCAGCCACGAGCACATGGGCTTCCTCAAAAGAAATACAAACACACTCTCAAGAGCCAGTGTTTAATCGAGAAGGCATGGCCCGTGGTTAGACCCGGTGCATCAATCATCGCGCAGCTGCACTGGTACGATCCATCCGTCACAATTACCCCTGCCTGGAGGTATATGCAGTGGAACCTAATGTAATGCATACATTCGCACCACAAGGTAAACCTTGAAAAGAGTCACTCTGTATATGCCAAAGCCACCATTACAGAGAGAGATTGTTTCAAGCGCTGATTGTGGGGAACGGCGGGGAAGGTTGGGGGAAGGAAGGTTCGGCATTGTTGTGGGAATCACATACCACCCGTTACCATGGTGACCCTCTGGCAATGACGGCCTCCTGGCTGTAATGAGTGTGTTGAGTCCCGGTGGGACCCTGTATCTCTCTCTCTCTCTCTCCAACCCTGAACCTCCCCCTCCTCCTCTCCCTTCATCTGCCGCAGACCCGTGGCTCTACTACGAACCGCTCATCTCCTCATCTACCTACACTTTAGACTTTGTTTGCACAGATCTAAGGAAAGCAACAACTTGGCTGAAATCCTCATGAAATGCACAAGCGTTCCGTCCCACGCCGGATCCGGATCCGTCCCGTCCGACGAGGGTATTGCGCAAGTGTTGCCCAAGACCATGTATTCCAAAGAGTACAGAAAGGAAAGCAAGCGGGTAATATGCAAGCCAAGACAGGACACTTTAAAAGCCTGAGAAGAAAAGAGCGTGGCGAGATGCAACAAAGGGGTTTCGTACACAAAGGATTTCTCACACACACACACACACACACACACGGTGCAGGCAGGTAACCTGAGAGGGATTTCCAGTCAGAGCTGGCTGCTGCAGTGTGCCTGGACGCATTCGTCAGCCAGCAAACATCGAATCAGCTACTGCGCGGTGTCTCGGGACTGATCGATATCAGGCATTGGGTGAAAAGGATAGAAAAGGCGCAGTCCAGGTTTAAGACTAGCCAAACTGTTCCAGGGGACGGAAAGGGCGTGCGCCGATTTTGTCCAACTTCATATTCATTTCCTTTCTCCATTGTGATAATTGGATGTAATATGAATTTCATTACGTATTGATTCAACGTTCAAGTCTGAGCAGACTCGAAAAGGAAGCATTAAAAAAAAAAAAACAAAGCCGTGATATTTCACAGCATCACTCGTTCAGCTGGACTGCTACTACACCAGACCAGAGTGGTTGTCCAATCCATTACGAGTTCTAGGCGAATTCTTCTTCTCATTATTATTATTATTATTATTACCCTCTGCCATAAATAGCAGTAATGCACTTATTCCCAGAAACGAATCCATGATGTAAAATCAAAGTGAGCAGGCACGGTTAAGAGGCGTATTGTGCGAGACATGCTCCAAATGAACTCCGGAGCGAGTACGGCACGCCGGCGTTCCTCCCCTCATAAAGACGGATAGCACCTGAAAAGCAGCTCTAATGGCTATATTACACTCCACTGAGCCCCGTACGCGTGTTTGCCTATTGTGCGTCTCCGGGAGCTGCCCTCCTACTGATTTGTGTCACGTAAATTGGGCGAATGAATGAGAGCGGGCCGTCGTTCATTTCAGAGGAGCCGAGGCTTTATCTGCTCGCTGGAAGACTGTTTTAGCGCATGTTTCCTGAGACGAGCAGTGGGGGGGGGGGGGGGGGGGGGGGGGGGGGATAGATCGGAGGCAAAGCCTCGCTCCCCCCACTAAAAGGCTTTCCGGGGAGAGTCGCATTTCAATTTAATTACAGGTCTCGAGTCGGACAGATCCTTCACCGAAAGCTCTAAATTGAAGGGAGGAGGGTTTTAAATAGGAGAATGCTAGTGTGTGCATGTCCGTCGCTTTTCGTTTGTTTTTTTGTTTTTTAATAAAAAGGCTAAACTAGAATATTTGCTTTTCAAGATTCATAATTTTAAAATAAAAAAAAATGTGACTGTGCATTTTTAGACATGGTTTCTACTTCACAAGCTGGTTGACCATTACCAGAAAAAAATAAATCAAATAATATATGTATATAAAAAAAATTTTTTAAAACACAATCTTCCGTCGTCGTTTTCTCTAGTGTAACGGATCCTCAAACCAAAGAGTGGGCAAAGCGCCCTGCATCTCAAACAAAGCCGATGGTGACGAATGACAGCCCAGTCCCGTCTCTCTGCTGGGACTCTCAGCGCCTTTCCCGCAAAACATAGATGAATGCACTGCAGGAGCGCTGTCTGATCACAGCCCGCCTCCACCAGACGTCTTCATTTCAGTCAGTCGCCGCCACCAGGCCTGGCCTACTTCATGAGCTGGCTGTTTCCCCAGAGAGGCGACCAAGAAATCGGCAGGCAAGAAGATGCCGCCAGTATTACAGATGCTCTGGGTCAGGCGTCATGCCTCAGGGCACCACGCTGCCAGCCTTATCCCGCTCACGCTTGTTGACCGTTTCACTCCGAGACGCCGAGAACAATACATCAAACTGGGGACCCGCTTTACCAATCACACACTCCGGCCCATTCGTAGCTGCATATGTATTTAAGTGACGGGAATGACCAGGGATGATATTATCGCGATACCCATGAGCGATTGTATTGTATCTTTTTTTAGCTTTTGTAACAATTTTAGTATCACCAGCCAATGTGTGAACAGTTTAGAGAGCTCCACCTGTAGGATCATAGAGGAACTGCAACTTTTGAATGCAAACGTATATAAATTAAATTATATATATATTTTTTTTTTTTTTATTCGATTTCGGGGTCAATTTGGCGATACATAAATTGCCTCACAAAACAGTCACAACACATCACTAACTCCCCCCCCCCCCCCCCGGCCATCTAGTGTAAAAACATGGCTGCTATTGATTCTGCATTCACCTCGTAAGCACTTGCGCCGAGTTACAGCTTTAACAAACTACTGCACATTTGACTTATAACATCGTTTACAATTAAAACACTAAAGGCACCAATCTGACACTCACTCATCGTGTCTACTGCTTTATCCTGTATACAGAGTCGGAGAGGACCTCGAGCCTATTCCAGGAGACTTCGGGCACGAGGCGGAGTACATCCAATCCATCGTTGGGTGTGCACACATACACACACACACACACACACACTACGGGCAATTTGGGAACACCAATTAGCCTAATCTGCATGTTTTTGAACTGTGGTAGGAAACCGGATTACCTGGCGGAAACCCCCCCAAGCACAGGGAGAACATGCAAACTCCATGCACACAGAGATGGGACTCGAACCCGGACCCTGGAGGTGCAAGGTGACATGACCACTAAGCCACCATGTGGTCACTTTGACTTTACAATCGGAAATTAATACTTTTTTAATAAGACTTTTTAATAACAACACTAGGGGGCGCTTCGTATGGTTCCCTGACTCTGAGGTTGCATTTAGTTGAACTCCGCATGCGGCGTAAAATATTTCACTCACACACAGTCTTTAAAATACCTCAAATATGCACATGATTTCATGAGGTCGAACCTGGCTTAAGGAACATCCTTTCAAACCGCAATCAGCTCGAATGGTTTTTAGAAAAAAATATAAAATAATAATAATAAAAAATATAGATGTACATAGACTTTCTTCTGAAAATTCAACCGTATTCCTAGACACATTGTGATCATACCACGAGAGCCTGTGGACAAACAGTTAACCATGAGCTACAGCAGTGTGTGTGTGTGTGTGTGTGTGTGTGTGTGTGTGTGTGTGTGTGTGTGTGTGTGTGTGTGTGTGTGTGAGAGAGAGAGAGAGAAACATGAGATTATAATAGCAAGCTGAACCGGCTTAAATATCATCCACTAAACCCCGAACATCTAAAGCTCAACATGGCAAGATGGCAAAAGCGGCAGTGATGGGAAGTGAATAGAACTGTCGCAGCCTGTTGCTCCCCGCTGAGAGAAATCTATACGTCGGCTGCCACTCGCCGTCCCCGGTCCAGTATTCCCAGGACGTGTTCATTTACATCTTGTTTCCAGATGGGGAGAGGCAGCATGGGTTAAAACTCCTGGCATGGAACTGATTGCTTCCTGTTGAGTTATTGGAAGCAGAGGGCAATCGGAGATGGCATGGGGCCTCAACACAATCCCGCAGAGAACCCAATCAGCCCCGGCCATGACTCATTTAAGACGGGTGCTTGTTAGAGACAAAAAAAAAAACACTAATGTTGCCTAATGTAGACGGTTCTTAGGAAACAAGATAACACAAAAACCTTGATCATAAACACAGATGTGTGGTATTAGTGCTATGGGAACTAATGGAGGGGGGAAAATGGAGACATTAAGGGCTGGTAAGAAGTGGTTAGCCACCAGGAATAGCAGCGTGTGAAAGACTGAGCAAACACACACACCGGTCTTGTCCAAACACTAAGGCCTTGTTCAGACTGCCGGCCCAAATCCAATTTTTGCCGTATCCAGACTGGAATCAGATTGCTTTCATGTAGTCTGAGGAGTTAAAAAAAAATTTAATAGAGTCAGATTTTTAGAAATCCAATCTGAACCTTATCCAGACATCGGTTTGAAATCCAATTTGAGTGAATGGAGCGTCAGTCTGAGACGCATCCTTAGAAATCCGATTTCAAATCAATGTCTAGACATGGTTCAGACTGCCTTCATAAAAGTGAAATAAAACAAGAAAAGGAATTTAGTCTGATTTTTGAAAATCCGATTCAGATCGGATTACTAAAGACGCGTCTCAGTCTGAACGCTCCATCCACTCGAATCGGATTTCAAACCACCCATTACGGTACTCGCAACCAGGCCCGGAAGTTCAAGTCCACGCGGTATTACACATGGATCTAGGGTTGAAAGCGAGTGTGGACACGACGGCAGAAATGAGGATCAAACAAATCATTTTGTAACAAGTTAAGTGGCTATGCTTTACAAGGTCACGGAGGGTCTTTTCCTGCTTTTGGCACTTTTACCGCCAAGTGCGTAAAAGCCGCGCTCATGAATGTTCCGTGCGACCAAGTTAATCGGGTTTTCAGGAAGTGCGTCTGCCAGGCATCAGTACAGGCGAAGCTAGAGAGAATGTACAGGTTCCGGGTGATGTATGAGAAAATGTCATGCTGCGTACGCTATCATACAGCATCATTACCGTAGCAACCAGTGCAGATAGGGCGACAAGGTGTCGGATTCAGGCTGCCAGTCTGAACGGGGCCAAACCTGATCTGATCACTTTCAAATAACAGTGTGGACAATCAGTACCAAAGATCAGATCCGTCAGCCAAGATACATATACGCATACTCAACCTCCACGCACACACTGCTCTTACATGTCATAAAGGTTGAATAAAAAATAAATAAATAAATAAATAAATAAAAAACACAGCAAGCACCGATACGCTTTTATGCTCCATAACTCAAAGCTACGGTTTTGTTTTTATAAAAAAGGAAACTCGCTTCGCTATTCAGTCGGGGAAGAAAGAAATACTTCTAAGACACGATGTTACAGACCCTGCAGTAGCAACTCGCAGTGGTTCAGTCAGAGCTGTCAGGTTCGAATCGCTGAGTAAAGCTGAACGCACAGTCAGAACTCTGACACTACCTCGAACATCATCTGGCACGGGAGTATGAAAGAAAAGCCGAAGACGTGCCTCAAATTTTCAGTACGAGTAGCAGCCAGCTTTTTCTTTTTCGGAGAAAAGACTTTCTACTTCAACAAGTGCTTGGGTTTAACCTCCATCACATTCTGTGTTGTGTTCTGATATCACGCAGCTAACAGGGTTAGAGTGCTCTGGGAGACCACCAACAAGGGCTGTTCAACTCAAACCAGGATTCCTACTGGGTAAGACATGAAAGTAAAAATTCTTTATTATTCTATAATATCTACTGAGAAAGTTCTCTCAGTGTGCTGGAGCCATGATCACACAACCTGCTTCATGTCTGAAACGCTGGCCTCCCAGGAACTCCTTTATTGGGCCAAATACTATAATGTGGCAAAGGCTTAGAGCGAGGTCAGGACTGTACGGGCATGTGGAAATAACTCCCAGCTGAGTCCCTGTAACATGCAGGTGGTGTTGGTGAAGGATTGTGTGTACAGTTCCAACACACGTGTTAATCTCTGCCGCAAATGGTGGACGAGTTACCCGTCACTTTACAAGGTCATGGGAATGACCGATCAAACGGTTTACTACAGCTAAGAGTTTCATCACCGTGTGTCTGAAGTTTTCTGTAAATGTCAAACGCTGTACGATTCACTTCCATCACATGTCCCGGTTTGACTTGAACACCCCTCATAACTAACAAACTCACATTAGCCTTAAAGATAAACAAACATTTAAGCAACATAATCGATCTTTTGTTGATTGATTCAATCGATGGGTCAATTTTCAATTCAGAATCAATTTCAACTTTTTAAACTACTTAAAATTGACAAAAATACCATGGAGTATGCAGAAACTGCTTGCCTTCCACAAATACTCGTGTTTTGCAAGAGCATCACGGCTTCTTTTTTTTTTTTTATGAGCAGTTGATGCAACACCACCACGACCACTGGAGTGTGAGGCAACAGATCGACAGGAAATACAAAGATTATTGGTTTGCATGAACGGTGATGTTTAATTAAACAACGTTCAGATACTTTTAAGTTTGTAAACCTTCAAAACCACCAAGACGTAGCTGCTTGCAACAAATCAGACTATAAACATGAGTGATACTGAATCAAACCGAACTGAAAACCACAATGCCCAAAAACTCATCAGATAGACAATCTACCAAAGGTCCATCTCACACACTGGGGTTCACAATCTGGCAAGATCTAGTAAATCATTTTCACATTCTTGAAGAAAGCTCGTTCAGCCAGTCCCACAGATGGTAGAGGAATCAGCCTGCAAGAGGGCCTCCAAAAGAATAAAAAAAAAAAAAAAAACTTAAAATCACGAGTTTTAAGTTAAGTTCCGTACAATGGATCTAAATCGCAATATGGACCTGTGCAATAATTTTAATCTCAAAAGACTCCAGTTTATTACAGATAACATACACCATGTCAGGAATCTATGTACGGTTTGTTAAATACGCATCTGTGTATTTTCTCGGGTTGATTAATAAATACTGGCAAAAATTCTCTCAATGAGATAATATGCCCGATTATCAGGTGATGATACGTTTAATAGTTTATTATCACAGTTTAAAATCGCAAGGACAATATGTATCAAAATAATCAGTGTGTTTGTTTGTTTTTTGTTTAAATCAATCATGCAGCCCTAATCATAACAAAAAACATCAGTTCAAAGAACTTTGATTTTTGATCTGTAATGTCCGTTCCTATAGTCAGTCCATTTTGTCCTACGGGGACGCAAACTTCTTATATTCTTCCTCTCTTCTTTCCTTTCGCACATTCTTCTGTGGTGAGATTAATCAAACCTTGTCTCAGCATGTTTTTTTCCTACAGATGATTAATTAAACTCACTACAATAAGTAGATGTTATTCTCTGGCAGGTTGAGACATGAAGACGATTGAACAACAAAAACTATATTCAGTAGACATTTTTACTTATTTATTAATTTTTTTAAGAATAATGCCCGTCTTATGAGCTTTCGATAATTCTGTATTCAGTGTTGTGTTTATTTTATGACTTCACGGCCGGGCCTGAGGCTTACGAGAGACATGGTTCTTTGTATCGATGTTTTATGCTTTGATCTCTTCTGGACACTGTAGATTTGTGAGAGCTTACAGTAAGTGAAGATTTTCGACAATACGCAGATCTTGGTTACTTTGTATTTCAGTGCAACCTTGAGCAATCGGTCCACACAGGTTTTTTTTATATATATATATATATATATATATATATATATATATATATATATATATATATAAATAAATAAAAAGCTGTTTATTCAGGAATATCATGTTTGGTTTTTAAATATTCATCATGCCTTCATATCTGTTTAGCTTTATAGTATACACAAGAAGCGTTCAAGTCAAACCGGGACTTTTGATCGCACAGAATGCAATTAGTAGTAGCTAAAAACTCCTTTTATTTCTTTATATAATCTCCTGCTACACTAATGCACTCATCCAAGCGTTTCAGATGTAATCCTTCTTGAGTGTGGTTCCTTTAAAGGACATATTATAAATCATTTATATTATTTCATACACTGTACAAGATTTATTCTATTTGTAACAAATGTATTATTATTATTATTATTATTATTAGTCACCCATGGAGTCAATTTATTTTAGACAAGCTTTCTCTTTTATTTCTGTTTTTCCTTTTTGTTCACAACTAATCTTTCTAAATCCGTCTTCAGATTTCCGTAAACCTGCTTCGTAACGGCGTCCTTACAAACTGAACCGAATTGTTCGGGTCACTAACAGTAGAAGACGAAAATCACCCAGCAGTCCCTACTGAATCACTCAAGCGACACTTAATACCCAGCCGTGATCCATTACGCCAGTTCTCCTTTGTCACAATGTAGAGGGTATAAATAAAACCTCAGCAGCCGTGTCTGGACCTGGGTGGGATACTCATGGCCGAAGAGGGGAGGAGGCAAACACACGCCGTCCATTTTTACAGCTCCCTTTCCGACTATAGCCTAGGAAGGTGGTTAGGGGGAGGTGGTTGGGTTGTCGAGCGACCCAGCTTGCACGCAGCTGCCTCGTCCTCTGCCGGGGGGAAATCACTTACAGGGTGTAAAGTACATGTTGCAGCTATAATAACACCGGCTGCAGCCTAATTGTTTATAGCAGCCTTCGACAGTTCGCAGCCATAATAGGGCAAAGGGTGCGGAAAACAATCAATAAAAGCGGAGTGACATTAACGTCAAAGGCACGAGGTTCCTGAAGCAGCGTCAGCACGGCGCTCAACCACAACAGCCTGATGGCTTCCTCAAACAGTCAATTAGGCGTATTAATTAACTGTCCAATACATATCATTTAAAATCAATTTAGCGCTATTTAGCGCCTTTCTCAGGCGTCATTTCAAGGCAAATAAACCCAGAACAAATGCTGGCATAAATCATGTACCTAAGGAGGAGGAAGAGAAATGGAATAAAGTGAAATGATGAAATCCATTTATTAAAAGTACAATACGGTGCGAAAAAAAATCCATATTTAATAAAATTTTATGTTTATAATAAATAATCCAACATGTGGACAGATATTTATTTGACTTCCTAAACACAATTTTTCTTTTAGATTAAATGGAAAAACTTGTTATTCAGGTGTTGTTCAAGTGCATTACAAAATTCATTAGCCTTAGGGGTGAGATATAGGACATCATTTCATCTCCATATTACACGGATATGAATGTCAATGTCATTTTGGTAATAATGTGCATGAAAAATAGTACAAAAAAAAAAAAAAAAAAAAAACTTTCCCTATATACATATGTATATACACACACACACACACACACACACACACACACACACACACACACACACACACACACTGTGAGGTCACATGTTAACCACTACGCCAGTGTGCCACTCACACACTTTATACTTGTGTATAACATTATTTAAAAACCAGCGAAAAAGGCAATCATGATGGATATTTTAGCATCACTTTCCCAGTAATAAGAAATAAGGGGGGGATGAGGGGAGTCACACTTAGGCAGATCAAATCATTGGCCTGCATCAAGCAAAGCAAGCAACTGTAATCGGCGCTCATGCATTAAACCCAGTGCAGTGCTGAGCTGTTAACTTTGTCAAAGATACAGAATGTGGTTGGGGAAAAAAAAAATGGCGATCACTTTAACGCTTGGTGAAGCTGCATCATGAAAATGGACAACGGAGCAGTTTAATATTGGTGACACACACACACACACACACACACACACACACACACACACACACACACACACACACACACAGTGTGGAACTAAACAGCCATGTGGCCATAAGGAAACCACGTGTTAGTGAGTCTCATCAGAAAAAAATCCTGGAATTTGCTAGGGAGCTTAGAGATTGGACTTGAACAACGGAACAAGGTCATGTGATCTGAGGAGTTCAGATCGACTCTATTCCAGAGTTATGTGTACGTCAGGGTAAGAGAGGAGGAGCATGAAGCGATGCACCCATCATTCATAGTGGCCGCTGTACAAGCCCTCCGGAGTCCGTGTTGTGATCGGGGGTTAGCTTATGAACCAGCGAATGGTTTTAGTAAATATACACAGTGATACCGGCATCTTATAGCACAAGCTTGTATTGTTTTGTCTTTTAAAGCAATCACTATTTTCTCCCCCTCTTGCTACGATCACAAGACTATAAAAAGTGAATTCCGTTCACCTCAGCCAGTGAATCTGGTATCGCATTACAGAAGCAGACTGCATTGGCGTTCAGTCAAACAACATTACCCGCTCGGAAACAAAACTGCTGCCACCGGTTCTGGATTAGAACAGTAGGCCTGTGTTATAGAGCTGGCAGGAGACGGGGAAGCCGAAGCGAGTTTGTGCAGGACGGCCAGCGGCACCAGACAACCGGCGGTACAGCGGGAGAGAGTGAAGAGCGAGCGAGAGCCGCGTCCTGGCCAAAATAAACAGCGATGCATGACATCACTTTGGAAGAAGTCGTCCAGCGGAGACGCCAGAGGAGCAGAGCAGCTTTGCACAAAGCCCCCTTGCTGCCGTCGGTGCCGGAAAGGTCAACCATCAGCTACTGCTCCAGACGACTCCGTCACTCATCCTCACAAGTCAGAACGGAGATGCGAGATAAACTGATGGAGCGATAGACAGGAAGCAGAGACGGCAAGAATACGACACTTCATGTCTTTATGTTAAACTATGTAGATCACAAGTGGCACAAAACATTAACGGCAGATAACCGGCAAGAGCACTACTTAGTGTGTGGAACAAGGGATTGTACACCCCAGCGCACTAGCTTTCCATTCAACACTATTTGGGATTCAACCCCAGAAGCGTAAGAATTTCCGCCTTAAAAACTGACATTTTGCAGGAAATCGGCCTCGGTACGCGAAGCATTTTCAGCATACGAGCGAACGAACCTACGAGCCAAGTTGTGCGTACGCCTGGGAGAAGTTCAAAACTTCATGGCATCAGTGGAAAGCTAAGCAAAGTGATTTCACATGTTTTTGTGGGGCTTTTTTGCATTTTGTGCAAGACATAGCACCACGGGTCCCAAGGAGCAAAGCAAGGAGCGAAGCAAGAAGAAAACAGAGCCACTTTCAGTTTCATTTTTAAAGCAGCCGGTGCCAAGAGGAATCATAAATTAAGATTAAGTGAGGTTTAATGTCTTTCATATTTTGTCTTATCGACATGTCGGTTCAGAATGTTTTGTTTTGATGGTTTTTATATGCAAAATTATGATTACAGTGTTGGAAAATAGTAATATCGATAATATTTTTGGCCAGCTAGAACGGATTATCTGCAGTTACATTATTTCCTATGGGAAAATCCGTTTCGCAATATGAAATTTCACCTTAAGAACCTATAACCGCATCGTAGCTGTGCTGATATTCAGTACAACAGCACTGCCTCTTGTTTGAGATTTCTTAACATATCCGCAATATGTTTTAAGATTTAAATGAATCTGAAACTGTTTTCTTTTTTGAAGTGTTATACAGACTTCCTACAGCAAAACTTTAGTCAGCGTCTGCCTTTTCCTTTCTTTCCTGTTCTAAATGCACAGCATGTCAGCGTGTACAGTCTCTGCTCCACTGAGCCATGTCTGCTTCTACCCAAAGTCCCTCCCAGGGTCATTTAAAAACTACGTTTCCCAGCAAGTAACGGTCACAGAAAGCTAAGCGACTCGCTGACTCAGAAACTCCGACAGACGCCCTGAACATAACACACGTGGATTAAAGTTCCTTCAGGCAAAACTGTTAAAAAATAATCATTTAATTCATTGTAAAAGGACGTCGTTACAAGATTACACTGAAATCCAAAACTTTTAGTACTCAAATATTAATTGAGGTCGCCTTCATAGTGCAGCGCTCTCATACTCCGTTCTTCAGATAATAATGATTTAATGAATCTTTTCATTAATTATTTTTTTTTATTTTTTTTTAAGCAGAGCTTGAAATTAATTTTTCATGACCGGTGGAAACAGAGCCTACTGAAATAAATGTAAATTAAAAAATGTATATAAAAGCTTAAAAAAGCTCAGAAGTGGGATACAAGCTGTCGCGTCATGCTGCGGTTAGTCACTGTGCTGCGTTGTAACACTAGTCCTGGTGTCTCCAGGTAATCACCAAGCTTACCCCTTTTCGCCTTCAGAACTGCCTTAATTCTACATGGCATTGATTCAACAAGGTGCTGAAAGCATTCTTTAGAAACGTTGGCCCATATTGATAGGACAGCATCTAGCAGTTGATGGAGATTTGTGGGATGCACATCCAGGGCACGAAGCTCCCGTTCCACCACATCCCAAAGATGCTCTATTGGGTTGAGATCTGGTGACTGTGGGGGGCCATTTTAGTACAGCGAACTCATTGTAATGTTCAAGAAACCAATTTGAAATGATTCGAGCTTTGTGACATGGTGCATTATCCTGCTGGAAGTAGCCATTAGAGGATGGGTAGATGGTGGTCATAACGGGATGGGCATGGTCAGAAACAATGCTCAGGTAGGCCGTGGCATTTAAACGATGCCCAATTGGCACCCAGGGGCCTAAAGTGTACCAAGAAAAGATCCCCCACACCATTACACCACCAGCAGCAGCCTGCACAGTGGTAACAAGGCATGATGGATCCATGTTCTCATTCTGTTTACGCCAAATTCTGACTCTACCATTTGAATGTCTCAACAGAAATCGAGACTCATCAGACCAGGCAACATTTTTCCAGTCTTCAACTGTCCAATTTTGGTGAGCTCGTGCAAATTGTAGCCTCTTTTTCCTATTTGTAGTGGAGATGAGTGGTACCCGGTGGGGTCTTCTGCTGTTGTAGCCCATCCGCCTCAAGGTTGTGCGTGTTGTGGCTTCACAAATGCTTTGCTGCATACCTCGGTTGTAACAAGTGGTTATTTCAGTCAAAGTTGCTCTTCTATCAGCTTGAATCAGTCGGCCCATTCTCCTCTGACCTCTAGCATCAACAAGGCATTTTCGCCTACAGGACTGCCGCATACTAGATGTTTTTCCCTTTTCACACCATCCTTTGTAAACCCTAGAAATGGTTGTGCGTGAAAATCCCAGGAACTGAGCAGATTGTGAAAAACTCAGACCGGCCCGTCTGGCACCAACAACCATGCCACGCTCAAAATTCCTTAAATCACCTTTCTTTCCCATTCTGACATTCAGTTTGGAGTTCAGGAGATTGTCTTGACCAGGACCACACCCCTAAATGCATTGAAGCAACTGCCATGTGATTGGTTGATTAGATAATTGCATTAATGAGAAATTGAACAGGTGTTCTTAGTAATCCTTTAGGTGAGTGTATACATGCAGATCTGTAATCATCTGTATATACAAGTTTGCTCAAATGTCATGAAAAGGTCAGCACACGGGATTTGCTACAGAGATTCAATAAGACTCCAATTCAATGTTTATAAAAATTAAACACTGGGAGAAAAAAAAAGAAAAAAAATAACAACAGCGAATCAGCTTCCAATCAATTATAATTATTAAATCACAAAACTATGTATAAAATATATATTTTTTGATATTTTATTTGAATAAATCTGCAATATCAGACAGACATTCTCATTTCTGATTTGTTGGTATTGTTTCTATAGTAACAACTTATACAGGAACTTTCATGGCAGTTACTTAATAACTTAATTAAGTTAACTTAATGCAAGTTTTTAGGAGCCATAATTGAACCCGCTTCATAACATAATCCGCTGAAGTCACGTAGCCAGTCGGATTTAAACTGGAGCTGTGTGTATAAGAACCTCTGGGTTTTTTCACATGAGGACCATGCGGACGTTTCCGAGCACACTTGACCCCAAAGGCTGGTTCTTTTTGATCAATGAGAACACCAGCGTTTCGTGCTCAGGAGCCGTGCCTGAATCCGCTGAAAAAGGTGGTCTCGAGAGCAACACAGCGAACACGCACTGATCGAATCAGAGATGGAAGCCAATCAGAAGTAGACATGACATCGTCAGATGCAAGAGCATCGCTCTTAACATTTTTTTCCCGGAATATCAATAATAGGGGCTGTGGATTACTGATCGGAAGGTCGTGGGTTCGAGCCCCAGCACTGACAATTTGCCACTGTTGAGCCCTTGAGTAAGGCCCTTAACCATATATGCTCCAGGGACGCTGTATCCCGGCTGACCCTGCGCTCTGACCCCAGCTCCCTGTGCTGTAAGGTACATGTGGCAAACAACTGATAATATATATATGTAGTGTGACTGGTCTTTAGTTAGTAGGGATGGGAACCCTCAGGGACGTCCCGATACCATATTAATCATGATACCTCTGTGTCGTTTCGATTAGTATTGCAATGCTGTAAAAAAAAAAACGTTTATATTATGATTTTTCATGATTTTGTTTCAATTCTAAACAGAAACTTAGAGGACACACCTGTTATTGATCATGGCACTGGGCGAGATTTAAAAATTAAGTCCTTGTTTCATGGACATTCTGCATCATTAAACATATTTTCCAAAGAGTACACAGGATTCTCCTATTATCCTAAGCATTACATCTTGTTTTCTCTTTACAGCGCTGATCTTTCAGGCTGTACGTAATGGAATGCCAGCACTGAACTAGACAAGTGTGGTTTAGCAGGTTCGAAATTACCCACAAAGCTCCCCTCCTCCTCGGCAAAGCAAAGCGTGCCTGCTAGCTGTACACGGTCAGTAGAAATACCGCGCATACCTGAGCCTGTCACTCGATCCGCGGACAATTACCGAGACGATTTGACACACAAATAAATATGCTTTTAAAAAAATAATGTTCAAAAGAAAGGAAAACCCAGTATGGCTTTTGAAGTGATCACCTTTGAACCTCTGCTTGATACGAAAGCGCTTAACTACACAAACACCAGCAGAGAAAATCTGCACGATGAAGTGAGAGAAAGCGTGTGGAGCCTTCTTCGCAGTAAAGGTGCACGGCCATGCTATACGGAGACACACACACACACACTGATGAATCTCATACATGGCCCCAAGCCTGCACTGTAAAGACCATGCGGTGTGAATTCCTAAACAGGGAGCCTGGACTGAGGATGAATTATTTATGGTGACCCTTGGGTTCGTGTCAGCGGCTCTACTGGATGAAATGATATTTATGGAGCCCCATGGGCAGGGCGGTAACGAGAGGGAAGCGAAGGGTGAGAGGTGGGCGGGGCTTTTTGCGCATACAAGGTAGCGCTAAAGAAAGGAAACGAGCAAAGCAGGATACGTTTCAGATATGCAGGATTGAGTAAATACTGTACTGCCAAGGTTCTCAAACATGCTATGCGTGTTACAGACTATTGTTAGTGAAGTTATTTTTAATGACACTTTTTGTCCATCCCAAATATAACGATGGATTTTGAAAAGAGAAATTAGCTCTTAGCATTAAAGTGCACCATGAAACTTTTTCCAACATCTGCCAAGGAACTCGTCATGCAAAGTTTGATGGCTGACTCGGCTTTGTGCACACGTGGACAAAATTGTTGGTACCCTTCGGTCAATGAAAGAAAAACTCACAATGGTCACAGAAATAACTTTAATCTGACAAAAGTAATAATAAATAAGAATTCTATGAATGTTAACCAAGGAAAGTCAGACATTGCTTTTCAACCATGCTTCAACAGAATTATTAAAAAAAAAATGAACTCATGGAACAGGTCTGGACAAAAATGATGGTACCCCTAACTTAATAGTTTGTTGCACAACCTTTTGAGGCAATCACTGCAATCAAACGATTCCTGTAACCGTCAATGAGACTTCTGCACCTCTCTGCAGGTATTTTGGTCCACTCCTCATGAGCAAGCTGCTCCAGTTGTTTCCGGTTTGAAGGGTCATGCCTTTTCCAGACGGCATGTTTCAGCTCCTTCCAAAGATGCTCAATAGGATTGAGGTCAGGGCTCATAGAAGGCCACTTTAGAATAGTCCAATGTTTTCCTCTTAGCCATTCTTGGGTGTTTTTAGCTGTGAGTTTTGGGTCATTGTCCTGTTGCAAGACCCATGACCTGCGACTGAGACCCAGCTTTCTGACACTGGCCAGCACATTTCTCTCTAGAATCCCTTGATAGTCTTGAGATTTCATTGTACGCTGCACAGATTCAAGACACCCTGTGCCAGATGCAGCAAAGCAGCCCCAGAACATAACAGAGCCTCCTCCATGTTTCACAGTAGGGACAGTGTTCTTTTCTTGATATGCTTCATTTTTCCGTCTGTGAACATAGAGCTGATGTGCCTTGGCAAAAAGTTCCATTTTTGTCTCATCTGTCCATAGGACATTCTCCCAGAAGTCAACATGTAGTTTGGCATATTCCAGTCTGGCTTTTTTATGATTTGTTTTCAACAATGGTCCTCCTTGGTCGTCTCCCATGTAGTTCACTCTGGCTCAAACAACGACGGATGGTGCGATCTGACACTGATGTTCCTTGAGCATGAAGTTCACCTTGGATCTCTTTAGAAGGCTTTCTGGGCTCTTTTGTTACCATTCGGATTATCCGTCTCTTTGATTTGTCATAAATTTTCCTCCTGCGGCCACGTCCAGGGAGGTTGGCTACAGTCCCATGGATCATAAATTTCTGAATAATATGTGCAACTGTAGTCACAGGAACATCTAGCTGCTTGGAAATGGTCTTATAGCCTTTACCTTTAACATGCTTGTCTATAATTTTCTTTCGAATCTCCTGAGACAACTCTTTCCTTCGCTTCCTCTGGTCCATGTTGAGTGTGGTACATACCATGTCACCAAACAACACAGTGACTACCTGGAGCCCTATATATAGGCCCACTGACTGATTACAAGATTGTAGACACATGTGATGCTAATTAGTGGACACACCTTGAATTAACATGTCCCTTTGGTCACATTATTTTCAGGATTTTCTAGGGGGACCATCATTTTTGTCCAGGCCTGTTCCATGAGTTTATGTTTTTAAATAATTCTGTTGAAGCATGGTTGAAAAGCAATGTCTGACTTTCATTGGTTAACATTCATAGATTTTTTTTTAAATTATTACTTTTGTCAGATTAAAGTTATTTATGTGACCATTGTGAGTTTTTCTTTCGTTGACCGAAGGGTACCAACAATTTTGTCCACGTGTGTAATTAAAGGCACGCTGCTTTGTGATGATGATGATACCGCACGAACAGGTTGGCCATTTTCATGCTTTCTAAAGGTTAAGGTACGGTTTAAGCGTAAGTAAGGCCTTGTTCAGACTGCCAGACAGAATCCGATTTTTTTGCCATAACCAGATTGCTGTCATGTCATCTGAAACACGAGGAAAGAGAAAACAAAAGTGTGTGGGGGGGGGGGGGGGGGGGGGGGGGGGGGGGAGGAAAAAAAAAAAACATTGAATCTGATTTTTGCAAACCCGATTTGACCATCATCCGGAGGTGAACTGAAATCGGATTTAAACTGGATTCCTAAAGATGCGTCTCTGTCCGGATGCTTTATTCACTCAAATCAGATTTCGAACCGTCCATTACGTCATTTGCAACCCCTTTAAGGAGACTGCCAGTGTGAACAGAGCCAAACCTGATCGGATCACATAACGGTGTGAACAATCAATACTAAAAGATCAGATTTGTGAAATCGGATTTGCCTGCAGTCTGAACAAAGCCTAAGGGTGCTACTACAGAGCTTTACGGACCCTACAGACCCTGACCGGACTCTAAGTAATGTGAACTATTGTGCTTGGGCACGGATCAGTGTACCCTGCTCGAGTCCACGGTGAAAAACCATACAGAGTGAAGCTTGAATCAAGAAGCCAACCAAATAAGGAAGTGGGCGGGTCATTTCGTGGAGTCTGTTCATTAGCCCAATGGTATACACAAAGATTACACCACATTGTGTCACATTGTGTCGAAGCGACACTGATGAGCACAGTAAGAGGATTACACGGGATATACAGTACAATCACGCACACACGCACACACAGTGTAAGCCCTGGCTTATAAACACCTGCTCGATGCTGCAGCATTCAGTGATCTGAAGCCCAGCAGAATTAAAAGCACTACACAAGGAACAAAGAGAGATCAGCGTTGGAAAAAGTTTACAATCTGATCAAATGTGTCCTGTGTTGTTTTTCTAACACAGAGATAAAAAGTACTGCATGTTTCATGTAAGCTGCACGACAAACCTGCACAAATCTGTGTGCACATTCAGAATTAATTTTCTGGCAACAAACAAACCAATAACGCAGGCGACATGGAAAAGCGACCCTGGGAAAACGTCCATGATGTTCCTCCGGCTCAGCAAAAGAAAGGAATAAAAAAAAAAATGTAAATGTACCTTCACTTATCACTGCCCGTTCTGGCCATTTATGCGTTTCAAGGCATTTTTGTGCACCGCACCATTTGGTTATTTGAACTTTTTCCAAACAGAGCTCACGCAAAAGCTCAATGGTACGTCCGAAAGCAGGAGGTGCCAAATTGGGGGGGGGGGGGGGGGGGGGGGGGGGGTGGAGGCTGAGCAGGGTCACGTTACATACGTAACGATATCCCTGTCCGCAAAGCACTGACTTAATTAAAGAGCATAAAGCTACGAACTCCCAGATGACATCCCTCTTTAAAAGGCGTAACATTCCACAGTGATTAAAAGTCAGCTAAAAGCATTAAACCTCCTCCAAACCTCTCCCTTTCCAACAAAAATGATATTACTATTCCAAAAAGAAAAGAAAATAATACAATTTCCATTGAACTATTAAAGATTTTTCTTCTCTTTTCAAGCCACACTTCCACCCCTCCGAAACCGTCCGAAATGACGTACTGTACTGGTAAAGCGCTTCTCGGCAGCTTTCAAGTATTTCCCTCGGGTCCAAATCAACCACACATCTCTCATGGCTAAAACGGTATCGGCTGCTGCTTTTGCTTTCTGCCTCGATCCCTAACAATGTTATTTCTGTACGCGGTTTCATTCCGGAGATGCAAGATGTCTCCCCTCGTTGGCACGCTGCAATTATTCGTTCGTCAGCGCATCAATAAAACGAGTAGATTAAATATTAATGGGGAAAAAATGAAAGAAAAGAATGCTTTCAAAACATCCTGCTGCAATGTTTTCTTCTTGTGTGTATTACCCATACATCACACCGTAATTCCTAAAGGCCAACAGGGAGACTGTTTTGTCACAGCTGGAAGTCACCATTACAACAGGATGATTAATAGTCAGTGAAATTAATTAGGATACAGGTGGTTCAAGTTTATCGCAACAATATCTGAATATTTTTGTTCATGTTTATCATATGATATAGACCAGCTAACAACCTGCTGGTAAAACACACACACACACACACACACACACACACACTGTACACGTATATACACACTTCAGGGGGAAAAAAAAAAAAGAACATGTACTAATACTCATAACATTAATAATATCATAATTTTGTCATATACATCAATATATAACATTTAACACAAAATTTATTGCTATAATATGTATACAAGTTTTTTTCCCCCCTAAGTGATGTTTATTGTCTGATTCATCTAAATCGGTTCTTACAGGTTTTTTAAACAGTTAAAAGCACTACAATGCCGTGCAACTTGTGGAGTTGCACTATTAAATGCCATATCTCAAGAAACAAAGCGATAATTTTTTCCCCACCAATCTCCTGCTCCACCCTCCAGTCCAATAGGTGGCGGTACTGCACCAACTGTTTATAAACTCAATAGAAGAAGCGATTCTCCCACAAGCGGTTTGTAATTTCTGCTAAAGCTGTGGTATATTTTTCAAAGGAATTTGCCAAATTTAGACTGTTAAACATTCGTAAGTTTAGGGGAATTTTAAAAGTGTGACCCAATTCTAAAATCGAAAACTGCATCATCCATTCAATTAACTGATCCATCAAAAAAAGCTGCATACAGAACATAACTGAGTACAACGTGACGCTTTAGTGATTGTTTCTAAAAATAATAATAATAATAAATTATAATAAAAAATCTGTTACTCGTTATAAAAGGTCAACATAATTAATATTTTTTTTTTAAATGTGTGTTACATAGTTTAAAATGATATCAATAATATGTAAGGAATAACACCGCTCAGGGCACGCTATTAAAGGAAAATAATCAACAATGGATAGAGTTATTATTACCACTCAGAAACTGGTTATTTTCCGTGAACAGAATGTCGTGAAGGTGTTTTATTCCGCTTATAGCAGCGAAACCTCACAATGCAAACGATTACAGCCTCTGGACCAATCAGAATCGACCACTCAACAGTGCTGTGGAAGAAATCACCCTGTCCCGTCCCGATGTCCGTGACAGAAAGACGTAGTTTTTGAGTACTGATAAAGCCCTGTACGTGTTACAAATCCTATGTCTGAGAAAAACCTTTACACCATGAGTTCAGCACAGGACCAGCACTTCCTTTCTGATGCCAACAGACGCTCCAGACTCCCACAGATCTGTGCTAAAGTCTTAGATGTATCCATCAGACAGGGAACAAAACCACTGCCGTCCTGTTCCTCAAGTCCTAACACTTTGTCTCTGACGTGTTCACGAGTACTCAGTGCACAGAGCTGGCGAGTCTCGTTTAAACCCTGGGTTATCAACAACCCCGGATTTAACAAAACGTGAAACCGACGATGACGTCAAGTAACAGGAACCAGTGGAGAAATCCCACGTAACGTTTACACGTCAATTAAATTATGTTAACTCCATCATTCTTCCATTCAATCTTAGAAAGCACACAGACGGAGACTTTAATGAGTTCTAGCATTATGAACACCTTCACGAGGAATGAAACCTCATCTTTGACGACGTGTCTGAACAACGTAGGACTCTCTGTTCTTTGTGGGAGAACTCGCATCACAGGGTACGAGTACTGCAAGAGCACTGACGAGTGGATATTTAGTTCATTGCTTTTGTGCTTGGATTACTTTATATTTACCACATTCCAGTTATCACTCTTTCAATTTTATTTATACAGCGCCTTTAACAATGGTCATTGTCGCAGAGCAGCTTTACATTTATAACATTTCAATATTGCAGTTTAATCAGAATCGTACTGTGCTTTTTCCCCCAAAATCAAATCCAAAATCATCCAGCCCTGGTTCAAACCCCACATCTTATTCAGATCAGTCGTTAGATCCAATGTGCTTGATTTGATCTGGAGCTGGGTTTGTTATCTCTGCTGTGATGAAACCCTGTTCTCTCTCGTTAATCTTCAGTCTTTACTTCATGACTAGCTATAACGGCTATCGCAATATCTAACGTTAACTGACCAACCATGAACAGTAAAATGAAAAAAAATATATATATATATATCTCCATTCAGCCATCACATCACTTTCCACCTCAAGGGCTAACTGGCAAACCTTACTGCCTCAAAACACTTGTCAGCCACCCAAACCATTTAACATTAGATTACACACACTTGTACTCGAACTCTCGAGCAGCATCAGTCCGCTCTGCATCAGTCCGAGGTCCTGCTAGTCAAAAACGCGAGAGCTTGGTGAAGGAAAACCATCGTTAAAAAGGGAACGTTAGCCTGGCAGCTAAACATCCAAGTCACAATGTAAGCCAGCAAGAGTTACCAGTTTGTGCTCAAACATAAATACAATCCAGCAGAGCAAACACAGTTAGCTATATAGAGAGAGATATCGAGCTAATTGTTAAGACATTAGCTAGCTAGCAAGCAAGGCATCTGTACAGGAATTAGCTGGCTAGCTAAATGTATTCACCAGCCTAGCCACAATTACTGCACTAGCGAAACAATTCATCCAGAACCTGATGTCTTAGCACAACCAACAACTTCGTATTAAACTTCCACAATGTTACTAAATGACATTTTCTATCTATATCTATTCATAAAACATGTGTTATATAGTTTAAAATTATATCAATACTATGTGAGGAATAACACAGCTCAGGGCATGCTTTTGTAAAGGAAGTGTAAATTAGTGATGGAACTAACTAACTCTTACAAAAAAAACAAAAAAAAACTGCAACGTGAAAAGTTAGTAAAATTCAGCAATGATGGCATCCAGGTGGCTATGGCTCTAGATTGTTGATTTGGGTTCGGGTTCGAGCCCCAGTGTCATTGGGTTGCCACAGCCAGTACTACTCAGCCACTGCATGCAATGTCGTTCCCAAGCCCGGTTAGAAAAATGTTGCATCAGGAAGGGCATCCGGCTTAAAACCTGTGCCAGGTCGTGTTTGGATCGGATGGTCTGCTGTGGCGACCCCTTGACGGGAAGAGCCGAAAAAATTCAACAAGAATCATCAGCGTCTGGGTGAGAGCTAGTAACCAGATTTAGATGTACATTGGCCATAAAGAAAACAAAAAGCCAATAAAAAAATTTTAACTCTGATTAAAAACTGACGTTACAGCGGAGTTAAACATTCAGATGTCAGAACCTCACCCCTCACTGCAGGTGCAGTTTGTTTGCCCTTTAAACTCCACTTCTGCTGACATTTCAAACTTTAATTCTCCTAATTTCTTCGGTGCAAAAAATTCCACAAACAGTGTGTGATTTCGTTTTGCTTTCTTCCACGCTGCTGTTGTTGTGGCAGAAATTAAGGTTACTTCCAGCACCGGTAAGGGTGAAAAAATGTCCTTTAAAAATGTACTGACTGCATGTTTTATTGAAAATGGAGATAGTGAAGACTTATTCTCTGGGGTGTTTGGTTGTATAGAGAAAGTTGAGGTAAGATTATAATGTTTACTGGTCTCTCATCACTAGTCACGTAATGGGGAAACAGACACACGGGATGGAAATGTCCAGATGTGCGTTATTAGTAAATGTGCGACTTGAATTAGATGAAAAACTGCCATATTCCTTGGAAACAGCTCACATGAAACTCCCTTTTTTTTTTTTCTCTCTCTCTCTCAATCGATTGAGCATCCTCTGTAGAGTGCTGAGACAGCAGGAGTTTTTTTTTCCTTTTTTCTATGGTTTACACATTATACCGTTGGCATGGCTTGCAGTCTTCAGAGAAAATGATTACACGATACTACGCACGCCACCGCTGCCAGCCTTGATTGCGCAGCATTCGAAATGCATCTATTGAATTTGACAAGGAGAATGAAAGGAGGAAAAAGCAGCGTGGAGCCCCCTACGCAGCGAGACCGTGTCCAGAGGGCGTTGTTTTCACAGCCCTTCACAAAGGGTGCCAAATAAATCATCTTTCCAAGACACTAAATATTACTGTTGCATTGATGCAAATGCCATGGATTCAATTAGGTTTTTATACCAAAGAGAGAGTGTGTGCGCGCGCGCGTGCATGCGTGTGGAATGATCTACGTACGCCGATGCTGGCTGGGAACTTGATGGGAACCGAGCGAGAATGTATTGGGGGGAAGGGTGGAGAAGCAAACGTTTTGACAGCACGGGATGGGGGAAGAAAGCACTATCAATTATTAATGGGCATCAACTGTGAAGAGAGACAGATCTAATGTGCTCTGATGGTAAAGCCGTGGCTTAATAGCAAAACCGAGATTGCGCGGCCGGTCTTTACGTACGGTGGCCTTTTCGCAGCTATGCATCGCAGCGCCGCGTTCATTTTTCATTCTTTGCTGGTCTTTTACTGACACGTAATTGTGTGGAAGCAATATTGAGATTTGGGTGATGCGCCATATGGAAGGCAGCTACAAAAACAGCTTGTTCTCGTTTTCTTTTGACTGTGGAGACAAATTCATGGAACGTACAGTGTACCTCCATGTTCATCACGCATTATGGTAAACAGATGGAAAGCACAAGTCTGTTGGAGCATTTAAAAAAAAACTTACAAAAAAAAACAAAACAAGAAGCTTCAGGTCCTAATGTGTCAAAACCACTCCAACACCGTGACGTTTGGACGAGGTGACACAAACCTGATAGATGCAAAGCAGACAGAAGCAGCGGGTAAAATCCAGACTACGCCGGATCCAGCCCGAGACTCGATTCACAATGTAACAAATTGAACGCAGGCCCAGCAGGCAGCGGTTTAAGATGTGCCCCCTGAGACATCAAGAGCACATAAACAAACCACAGATGATCCCCGATTGGTCACGGTGCACATTCCATCCCCCAGTCTCCTCCAGACAAACAGAACACATCATCCCAACAATTACAACAAGCGCTGATTGAAATTCTGCCCCACAGGACACACATTCTGGTTTGCCTCGGGGACAGTTCCGTGTCCCGAACAGCACTTAAGCTTACAGCAGGTACTCTAAATTAACGCATGCTCAGCGACGGTGACAACAAACACACAGGGTTCTGTCCAGAAAAACGAACACACCAGCATCTGTTTCTATTAAAAACTTCTTTTTTTTTTTTTTTTTTTTTTTTATAGATTAGAATCTTACCATTTTCTCCGAGAAAACTACGCAAAGCTGGAAATTACATTAAGAAACGTTTCTCTTGAGTAATTCAATTAGTGGACCTGATAAACCTCAACTTGAAAGAGTTTAAACACTACTGAAAGGTCTGCGTCTGATAGCCAGGTCTATTCGCTCCCTTTATTTAGTCCTGGTACTATTCAGCATTAAATGTGCTTTTTTTTTTTTTTTTTTTATTGAAGGGAAAATTAAATAGATTACGAGACATCATCTATGAAACTGTGCCGTCTATTTCCGAGAACTTATTAAACCACACATGCAAAAAAAAAAGGGGAAAAAAAGATAAAAAAAAAAATAAAAAAAAGAAAGAAAGAAATCCAGGATGAAGATGAGACCAGATCAGACATAACTACCTGAGGTGAATCCAAACACAAGTTAATATCTAGAAACTTTTCCCCAAGGGCACTAAAAGGAAAAAAGAGACAATCCATGTGCTCCCGTTAAATCAACACCGACACTCTTCTTTCACGGTAATTTGATCTTTGGGGGGAAAAACAAGGGAAAAAAAAAAAAGATTGACTTCGACTCTGCTATTCACTCAACAGGACTTTGTTATTTTAGTCCCGAGACAGTCGCCACTTTGGTGAATGTCAGGCAAAGTCAGAGTGCGGCTTCTGGCCGACGAGTGCTCATTTCCTGCTGTTATCATCATTACCACTAAGCCTATTCATACCGGTTAAGAAAAGGGGAGCGGTATTTACACGACGGCGAGAGAGAGAGAGAGAGAGAGAGAGAGAGAGAGACGTGGGGCCGTGGCTTACTAATGGTTTCCAGCGTTTCAAACAATTGTCTCCCCCCCCTGGGAAATCTTATCAATACCATCCACTGCAGCGCTGACCAAAAACCACATCGAAAAACATTTCATTAAATGCAGTTCAATTGGGTCTGGCTTCCCTTTTCCAATATGACTTCAATAAAAAATAAATAAACTGCATAAAAGAGTGAAAGCAATGAGCAATAACCGCGCAGGAAAATCTCAGCCTCAGTTTCACTACCCAAAACACGAGCATCTATAAAATAACTTACTATTGGTGATATGTAATGACAAGGAATGTCTAAGGAAAAAAACCTCTTAAGAGAGAGCAGGCTCCTGGACCGGGGTCAAGGTCAGCTCGAGAGAACCTGCAGTCGTCGTTTCTCGGTGTGTCTTAGTCCGTCCCCAAGGAAAGTCCCTGAACCGTGACCCCTTTCCACAATCCAATCTGGTTGAGAATCATTCAGGCATGGGCTGATGGTGGGTGGCCCCCCTCAACCTTGTCCATCTCTAGCCAATTTTTTTTTTAAACAATTTAACACTTTAAAACACGTTCACGCTTTTCAGTCAGAACGAACCATTGAAATTTTTCAGCACCAAAACAGGCTGGAAATAAATACTAGAGGTATCAAAGAAGTCAAGGAAGCTGGGATAAATTGCACCAATGAAAACCTGTTTTAACCTCCTGACACCCAGACTTTATTGCAATTTCTCCTCAATTTTTTTTTCTATGTACGATTCTTATGAGGGATGTTGGGTATAAATTTCCTCTGTTTTAAGACTTTAAAGTTCATGGTCATCACTGTTGCCTTACACCTCAGATCTGAGAGCATGGAGTTTGCATGTTCCCTCCATGCTTGTGGGTTTCCTCCGGGTACTCCAGTTTCCTCCCATGGTGCAAAAACCTGCAGATTACGCCATTTGGCGTTCCCATATTGCTCGTAAGTGTGTGAATATTGACTTGAGGTCCTACCATGTCCTACCAAGCATTAAAAGTTGTTGGCTGGTTAACAGAAAGAAAGAAAAAATCTCCATCAACATACTAATGCTATGCCTTTACCAATTTCAAGCCGCCATTCTGTAAGCTAGCTAGGTTAATGACAGTTTTTGGAGCTTCTAGCAGTGAAAGCAGAACCAAACACTGCCCAGCCAAAGAAGAGTTTAGCGTTGATCACGGGGCACAGTGTGTTGGCGAATTCATGTGTGAAAATGATTCCTCATACTCCCAAAACCACTCTTTCGAAGTTTGAAGCATGGTACATGGCCGTGCCATCAGGGAGGAAAACCAAAGATAGAGTCAATCTGAACTCATCAGACCGCATGGCCTTAAACATCCCTAGCAAATTTAAGTGCGATTGAAATAGTTTTCACCAAGCTTCTATTTGTGCCCTTTTCAATGCAATATAACTCATGAAAGATGGTGGTAGATTAAATTTTAATTCATTTAGGCATTGCCTGGTACTAAAGAACCTACCATGATGAAATTAAAGAATATTTCACCAATTATTATAATTAACAGATAAAACATTTTTAAAAGACCTTGAATCATAGTTACCTATTTGATCAATCATCATCATCATCATCATCAGTATGAGAAGTCTCAGGGTCATTTAATTCAATCCCTCCGTTACATTAGGATATTAAACATCATTCACTGAAGGCTTCAGATGAATAAGTGCGTCTGCTGGAGTCTCTTTCTGGTGAGCCTTTTAGACTTTTACACTCACAGCTGGCCTCCTGCCTTAATGGCATTTCGGATCATCAAAAACATGTCTCCCTGACGTCCCGGGACGCGTGTCCATGGGTCCAGTGCTGGAATGCCAAGTCCACTCTGCAGGTGTGCGTTCTGGCTTTGTCCCCTGCATCCTTATTTTCCTGCGGTTCAAATCTAATCCATCACAGGTCAGGGGTCGAGGTTTTGAGGGGTCAGATGCAGAGGGCCGAGTGAGAGTATGGACAGCTGCTTTCCATCACGCCGTCGCTTGTGCCCTTAAACCAAAGGAAATGCTTCGGCTCTCATTGTGCGCGCACAGCAGAAGTATGCCCCCCGGTGCGCCACAGAAACTAAACCAGGCCCCCTTGATGGTCTCATAAACACCCATGAATAATGACTTTCGAGTCACATATACATGCGTTTTTGTACGTCGTCAAAATCTGTGCCGCATAAACGAACTGTGCGACGTGAAATCACAACGGAAAAATAAACAACGAAAGCCAACCCTTGGCGAATTCCATTATAATTCAATTTCGCTCTGTAAACCTTTTAGTGTTTGCATGTATCCCTATGCAAGCAACGTGTGAGATGAGAAATTCCATTACATGACAGCTGTGCATTAAAGAGGCTCTAATGCGCAGTCCCCACATGCTCTCTGACTCCTATTAACTCTATCAGGATCAGCACAGAGGATCTCCCAGACGGTGTTCTATGCACCTCGGCACGTTCAGACCGCAGGTTCACCTTGGACGTGGTTGCACAGTGTTCAAAATGTGCACCAGTATCAAGAGAAAGGACGTCGACCAAACCACAGATCTGAAGATCAACAACCTAGGACCTGAGCCACCACTGCCTTTACTCACTCACTCACTCATCGTCTATACTGTTTTATCCTGTATTCAGGGTCGCGGGGACATGGAGCCTATCCCAGGAGGCTTAGGGCACGAGGCGGGGTATACACTCTTGACAGGGTGCCAAACCATCGCAGGGCGCAGACATCCATTCACTCACACTCATTCACACACTACGGGCCACTTGGGAACACCAATTAGCCTAATCTGCATCTTTGGACTGTGGGAGGAAACCCACCAAGCACGGGGAGAACGTGCACAGAGACAGGAATCGATCCCGGACCCTGGAGGTGCAAGGCGACAGTGCTAACCACTACACCACCGTGCCGCCTCCACTGTCTTTAAATAAAAATCTAGATTTTCTCAATTACGCCACCGACAGAACGAGCAGAGGCTAATTATTCCCAGGACCTCATCACAGATTCATAAAGCTTTCTGCATCATTGATTAACCTAAACCTGGCTGCCTTCACGATTCCCAGAGGAAGCACGTGTTCAATGTGTGTGCAGCCTCCAGGGTTCTCAGACGCCTTACAATAGGGAGATCTGGCTGGTGGGTTCGAATTAGCGGTGACCAAATTGAGGGAAATAATCATGGGCTTTACAAAAGAAAAAATGCTCTCTCAGGTAAATCAACCTTCCCGAAGGTCAGGCTTTTCCTATTTCATAAGAAAATTTTTTTAAAGTTTGATAAATTAACTAAAATCCCGATGTAATACTTTGCTTCTTTGGATCCTATACGAAAATAAGAGCTTTAAACTGTTTGCTTTTTGGAGCCAGGCGATACAACGGGCCCTTTCTGGACCTTTGAGATAAACCAGCTGCCAGCCTCAGCACAGCGGAGATCTTCACCACGTCTGGAGGTGCCAAGAGCCACAGGCTGAGTTCTGGCAGGCTGGCAGAGTGTTTCAACACACTCACAATTCTTCCTCTATGATGGACTCTACACCCTACAGCACTTCAAGGGTGGGTTTTTTCCCCCCTCCCCCCACTGAGCTAGAGGGTCGGCCCCTGCAGCGCCCGTCAAAAGCCTTGCAGCACTGCACTGAGGCTGAATGGGTACACTTAAGACACTCTCAGTCATCTAAGCTCTTGGATGTGTTTATACAGGACAATTGTTCATGCTGCATGACTGGAAAGGTTAATAGTGATGGGCTCTTTGTGTATCACTATACTTCAAGATGATCATTAAAAATCATTTTTAAAATATATACATAAGCTAGATCTACTTATCATGATCAGTCAACTCAGATATTTAGTTCTGTGTGAACGCCAGATTTAGTTGTTTAAGATAAGTGAGTGCTCTCCAGATTTCAATAATAATAATACATTTTATTTACAATGCACTTTATATTTGAAGCAAATCTCAAAGTACTACGAATTATTTCGACCCAAAAGCTCCGACAAAGATCTAAAAGCATACATTTTCCTCGAAAAGACAGATTTATGCATCAAGGAACAAAACAATGGAGATTCCATTAAAAAAAAAAAAGGTTTTCTTTCACACAGTTCAGGTTAACGTGGTTGCTAATATGGCTTCAAGTTCTCTAACTAATAAAACTGTGCTTTATCTACTATGATCAGAAAGTCAAACCAGGAATTGATGAAATTTCTGGTGAATGAAGGCGTAAAAAATGATTGGCATTTACAGAACACTTACAAACACAGTACGGTGATGAGACTCTTGGCCGCAGTAAAACATTTGAATCATGCAACGTTTGTGAATGACCATCCCGGACGAGCTTCACCAACACCACTTGCATTTCCACATGTTTGGGCCATTAAAGGAGTTCCTGGGAGGCCAGCGGTTCAGCCATGGCTCCAGCGTACTGAGAAAACTTTCTACATTGATGGTATCCAAGGACTAGTGAAAAACCGGGGTGAAGTGTATTAATATAATGGGATTATATTTAGAAAAAAAAAGGGAGTTTTTACTTTCATAATTCTGTTCAAGTCTTGGTTTGACGTGAACGGAACGTCTTCACAAGACAACAAGGCTTCACAATACCATGAACATGACCTCAATTTAGTAATAACGCAATGCATTTAGTAATTTTTGGTTTTATTTATACATGTAAAAATCATGTTGTATCGGGAACGAGAAACGGATAAATCCCACATTATGCAAAAACATAAATCACTAACTCTACAGGAAGAAGTGGCCCCAGGATTTTAAATTTCAATGCATTTTGCTACGGTTTATTTTCTTTATTTGTATGGTTTAGATTTATTTCTGTTGCACCAAGGCTTTTCTTTTTTTTTTTTTTAATTGCCATGAGGTTTTGGATGATGATTAATGGGGAATGAGCTCCTGTGCATGAAGTTTCGAAGCATTCAGTTACTAAACTCGGATGCGGAAAACAACCCGAAACTCTGAATCCATAAAATGTAGGTCATTCCTTTTTGCCTCCGACATGACAAGTACAACAAGCTGAGCGCCCATGGGTTTGTCCCAAGATGAAATACAACTCAGAAAACAGGTCAGAAACAAAATTCCGGTGCTCTTTTCATGAGCGATGATCTAGAAGAAGAGAGGAGGACAGAAAGTGAGAGAGAGAGAGAGAAAAACAAACAATACTAATTAATCTGGTGCCCGGCTGCGAGTTGCCAGACTGCCTTTTTGTTTTTTTTTTGCTTGGTGGAAAAGAGATGGGAAGCAAAGCATGCTAGCAAACTGGGTCAGTGTTAAATGGATTCAAAGGTTCCGTCCTCTAACCCGGACCTCGGAAGTGGCTTTCGCCCGGATGATGTTCAAGCTCACTTTTGTTCAAGTCCGCGCACGGCGGAATAATCATCACCGACTGATAAAGGGTGTTCGCCTGACTGGCCGCTTAAAACTCATGATGCAAATTCTTGGAGCGTATCCAAGAGAGACAGATTAAAAACAATATGCTCTGCTGAAGAGGATCTACAAAGCCAGGAGGCGTTAGGAAATCAAATTTACAGTTTGCCACGTCCTTATTATTCACTTTAAAAATGCATGAGATTGGGCAATCTGCCAAAACATGAGCTCACAATATGTTTGAGAGCCGAACAACCAGGTACGTGACGACCCCGGAAGGGCGGCGCCGAGACTAGAACTTGTTCTCCACCGGGGCTTTGACGAGGTTCCATCACGTTCTCTGGCCGCATTTAGACTTGAGGAAAGATTTTGCTCAGCGCCGTTTCCTCGTCTCCAGGGAAGCAGGGAAAATGACCTAAACAAAGTCAGGGCCAGGTTTCGCTCTTCACTTTTCACAGCTCACAAGTGCCGTAATCCGTGCCAGCTGCTGAAAGCTGGCAGGGGACGTGGCAGCAGAAGTTTACCTGCAGAACAAATCGATAAACAGCCACGGAACGAGCACTGGATTGTGGTCGCTGGCGATGGGGTTGTGGGCAGCGTCAGAACTACCATCCCAAATTCAGACATTTGAAAAGTGAAAAGAAACTAAACAAAAACGCATCTGTGAAGTTCTCTCTTCTTCTTTTTTTTTTTTAAATGATGCACCCTTTCAGAACCACATTTACAGACCTGGTATGCAGAGCATTTGCTCTGAATTTTAACCGCACAAATTGTACTCAGCTCGTGCCAGTTGTTGAAAACGCTAGAGATTACGCCAACATCTGATTGCTTCCTATTCATATTCTAATTATTATTTACAACGCTGCCATTGAGCTCGCTCAAGTTGGAACCAAGCGGTTAAAGCTGCGGCGACGCACCTCAAAAAAACCTTTGTTCCATCCATCCATTAATTCATTCATCCATCCATCTCCAGTAAACACTATCGGTTGCACGGCACATAAAGCCAATCGCAGAAACACTGGACATGAGCACACATGTTCTCAAATATGCCAATTTACCAAAAAGTCACCAAACAACCTAAGGTGTGTGGTTTTTTTGGAGGGGGAATTAAACCTGCGCTCTTCGAGGACGCTATGAGAAGCAATACCAGTCTACGCAGCACCAGTGTGAAACATTTGCTTGTTCCAAATGCTCTCGGATTTTACTATCCACTATGCCACACACCAACCATGTGACCATCTCAGCTATTTTTGCTTCGCGGTAAAAGAGGAAGCATGATACTGGAATGCCTTAACGCTGGGTCGAGTTAGATGTTAGACCAACCAAGGAACACACTACGGTAGGGATCATCAACTCCAGTCATGAGGGGAATTTCCACACAATTTGTAGTTCAACAACACCAAAATACACCCACTGAATGTAATAATTAACATTTTCACATTTATATTTATGATATTTGGCGGACAAACGACTTGCATTTCATCTCATCATACATCTAAGCAGTTCAGGGTTAAGGGCCTTGCTCAGGTCCCCGGCAGTGTGGTGCTGAGCTGTGAACCTGGGATCTTCCGATCAGCAGTCCAACGCCGAACACCGAACTACCCCCTTGAACTCCATAGATTAGTTGAACCAGCTGTGTTTGAGCAGAAGGATGACCAAACAGTGTTGAACCTTGGCCCTCCAGGACTCAAGTTTAAGATCGCTGCACCGGGGCAGATCTAACCCACAAGCAGATCTAACCTAAACAAGGTCCAGGAACATTTAGAACGGTCATTGAATCGTTCACTCTGTATTGTCAGGTCACTACAAAGGAAACAGAGTCATTTCCCTGCGAACGCCAGAATGCAAGGAGTTTCTGTGGTGCGAATCCCGAACGTATAATGCACCCTCTGTAATGTCTTAACAAAACAGCAGTAAAAGTTTAGTGCTTAAGATTCTGTGCTAGGGTGTGAATTCAAATGCCAAAGATTCACAACAAGGCCCTCGAGGACGCCGCTAATGCTTGACTGCTTCGCTGTATGCCGAAGAAATATAAAATACCCGTAGGTAAAAAAAAAAAATGTAATTAATTAATAAAAATATATAAACACATTCCACAAATGCAGACTCGGACAAATTAAGCTTCCTTGCGGGACTAAGGAGCGGGAGCCTCTCGATATTTAGACGTACCATGTTGCAAGTCAAGTCTCCGTGCCAACTCCAGCACCCCGCCTTCCTGTTTAACTCAGACTGACAGCTCTCGGGGGTTAGAAAGCTGTAGATGACCAGCATGTCGCCCCTTTTTGTCCCCCTAAGAATGAGAGATGGCTTCATGCCAACAAGTCCTATCGTCCACACTGACACGAAAAAAAGGCGCACTGTCAATCATAGTTCATTAAAAATTCTTTTGGAAGCCTTCATTTGCACATTAGGCAATTAGCCAGGAGCCCATTGTCCATCGAAATTAATAAAGCAAACCAAAAGTCTCTGAAATTCTCAGCTGGGGGTTATTGTCATGTCCTGCCTTCAAAAAGATTCACCATGCTGACCATTCGGGATTGAATTCGCTGATGCTGATCTTCATTGTTTTTTCCTCACACTTGAAAACATCCAGCTGGATCTGTCATCGTGACTGAGATACGATAAGATGCGTAATGCGGCGTAATACTGACTCTACTCAACAAACAAGCTGAGGCAAGATCAGGACGAAAAGAAAAAAAAAAGAAAAAAAAAAAAGAAAAAACATGCATCCAGAACGGAAGCTTAGACAAGCCGAACATCTCCTCAGCTGACAGAAACAAGCTCACGGGGACATGACGCTGGCATGGCAGCCTGTCGCAGACGTGGTTATCCGTCACCGCAATCGGGCCCCGAGAAATATTTCCCGCCTGCACGTTTTAACGATGTCACTGACTCATGACTGGATTGAAGCACACAAGTCATATTTAATTAGATATTACAAAACAGACATTCACAGAGGCATAAAAAGCAAACATGCTGCATAAGTTTATGTACAGAAGGGGGGCGGGTATGTAATTTATAATTTAGATCATGTGCTACGGATTAGGACTGTGATCGCATCTGCGAGATATATATATTGGACACGGATTTGAAAGAAATTGCATACTTGCATTTTGGAGCCTTCTGCATAATCAGCATGGCCAGCGGCTAATATTATAACGCTAATAATAAGTGATGTATTGTGCAGCCCTAGCAGGAATATCATGAGAAATGGCATCGCTAATGGCTGACACTGGAGCGGGCCACCAGCAACGGGGCGGCCCGGGGCATCAACTGGTGGACTACTGGAAATACTTGACATAAATTCATCTATATGGGAATCACCGGGGACGAGACGATGTGATGGCCAGTTCAATTTGTATTGCAATTCCATAAAAATATCACAATTTTATAAATGATCCTGATTGTCACAATTCTAAACAAACTTAGAAAATGATTCTCTCCTACTGCACAGAACTGTGCTACCTACCAATGTGTGAATAATTTAGAGTGCGCCACCTACAGGATCATAGAGGAACCGCACCATTTTACCACCGCAAACGCAAACAAATGCATTTTTAAAAAAACTTGATTTTGGAACGAGTGCGTCAGAAACATGATTTGCCACACACAAAAAAATGCATTTATGTAAAGTATTAGCTGAAGGAGTCTAGCTACAGGACAAGTGATATTTAGAATAGTAAAGCAGATTGTCATACACATTTCATTTTATGAAAGTGGCAAACCGAAAACACAGCTTTAAAAAAATATTTTTTTTTTTTAAACCCACAATGAAAAAGCGAACAGTCAGAGAAATAGATGTTTTCTATTAAATCCAAAGCATGTGTGTGCTGAACCTGTGTCTTGAGTCAAAAGTGAAAATTTGAGTCATCATTACAAAATTATAACCACTTCAACTTGGCCACTAATCACTCAAATGGTTAAGCATTAAGTGGTAATTGCAGGCATCATTCGGTCATCTTAATTGCGTTCCCAGGCTTTTGTAGGAAAGAAATTTGACACGACTGGACCTTTAGTGGGAAGACTTTAGTTTGAATACGCTGAGTCTAGGTGGCTCACATTTGACCGCTATCTCTTGTATTATATATAAAAATAAAAAATAATCTGTACCTCAGAGAAAAAGACAGACAGGTCAGAGGTTTCTAAGACATATAAAAAAAAAAAAAAGAAAGTGTCCATTATACATTCTCAGAATTGTCCCTATAAGACAAAAGACCATTGATTTCTGACTATATGACCATTTTAAAGGAAACGGTCACGAAACCACGTCTAGAAGGCCTTCAAAACCTCCAGAGCTGTTCTTCTTCCTTTTAAGTCAAAAAAACAAAAAAAGAAGAAACAACAGTGTTCAATCGGTGAACTACATGCAACCTAACCCTTTAAAAATACTTCTTATGGTTCACATTAGACCTCAAAGACATGTTCCAAATAAACAGATATTTGCAGACGGGCACCCAACAGTTAGTAATTTGAAACTCGCTGCTCAAACAGAGATCCCTGGCCAATTCTCTGGAACCAATCAAAACTCCCAAAGGTACTCCTGGTTCCCCCTTAATCTCCCGCTTTTATTACTTCCCAGACGCAGTCTACCCCGTTCCACCCAGCCCCCCATCCGTCTCTTTTGTACTGATCTGCAGCAAAGCCCTGGATCGCTTTTAACCACGGCACGGCGCTTCTCGTGCAGAACAGCCAGCTTTCATCAGCTCCCAAACACAAAACGTCCCCGGACTAGACTCGAGCCTCGTCTATCAGCTTCACACAAGGCATTACGGATTATTCGTCTTCTGCCAAGACTGGCGAACAAGCCCACATCCAACATGATATCAAAACGCAACAGCCAAGAAACAACCTGCAGGGCTTTATTTCTCCCTCATGTGATTCGCAGTTTAAACTGAAATAAGGAAAAATGGATTTTTGTACTCATTAATAAGATATTGTAGGACACACACAAAAAAAAAAAAAAAAAAAAAAACTCTGAGCCACAAATTTCCTCAGGCTAAACATGTGTTCTGGGTTTATCAAGGCGAGTTTTGTCATTCAAAAGAAATCATTTCAACCAGATAAACATAAAATACAATTTATCATGCATGTACCTCATGATTCATTGTTCTTTGAAGTAGCACCCGCTTGCATGCACACAAGCATCCATAAAGGTAGAACATTAACATGTTACGCCATGTGGCATAATATTAACAAAAGAGCTGCAGTGTTGCTTTATAGTTGAGCAAATACTATCAAAGTAATATAATCAAAATACTGTTACGCAACATTTTCCTTCCTCTGTAAAGCAAAACTGATCTCTCTACTTCTCTAGTAATTTAATCGATTCATAGGAGCCTCTGTAGTCCGACTGGGGGACTGTGGAGGCTAACGATGTTCACGGCTGTATCAATTCCCATTTTACAACCGTGTTAAGACCTCCGTTCAACGTTCATACGCTCATTCAAACACTACAGGCAATTTGGGAACACCAGTTAACCTGAATGTCTTTGGATTTAACTGTGGAAGGAAACCGGAGTACCCGGGGGAAACCCGCCAAGCATGGGGAGAACATGCAAACTCCATGCACACGGAATAGGTCTACGCTTGACCATGCCGCCCTAGTAATGTAATGTAACAGACATAACTAAATAATGCATTAGAATATCTATCGAGTTAATAGTTATAGTCAATAGTTCGTGATGAACTAGAATTTAGTGTCAGGTTATTTTACTGACACAAATGCATGTAGATTAGGGAATGCTGTAACATTAGATTAGTAGGTGTGCATACTGTATGCTGTATGAATTGGTGCAGCAATAGAGCAGGAGGGGGGGGAAAAAGATGCACCTAGGTGTAGTTCTTTGTCAATGTGAAGAAAAGAAGAAAAAAACTCAAACATATGTTGTTTGTTTTTTGCATGCAAATACACACACACACACACACAAACACTGCAACTTGAAACACTGAGCACTACTAAAAAGGCTGAGTTTTGCTGCAGCTGAAATGAAATCAGTGTTCAGCTGTTAGTCAGGCAGCTCCATTCCTGGACTGTTTCGCGTTTACGCTTTCAAAGCAAATAATCTTCTTTCTTTTTTTTTTTTCTTTAAATAAATAAATGTATCAAATAAACACGCATTTACCTTTCTGAGCGCGTGCAGGCGCGAGCGAGCACGCAGAGGTGAGGCAGAGGAGAGAGAGCAGCACGCGCGCTCCCCGCTCCGCCATCCCTTTGAGCTCAAACAGCCAAAAAGAAACAATGTTTCTTTCGCTCCGAACAAACAGCAAAAAAATAAAAATAAAAAAAATAAAAAAATAAAAACCCTCCACGGAGTCTGGAGCCCCGACCCTCTCCCTTACACTCTCCCGGTCAGACAGTTCACCCAGAGCGGCTCCCGGACCATCCGCCAGCCGCTGACTTCGGAAAAAGTCGCGCCGAGAAACATGGAGCTGTGGGGCCGAGGAGCGAAAACTTGGCGAAAAAATCACATCAATCCATACCGGCGGCGGAGCGGAGCAGCGCACACGGACACACCGCAACAAAACACAATAAAGCCGAGATTACACGATCCGGGAGAGAAACGACGGTCGGAAAGTGTGTGTGTGTGTGATTGCGTGTTGTTTTTTTGCCCCCAGAGCAATCTGAGCAAAATGCCCCAGCTGGGGTAGAGCGCAACAGCGGCGTGGAGAGGGCAGAATTCAGCTCGGATCCGCCGGAAAACCTGACCTGGAGTTTCCCCAGGTGGCGCGTGGACTCACACGGAGAGCCGCAAACTGCGGAGAGAGCAGCACCTACTTCCTCTGCAAGCTCAGCTCACACTACTGACTGACTAACACATGTACTGTGTACACACACACACACACACACTAGCTTTATTTGCACTCGAGTTAATACGTGTCGTTGACGGGGAAAGTTTGTAGCAATAGTTAAAAGGTTAAAGCTAAAAATAAACTGATCAGCTTTAATGTAATCAGTGATATTATTTCAGTTTGAAAGCTCACTTACATGTCTGTCCTTCTGTACTGCAGAAAACGTATTAACACAAAGAAATAACATTCTGTAAGACTGAGTATCTTACGCCTTGTTTATGCCAAGTTGTACTTCTTTCATCGTCAGCTCAACACACTCACACACTAATCACTGATGAGAAATGAAAAAAAAAAAAAAAAAGTAGATCGAAGAAATATGAAGTTCTGCATTAAAAACGAGTCCAGAGCGTTAAAATTCATTTATAACACTTCGGTGCTGTTATTTCGGCGTTATATTAACTAATCCCAATATAAATATTTAGTTTAGCTTTTCTAATTCATATCTATTGGTGCAGGTGTTTGTTTACATTGAGAAAGTAGTTTATTTTAATGTAGATTATTACATCCGCCACATAACTGACCATAACATAATTTTTACTCAACATTCAGATGTCATTTATGGTGCAGGTTAAACTTCAGGCAGATATCTAAGTACTACAAAAGTTACATTAAACTCTGTCCAGCCGGACAGAACAGACTTATAGATAAAAAAATGTAAAAAAAATTCTGGCACTGGTTGTGGGTCCTCAAATGTACGAAATCTAAAGATATCATTGAAAGAGCGATTTCTGCCCAATGTACAGACAATCTTTCTTTTATGTATATGGATGCTTTAAATGTATACACTAAAAAGTAATTGCCATTATTATGACTATTACTTATTTCCCTTCTTTTCAGCCTGGAATAAACATCTTTATTTTTAATTAAGCATTTGTCAAATATACCATACATTACTGAATATATAAAATGAATTCATGGTCTATACCACTTATCCTGCATACAGTGTTGCAGGGGACTGGAGCCTATCCCAGAAGACTTAGGGCACGTGGTGCGGTACACCCTGGACAGGGTGCCAATCTATCGCAGGGCGCACGCACACACACACAACGGGCAATTTGGGAACACCAATTAGGCTAATCTGCATGTCTTTGGACTGGGGGAGGAAACTAGATTACCCACAGGAAACCACCAAGCACGGGGAGAACATGCAAACTCCATGCACACAGAGGCGGTACTCAAACCTGGCTGGGAATCCAACACGGATCCTGGAGGTGCAAGGCGACCACTACACCACCGCCTGAATGTATAAAATTCTTTGTCATTGAAATTGTCTTGAAATTCTTTCTTCACATATTCCAGGGCTCAACAGTGACAACTATTACTGCCTGAGAATCATAGAGTCCTATGGATGCCTAGAAGTAATAATTCTGCACAAAAATCCAAAACACATACTTGCGAGAAGTACATGTCTACTCATAATTTAAAATAAACACTACCAGATAAGAGTTTGGACACGCCTTTAAACTACATGCTCTTTCCTGATTTTTATTTCTTTCTACATTGTAATACAATGCTGAAGGTGTCCAAAATATGGAATAATCTCCTTTGAACAGTTGATATTGAGATGTGTCTGATACTCAGGATCTACAGTATAAAGCCTTAATGGCTCTAATCTGAGGTGTTAATTGGCGATTTCTGAGACTGGTAACTCTAAATGAACTTCTCCACTGAATCTCCTTTAATGGGTTTTGCAAACGTTTTAAAATAACTATTGACTGTTGTCGTTGTTACTTAATTACAGCTACCATGTGCGTTATTTCATAGTTGTGAATTCTCCAGTATTGTTCCAGAATGTAGAAAATAAACCACTGAGCAAATAAAATTTCATTAGAAGGTGAGTATTGGTATTGTATGCACCATAAAGTACTCACGAGGCCACAAAGGAAATTTTGGCAAGTCACATCAGCTCTACGTTCACAGACGCAAAAATGAAGCATACAAAGAAAGGAACACTGTACCTACTGTGAAACACGGAGGAGGCTCAGTTCTGTTCTGGGGCTGCATGGTACATCTGTGCAGGGTACAAGGAAATCTCAAGGCTGTCGAGGCATTCTGGAACGAAATGTGATGCGCAATGCCAGAAAGCTCAGACTCACTCGCAGAAAACACAACTTAAAAAGACCTGAGAATGGCTAAGAACAAAACACTGGACTATTCTGAAGTGGCCTTCTGTGAGAAGATCTGTGGAAAGCGCTGAAACATGCAGTCTGGAGAAGGTAGCCTTCAAAAATCCCTGTCGACAGGTGCAGAAGTCTCATTGAGTGATACAGAAATCGTTTGATTGCCTTAAAATGTTGTGCACCAAAATACTGTATTAGGTCATCATGCTTGTCCAGGCCAGTTTCATTAGTGTGACTTTTGAAATTATGATGTCTAATTTGCATTAGTTCATTTTCAGTATTTTCTTTTTTATTTATTAGTGTTTTTGTCAGTTTCGAGTTATTTCAGTGACCAATGTGGGTTTCTCTTTCTTTAATGGGATGGTACCAGCAATTTTGTCCATGTGTGTAATTGTCATTATTAATATTAACAAATAGTTTGCTTCTTTTCAGACTCGAATAAACCAAGCTTTATGCCTAGAAGTAATAAAAATAAATTAGATTTTCTAATAGAGCCAGATTATTGGTCAAACTGAGGGTGGATTGAACCCATATACAAAAAGTTTTAAATCCTGAAATACCCCATTCTACCATAGACAGAATTAAAGTTTATTAAAAAAAATAATAATAATAATAATAATAAAAAGGGTAAATCATAAACAGTGTCACGTCCAAGTCAACCCGGGCCTTCTGAAAGACGTCTTCATGATGGTTTGAAGATCTTTTGAAAAGAACAACCCTCTCATTCTATACCTAGGCGAGTCGCAGCTTTTAAAGCCTAATGGAAAATCAACAAAGTGCGTATTAATAATGTATTAATAGAGCTCTTGCAGTGACTTGATCCACAATCAAAACATTCAAGATTTTGTCTGCAGTCATGCCAGACACAGATACAACCATCAAGCCAAATAATGGAGAAGATGGCTAAATTGAAACCTACGGATTTTATTTACTACATGAGGATGTATGTTGAGAAACATTTATTGGACGTTACAGAAGCTCCAGCTGTTCTTTACAACACTGTTCTTGCAGATTGATGATGTGCTGATATTTAGTGTTGTCTCATCAGGAAAGATTTAAAGATTTCAGCTATCATTTAGTGGAACTGAACTATCGTGTCAGCAGAATTCTGTTATAAACACATCAGTTTCTGATTGGCATGGTAGTGTAGTGGTTAGCACTGTGGCCTCGTACCTCCAGGGTCAAGAGTTCGAGTCCCACCTTCAGGTCCGTGCTTGGTGGGTTTCCTCCGGTTTTCTCCCACACTCCAAAGACATGCAGATTAGGCTAATCAGCATTTCCAAATACAATGGACTAGCAACCCAAGTCCCATGGGAAAGGCTCCAGTTTTCCACAACCCTGTACAGTATAAGCGCTATAGAGAATGAATGAGTTTCTGACTTACTTTTCTCCCTAACTTGCTATTCAGCTGTCAGTCTGCTACTGTAAGGTCACTGTCTGACTGAGGTCACTGCGTATGTGCTCACACGGATGTATTTAGCTGTGTACCACATATGATATTAACAGGAACAATTAAGAAATTAGGCTGGAAAAAATCTACCTAATTCCATAAGAAGCTTAATAACACTAATGACAACATGACAGCCCCAGCCCAATTAACCCACTGCATGTACTCTAAATAACCAAACAAAAAAACAACACCACCATGGATATTGGATATTTCCATCTAGGAACCTCTGTAATCCAACTAGGAACTATGGAGGCCAATGGTGACCATTGTACTTGTACCCATTTGTACAACCTCCGGTTAGGACCTCCGGTCTGGAAATGAACCTAATCTACATGTTTTTAGACTGTGGGATTAAAACGGAGAACCTGGAGGAAACCCACCAGGCACAGGAAGAACAGGCAACACAGACCCAACGTAGGACTCGGACCCAGGACCTGGAGGTGCAAGGCGACAATGCTAACTACTAAGCCAACCTGCCGCCATTGGATATTTACCGTGTTATATTTACTCTACATTTTATTATGCTTCCTGAAATAAAATGGTCACTAATTTGATAAATCTGTCTATGAGGTTATTGACATACTATGTTGTGTCATTCCTGTGCATAACAGCTCTCTGGCAGGATAAAACCGCAAACAGATTGCCAGACGAAATAACGTGTATTTTGGTGCGTATATCATGTACAGTACTATCATAAAACTATTGGTGTCTGTCTGTGGAATAATACTGCATTCGAGGTGCCTTGTAAGTGGGTATGTGCAGGATGTAATGTTGATGAATCCTTCTCAGAAACAGATTAGTATAGTCAGTGATATCGGTTTAACTCGATACTTTATCTGTGTATTAAGAGATATTACGAGATCCGAATCCTATATTGCCATAAAGTAATTTATCGTTTAACAGTTAGTTCTGGTCCACTAACACAATTTGGTTGATGTGCTATAAAGTAAGTGCGACATCTTCAGGATCTCCTCCTGCAAGCAGGGACAGTAATGAACAGAATATTCGGTCATTCGATATTAATTTCACAGTTTATAGACCTGTAAAAGTGATATCACACTCACAATCATGCAGAAACACCGAATATTGGTAAATAATATTTTACGATCAGCTACAGCGATCAGCCAGGAGACTCGGGCTTACGCAGAATCTCCAGTATTCCGTATAATCACATTCTTGGTCAATCATTCACTTCCTCACTCATACCGCTATACCGCTTACATCGACTATACCGCTTTATCCTGAGTAAAGGGTCACAGGGACCTAGAGCCTATCCCAGGAGACTTACTGTCTACACTGGCTACACCCTGGACGAGGTGCTAATTAGCCTAATCTGAATGTCTTGGACTGTGGAAGGAAACCAGAGTACCAAGAGGAAACCCACCAAGCACCGGAGAACATGCAAACTTCATGCACACAGACCCCGAGGCGGGAATCGAACCCGGACCCAGTCCCTGAAGGTGCAAGGCATCAGTACTAACCTCGTTAGTCGAGCCGCATCTTGGTCAATCAATATTGTCTACTTAAAAGTGAGCAGTCATGTTGATTTGATGTCACTCTGTAAGAATGAAGAGTGAATAGAAGAAAACTTGGACTCTCAAGTTCAGGGGCACTTTCAGGATTGTTTTTTTTTTCCTTATAAGCTGTTATCCAGGAATTGTCATTTCCCCTAATGCACCATAAGACCAAATGTGTGGCAACTTGTTAGTGCTAGTTTGCAGGACATAATGTCTATTCCTACCTCAGGATATTTAAGCATGCAAAGTGGAGAAAAAAGCAGATGCCTTCACAAGAACATGCTTATTTGTCTCGGGTATGTTACATAACATTAAATGTAGCTATAAAATATGTTAGGTATAAAATGTGTTGAGGCAAAGGGAAATTCTTTCTTTTTATATCCAAGCTTGGGTTCACAGCACAGGGTCAGGCATGATACTTCACTACTTACAGCAGACAGGATTAAGGGCCTTGCTTATGGATCCACAAAGACAACCTGGTGGAGCTGGGGCTTGAACCACCAATGTTCTGATCAGTAACCCAGAGCCTTAACCTGCCGAACTACCATTACCCACGTTCAACTTGCTTCAGGCTGAAGATTTTGCTGTAACAGTGCACCCTGTCATGTAGCTGCCAAGGATCTGTCATGAGCATATAAAAAAGCATGCAAGGAAAAAGCTTCAAACTAAATAATATCAGAATGTCAAATGGAGTTCCTTCCTATTTCTGAGTTCCTTCTCAATCTCAGCAGGGGTGTAAAAACTAACCATTACTTCTTACTATTCACCAAATTCCACCTTCTGCACTCACTCAACAGTTGTGAAGGAGGAGATTACTATGACTATGACCACATGGACAGTGCCTGAAGTGAAATTAATGCTCTGTACTGCTATGTACTACTGCCATATAAGCAGGGGAGTAATAAATTGAGTAAGGTGCTGAGCTGGCCAACCACTGATTTATGTCAATGACAAACGAAAGCTCTCATACCATCATTTAATGGAAATGTAAATCATAGCATAATGCTGATAATAATAATGATGTAATACAAATTCACGTCACTAGAATGCACTCATTTGGAAGATAGGAAGCGCTCCGTGACAGATCATAAATATTATTTTAGTACGATTCATTTTACATGCGTCTGTTTAGGGATTTTGGTGTCAGCAGGAATATTTATTAACCACAGACGCACATACAGTATGAGCTTGTTGAAAGTCTCATTACAGATTTAATCCTTCATTTGGTATTATAATAACCTCTACTCTTTTAAGAAGGCTTTACAATTAGATTTTGGAGTTGTAGTGAAGTTTTTGGTTGTAGTGATTTAGGCTCAATCAGTGAGGGTGCTAATCTAACTATATATAATAGACTATAACTAAAGCTAAATAATATTAATAATAATGTTAATATTAATAATATAATAATAGTGGTTAGCACTGTGGTCTTGCACCTCCTGGGTCGAGGGTTTGATTCCTGCCTTGGGTCTGGGTGTATGGAGTTTGCATGTTCTCTGTGCTTGGTGGGTTTCCTCTGGGTACTCCGGTTTCCTCCCATAGTCCGAAGACATGCAGATTAGGTGAATTGGTGCTCCTAAATTGCCCTGTTGTGTTTGAATGAGTGTGTGTGGTGTGTGTGTGTGCCTGGTGATGGATTGGCCTCCTGTGCAAGGTGTACCCTGCCTCGTGCCATAAGTCTCCTTGATGGGCTCCAGGTACCCGCAACATTTATACAGGATACACGGTACAGAAGATAAATTAATCAATAGTAACTAATCGCTTATTCTTATTCATTAATTTATTCATTCATTCATCCACCGTATATGCCGCTTTATCCTGTATACAGTGTCTTGGGGGTCTGAAGCCTATCCCAGGTGACTTATGGCACGAGGCGGGGTACATCCTAGATGGGGTGCCAATCCACACACACACAAACTCATTCACACACACTACAGGCAATTTGGGAACGCCAATTAGCCTAGTGTGGGAGGAAACCGGAGTACCTGGAGGAGACCCACAAAGCACACAGACCCCGATGCGGGAATCGAACCCTTGACCCTGGAAGTGCAAGGCGACACTGATGAGCACAAAGCCACCATGCCACCGGCTAATTATTAATGAGCAATAACATTACAGAAGATGCTGTGTTGTTTCACAGTGTTTCCCCAGTCGCGGTCCTGGAATCCACTTTAAAAAGCCTGCTTTTAACCATTCCTCTGCTCGAATACACTTAATTCATCTCATTAGCAAATGAAAAAGCCTTTCCAGAGGTGAAATGAGCGTACTGGGAGTAAGATAAACACGGAAATGTTCGGGGAAACAGCGTGGAGTAGAAATCACTCGGTTAGCGCGCACACTGGTTTTCTGCATTAATTCATGCCTCGTTCACTGATTACAGCTACGCCGCATTAAGAATAGACAGCAGGTTGTTGATAAAATGCTGTTGTTTTTAATGTCATTAGCCTGCGTACAAACGGTGTTCGATTTGCTGTGTTTACTCTGTGCATTTAATTTAGTCTTTTGCAAGCTTATCATTAGCTTTTAGAATTTGGCTTTTCTAATATCTTACTGAAACACACAGAAAAAAAAAAGTGTTTACAATTGATGTGAGGGGGAAAAAAATCTGAAATCTGCATCTCTGTTATCATTTATGTGGATCTTATTTTTGTTCCAATGCTTGCTAGCAGCCAGACTAACAAGCTGGCTGCCATGGCATGCTAGCTAAGTTGGCTATCTAGCAAGTTTGTGTAGATTTTGGCCAGGTTTAACAACATAGTGATTCAACTTGCTTTTAATGTTTTAAAAGAGGCAGACAAGTAACTGTAACCTTGGCAGCGTGTATTGAAAGATTTCTTTAATAATAATAAGCAGGTACTCAAAGACATGTAGATTTGGCTAATTGATGTTTTCAGACCGCCCCATAGTGTGTGAATGAGCATGTGAGTGTGTGTGGATTAGCACCCTGTCCAGGGTGTATCCCACCTCATGACCCAGGTGTCCTAAAATAGGCTCCAGGCCCCTGTGACCCTGTATACAGGATAAAATAATATCATATTTTGGGGTTGATGCAGTGCAATATTCTGTATCCCTGCTGAGAACTGCACACAGAGATTTGTTTAAAAATAAGATCCAAGAAAGACAGGGATGCAGAAACCAGTACCATCTCGTAATGCATGATTGTAGTTCATACTGTACAGATGCTGATGGCTGGATTATGCAAAGTCCACCCAGCAACCAAAATATTATCTAAATGCATACTCTACAAAACTATGGGAATTCCTATAATTTCAGCTTATAAGAGATCTATTGATGCCGTTGTTGGTCTTTCAGCTGCTCCCGTCGAGGCGTCACCACAGCAGACCACCCGATCCGCAACTTTGGCACAGGTTTTATGCCAGATGCCCTTCCAGACGCAACCCTACCATTTTATTCTGGATGGGGACCGGCACTGCATCCAGATCTATTGATGCACTGCTAGTCAAAACTTTCCTCAAATGTTAATGTTAACATGAAATCATGTGGCACTCTCATTTAAACTGTTTATCCACCTCAAAACTGAAGACGTATATATTCATCCAGTTAATTTTATTCTTCCTGGTAAATTTTCAGGAAGATCAATGTAAACTGAATTGAAGAGAATAATAATAGGAATATTCAATAATAGGATCTTATTCATATGCCTTAATAATCAATATTGTAATTGCAGTTACGGGGAAAAAGAAAGTACACCATCTTTAAGTTTGATGTCCGGATTATTTTCCGAACCTAAATAACAATTGTCGTTCTCACCTACTTCTATAAACTGACATATCCTCAGGTGACAAAATAATTTTCTGCAAAAAGCAAATTGCATGGACATATCCACACCCATGTGCATGCACAGGGGAAGCCTGATTTTGTTTTCTTGGGCTTCCAGCCATGAATGGGCGTGGCATTGCCAGGGTCCAAACTTTTTAATAATTTGCATTTAAATTATCTTTAATAATTATAAATAAAGTAATATTTAAAAATGTTTCTGATAAAAAAATTTAAAATAAATGCAGAAGCTGATGAGTGTACTTGGTGCTGGTGAATTAGAGCCTTCATTGCGCCCCCTGCTGTGCACAACTAGAGATGCAGCCACCTCAGCTGGCATTAACTGTTCTGTTTAACTCACTCATCATCTATACCACGGGGTCTCAGGGGGGCTGGAGCCGATCCAAGGACACTTAGGGCATGAGGCGGGGTACATCCTGGATGGACCGGCAATCCATTGCAGGGCGCACACACTCAAATTCATACACTACGGGCCATTTTGGAACGGCAGTTAGTCTAATCTACATGTATTTGGCCTGTCGCGGAAAACCGGAGGAAAGCCACCAAGCACGAGGAGAACATGCAAACTCCATTCACACAGACCAGAGGTGGGGATCGAACCCAGACCCTGAAGGTGCAATGCAACAATGTGAATCACTATTGGTCAAATGAAGTGCCGGAAAAAAACAAACAAGAAAGACAATCCCAACCTTCTCAATCCTCGTGTCACCATGAAGTGCACTTTACTTCTCTCAGTCCTTCATAAACTAAGAGGCTTTAGTGACAGTTTGGTCTGAGCTTACCTGAATGAAAGATGTCCTAATGGGTGAAAGCACTTTCTCTTTTTTGTCCGGCTCCATGGAGGATTTTAGGGTAATGAATGTGATAAAATTGGTTAGTGTTTTAAAGCTTAGCCTACATAAGACATGTACATACTGAACATTAGTAAACTGTAATTATTATATAGAACGTGAGAAGGAGTGATATAGTGGAGTACCTGGATCAGAAGTCAAAATACTGCTTGTCTACAAATTAAAACATTATTAATATATGATGAAGATGATGTGTGATGGCTTTTTCAAACTTAGGTCCAGGGTGTGACGCGGCCACAGAACCAGCTATGGTCCAACCCACAGTGGTTCACAGGACCCAGCCATAGTACAGTTGTTCTGTAAGGGGAGCACCACTGAGCTGTGTGTGTGTGTGTGTGTGTGTGTGTGTGTGTGTGTGTGTGTACGTACAGTTTCTATAGCAACACCCCCCCACACGCACACAGACAGTCACTAGGCTTTTGAATAGAGAAACGCACAAGGGTGATATTTTTTGGTCATACCATGTCAGAAACTAGAAAGGTTAGAGCTTAGCTTTTTGTACTCTTAGAAGCACAAGGCTCAGAGGTACGTGTGTGTGTGAGATTTTGTGCATTTCTTTTGGTTTTTCTACACCAAATATGGTGACAATCATGTGCTTAAAGATATTTTTTTTAGGTTTTAGAAAACTCGGTGTGTGTGTGAATCCCAGTCATGTCAACAGGAAATAAAAATTTGTGGCAAGGGACGAAAAAGGTGCAAACCTCCACAACTATTTCATCAATCTTCTCAGAGAGGTTTGTTCAATTTTTTTTTTGTTTTTAATATTAATACAAAATTTTCTAAAAAATATATACAAATCTAGCTGAATGGTGGCAAGTTGGAGACCAAGGTCGAAAATGGAAGGATAAGTGCTTCTGTACACTAACTTCCCATCTCTTAACAAAACGGGATGTGACACATAATGGTTAAACTCTGTTAAATGATTTTTTTTTTTTTTTTAAAGTGTGACCTATTCGCTTTGACACATTTCATCTGGCGAGCGGACAGAAATCGTGGGAGCTATAGTCACTGGAAAAGGCCGCCATGTTAATCACCCAGAGAAAAGTCCCAAATGGGGTTAATGGGTTAATGTCTCGACCCTGTGGTGACGAGTTCATGTATGACAATAATACCTCATGTTCCCAGAGTTACTTTTTCACCACTTAAATCCTAGAATACACCCGTGCCATCAGGGGAAAACAACAGATGTGATAATCTAGACATTCAGTACATTCAGGTCGTCAGCTGACTTTATTTTTTAACACTGCCTCCAATGGACACTATGCATGATGTGTGCATCGATCCCTTCTAAACCCGACACGCCCATAACTCTATAGCTCTATATACATTTTTTTTAAACCTGAACAGAACTGAAAATCTTTACTTAAAAATCTACCTAATAATAATAATAATAATACTTTAGGATTTATGAGGCAGCTTTGTGATATGTAAATGCTTATAAACATAAGGTTTGAAATTTGAAGCAATTAACCGAGTAGTTTCTCTTTTCAGCATTTTACTCACCTTACACCAAACTGGCTTCGTCTAAAAGCTACCTCTGAACTCTAATTAAAATTTAACGATATGTTCTAGTTTCCACAGTTTTACTGTACCAATCAGAAACTGTGTGATCGTAGTTCACACACACACACTTTTGGGCACATGTACCCTTCATCCAAATATCAGGGGTTTCTGAAGCTTAACTAATACATTTGAGTAGAACAATGTAATGTTTAGCTTCATCTTTAAATTATGAACTCACATTCACACCGATTGATTCTTACATCTATCCATATTCATGGCCTCGCCACAACCGACAACTGAATGCAAAATCAGCTTAAAATCATGCACATACCAAGTCGATCTGTCTCTGTGACCTGTGGTTTCCTGTTGTTGAGACCTGGAGGCTAAACATTTTTTTTCTCTTCTCTATGGCACAGAGCGATGCTAGTACACTTGTACATACATGCTATCTCCATCCATCTAGGAACCTTTTGGCGGCCAATGGTGATTACCATTGTATTTATTCCCATTATTACAACCGTGGTAGAACTTCCGTTCAACATTCACACACGCATTCACACACTAGAGGCAATTTGGGAACACCACTTAGCCTAATCTCCATGTCTTTGGACTGTGGGAAGATACCAGAGTACCTGGCGGAACCCCACCAAGTAGATGCAAAGAACATGCAAACTCCACACACACACATATCCTGAGGCAGGAGTCGAACCCGGACCCTGCAGAAGGTGAAAGTGCTAACCACCCTGCCACCACACACATGCCACACACCCAATTATTTTTCTATATACACACACGCCGAGTTCTTTGATGAGTAGACAGGTGACAGTAACATTTTTGCATTCAGCTTGAAATATGCAAAGGAAATTTCTAACCAACTCTATAACTTATTTCTCTGCACTGTTTTGATATTTCAAGTTAAATGTGTGTTTAATTCCTACCACAGTGCTCAATTAATCATTATAAAGCATATTATGCATTGCCTATTATAAATTATTCACTATGAATAATTTACTAAGGAGAGAGAGAGAGAGAAACTAAGAAGAGACGTGAGAAAAAAAGTAAGACATGACCTTCAGATGGATCCCCGGATTAATCTCAGTATCTGGTTTTGTATAAAAATAACAGTGTTTTATGTTTACACCCCAACGCTTATAAAAAGTGATACGATCTCTCTGTTGGTTTGCTGCCAGATGATAACCAAATGATAAACACATAAGCTATTTGAGATGCTCTACCTTTAAATACCACAGATTGCGTGGAGTCACCTGAGATATTCAGCATTCCATGACATTTAATAAATATTCGAGGACTATGATTTATTTTGTACACATCAGTTTTGGGATTTAGTTATTAGCCAGCATACGTTTATCCGAACAAAGAAACCCAAATTCTGTTAAGTAAAGAATAAAAATAATTTTACAGCAAAACACTGTCTTTACTAATTTTGGCAAACCATCATTCTTGGACACACAAGTTGTCTAAAAGAAAACATCTACAGTACATACTGCAAAACATAGCAGCTAGCAAGAAACAGCTGACTCATCATGACCAGCCAACTGCATCACTTCTTTCTGTCACATGATTGGTGAAGCAAAGATACTAGTTAGGGAAAAGTGTGGCTGCTGTGAGTGAACCAAATGCATTGGGTGGATTTTCGAAGGTTGTTGAAGCCAAGAAAAAAGGACATTTACACTTTGTTACTTCCATTGAAGTCACTCCAGGATTAATAAATGACAGTTATGAAGGTACAGTGGAACCTCGGTTTATGAGTGTTCCGCAAGACGTGCAAAGATTTTTAGTACATTTTGACTTGAAAAACGAGCATGTCTTGGTTTACGAGTGCCGAGTTTTTTGACACAGACACACACACACACCGACACACACACTCTCTCGTCTTTGCACCCCCCCTCCCCCCCTTCACACAGACACACACACTCTGCTCTACACAGAAATTCTGCTCAGTCGCGATTCTTTTCAAAGGTAAGGTTCTGGTTCATTTGTTTGTTTGTTTGTTTTTTACTTTACAGCAATGATTCCGTTAGTCTGCAGTCACGTGAGTGTAATTAGAGAGATTTATTTTTTTCCCGTTAAAACAGTGTTTCCGTTGTGTGTGTGTTTGTTGTGAAACTTAAAAAGCAAGGTGGGGGGAGGGAGGAGGAGTTTTACTGTGTAAGACGAGGCGAGGGAAGGGGCTAATTCCACACACACACACACACGCGCGCGCACACACAAATACACAGCGCCTGCGCGCACAAACTGAAACACTTATCTGTTGGGATTTATTTAAACTTTTTTTTGAAGGTAAAGTGCAGGTAAAAGTTTATTTTTACTTTATATATTGTATTAACTATTTTTCTATATTTATTTTTTTGGGCTGTAGAACGAATTATTTGAGTTTTCATTATTTCTTATGGGAAGATTTGATTTGGAATACGAGCCTACTTCCGGAATGAATTATGCTCGTAAACCAAGGTTCCACTGTATATACTCGACAGCTATAATTACTGTGGGAAATTTAGATTATAGTTCAAACTTCTGGTTCACCTCCCAATCAATACGGCTCTTTTTGTTCCTCCTGCTTTCACTTACACTGGTTTAGCTGCAGTTGTCAGCCATTTTTACTTTAAGTTTATATTTTCGATATAAACTTAAAGTAAAAAAAGATACATGTATATTAGTTATATATTAAGTTATAACACTTATAATATAAGAGCTGATTTGTGTACTAGAGACATGAGATGCATGCAGTGCGCTCTGTGTGAAAACTGTTGCATTGCTTTTTGAGGTTCCGTCTGCTGTTACTCTCAATGTGCATATGCAGGTGGATTATAGCACAAGATGTTATACAGTACATGAACTTTGATAAGGCTCTGGTATCAACTTCGGAAGAAAAACTAAAACTGATGATGCTATGAACTGAATGTTTTGAGATGTTTCTGATGATCCTCAGCTTTCTTTTTGCCTTGATCTGATTCGCTTCTACTCCTTTCTGTTTTACTCACAACATCACAACCAAAGCACGAGTTGCTACATATTTTTTTAATTAAAACTCTACCAGCATATTACTGATACTTAGCAGCTTCCTTAAATTACCACAAACACAACCGCAGGACAATTGATCCATTATGACAAAACTGTGGGTAGAGGAGTTATAACATTTTGCAAAATCACACAAACAATTTTTACATACAAAATGTAACCACATACAAAATATCGTCTATCAGTTCCCAGTACATTTTGCCTATTTTATAAAATAACTTGTTTTTCTCAAAACTGCAAAATCTCATCCTGCTGTGTCAAACTGTGTGAGAAATCATGGTGAATCTTGCGGCACATCGGCCACAGACACTCCCCACCTTGGAAGTATATTTGTCATTTCTGTCACAGTTACGAAATACCTGGCGTTGGGTCATGAGCCAGGGATCTCCTGATCAGCAGTCCAACACTTTAACCACAGAACCACCCCAAGGTGATAAATTTACATCAACAAAACACCCCTTAAGGCAGCACGGTAGTGTAGTGGTAAGCACTGCTGCCTTACACCTCCAGGGTACAGGTTCGATTCCCGTCTCTGTGTGCAAGGCGTTTGCATGTTCTCCCCGTGCTTGGTGGGTTTCCTCCCACAGTCCAAAGACATGCAGATTAGAATAATTGTTGTTCCCAAATTGCTCGTAGTGTGTGAACAAGTGTGTGTGCCCTGTCATTGATTGGCACCCAACCAGGGTGTACCCCGCCTTGTGCCTCAAGTCTCCTGGGATAGGTTCCAGGCCCCCGCAGCCCTGAATACAGAATAAAGTGGTATAGACGATGAGTAAGTGAATGAGAACATCCTTTAAATGTTCTCACATCCTTTAAATGTTTTATTCTTCTCATATCTTTTCCAAAAGTTATTTTCCAAATTTCTAATTTATTAAAGAGTCACGTACGATTTAAAAAATCTGTTTTAGCCATGTTTAATGTTGTGGATCTATAAAACAAATTAGTTTCGGTCAGCGCTTACATTACAGCATCTTTCCCGTCTCTCAGCAGCCCCTCAAGGTTAGCAAGACAAAGAAAGCAGCTTATTGTCTTACCTTGAATGTTACAAAGCGCAGACAATGGAGACTCCTATAAAATGTGAAAGCGAGTTGCCCTACAACTTAAGCCGTTACTATGGAAACAGCCATAGTATGTTATGTAGAGTTCCATTAATATATACCTACAACGCAATTAAAACAGCGCTGTGTTATAGAATTATACAGTAGAAAGATCATATTTAAGGTCATATCACACAACTAGTCCTAGAACATTACTAACTATTGGCACCAGGAAACAGGCTGGCATTGATTTACGCGTGAGACAGATGAAGGAAAAGACAAATCAGCTCCACTGAGACGTGAGGCTTTTCAGCCAAGCGGTGAAACAGGTGGCCATTATGGAGACAGAAGCACTAGAACCATTTCAGTATGTTCGCTCTCTCCGTAAGGCGGACACGGATCCGTAGCATTCTGCACAAAAAGTCTTTCATGAACATGTGAACGAGGGGGCCTCGCTCAGTGCCGGGCTTCTGCTAACTGAGACGCGGGTGGAGACCCAAATACTGTGACACATACTGAACTGAGAAATTACACAATAACCTAGCAGTGTTACTTTTATTATTTTTTTCACTAGTGGTTGAAGGATTAAAGCATTTGGCTGCCAAAGCAGCAGGGATTATAGGGATCATTCCCGATTTAGAAAACACAGGCGGAATTAATCTGATCATGGTAAGCACCAACACCTCATTAATTTAGACAAGATTATCTGGTCATGGATGAGGACATCGTATGTCAACTGGACAAGAACGCGTGTTTAACAGCCAGTGTCCTTGCTCGTAAAGTAATCTCATTCTTTACTCATACAGTATATGATTCACAGGTTTTTGAGTGTATACACTATACATACACCAATCAGGCACAACATTGATAATCAGTGTTAACAATTACACACGTGGACAAAATTGTTGGTACCCTTCGGTCAATGAAAGAAAAACTCACAATGGTCACATAAATAACTTTAATCTGACAAAAGTAATAATTAAAAAAAAATCTATGAATGTTAACCAATGAAAGTCAGACATTGCTTTTCAACCATGCTTCAACAGAATTATTTAAAAAAATAAACTCATGGAACAGGCCTGGACAAAAATGATGGTACCCCTAGAAAACATCCAAGCAGCTAGATGTTCCTGTGACTACAGTTGCACATATTATTCAGAAATTTTAGATCCATGGGACTGTAGCCAACCTCCCTGGACGTGGCCGCAGGAGGAAAATTGATGACAAATCAAAGAGACGGATAATCCGAATGGTAACAAAAGAGCCCAGAAAGACTTCTAAAGAGATCCAAGGTGAACTTCATGCTCAAGGAACATCAGTGTGAGATCGCACCATCCGTCGTTGTTTGAGCCAAAGTGGACTACATGGGAGACGACCAAGGAGGACACTATTGTTGAAAACAAATAATAAAAAAGCCAGACTGGAATATGCCAAACTACATGTTGACAAGCCACAAAGCTTCTGGGAAAATGTCCTATGGACAGATGAGACAAAAATGGAACTTTTTGCCAAGGCACATCAGCTCTATGTTCACAGACGGAAAAATGAAGCATATCAAGAAAAGAACACTGTCCCTACTGTGAAACATGGAGGAGGCTCTGTTATGTTCTGGAGCTGCTTTGCTGCATCTGGCACAGGGTGTCTTGAATCTGTGCAGGGTATAATGAAATCTCAAGACTATCAAGGGATTCTAGAGTGAAATGTGCTGGCCAGTGTCAGAAAGCTGGGTCTCAGTCGCAGGTCATGGGTCTTGCAACAGGACAATGACCCAAAACACACAGCTAAAAACCCCCAAGAATGGCTAAGAGGAAAACATTGGACTATTCTAAAGTGGCCTTCTATGAGCCCTGACCTCAATCCTATTGAGCATCTTTGGAAGGAGCTGAAACATGCCATCTGGAAAAGGCACCCTTCAAACCGGAAACAACTGGAGCAGCTTGCTCATGAGGAGTGGGCCAAAATACCTGCAGAGAGGTGCAGAAGTCTCATTGACAGTTACAGGAATCGTTTGATTGCAGTGATTGCCTCAAAAGGTTGTGCAACAAACTATTAAGTTAGGGGTACCATCATTTTTGTCCAGGCCTGTTCCATGAGTTCATTTTTTTTTATAATTCCGTTGAAGCATGGTTGAAAAGCAATGTCTGACTTTCATTGGTTAAACTTAATAGAATTCTTATTTATTATTACTTTTGTCAGATTAAAGTTATTTCTGTGACCATTGTGAGTTTTTCTTTCATTGACCGAAGGGTACCAACAATTTTGTCCACGTGTACCAACAATTTTGTCCACGTGTGTACATACCAGTAAACTGGTGACACCATCATGGGCAACCAAGGGTCATCTATACCTGAAGGGACCAATGGTCCGGTCTCATCCCAAAGAAAAGCCAGTCAATTTTGGCCATAAAAGAAAGATGTCGGAACACTCAGTCCATAACCACTTGCTGCGTATGAGGCTTAGCAGACGATGAGTTCAAGGTTGTTGACTTGGCCTCCACATTCCCCAGGTCCCAATCTGACCGAACTTCATGGAATGTGCCAGACAAATGAGTCGAATCCACGAAGTCCCTGTCCCACAACCCACAGCACCCAAAGAATCTACCGCTAATGTCGCGGTGCCAGACAGCACAGCACACTCCAAAAGGTCTTGTGGAAAGTTATGCCCTGGTAGCTCAAGGGGAACCCATATAATATTGCGCTGATCAGTGTGTGTGTGTGTCTGTGTTACTATTTGTTGTCTGGATTATTTTGCTTGCCTCTTTACATAGCGAAGAGATCCAGCTCCTTGAATGTCCTTGCTTCTGTCACCATCTGTAATAAACATATGCTACTCACCCTCTAGGACACATAATGATACATAAGCACATTTTCAGTGCAACAACATCAGCAGTTTTTCAAAGTTTCTTTCTTTTTTTTATTTATTTTTTTTAACACCTAGGGTCTTCGTTTTGATATACAAGCATGATTCCCGGAACGATCGAATTATGCACACTCACACACACACACACACACATTATATACGGTATAAGCACACACTAAAATATATATACACAACATATATACATACATATATTTTATACACACACACACACACAGTATATGCAACAGAACATACTTCATTCATTCATCCATCTTCAGTTCAATTCTTCAATTTTATTTTATGATAAAACGCAGCACACAACCTTGCCTGAGCGCACACACTCACACTTAAGGCCAATATAGCCAGTCCACCAACCAGCAGGTTGTTAGGAGGTGAGAGGAAACCAGATAATCCAGAGGACACCCATGTGGACACAGTCAGATCAGGAAACCAGTGTGAAGCTTCACACAAAGGAGGCGACACAGGGAGCTTTGGAGCAGTTACACACCTCACTCCTGCACCATCCCGCCTCTACTATCGGTCCTATAACCAAATTCAATTTAAATAGCAATGTTCTGACATTTACATTAGCATTTAGGCTTTTTGCGGCATGCAAAAACGATACAAAAGATCTGTAGAATCTGATTTATATCCTGAAAGACTACAGATTAATGCTGGTTTGTACAGAGTGGACTCAACAGTAACAAGACGAGTCAGTTCAAACTGAAAGACGTACTTAATATTTAAAAAAAGAGATTACTGAGTTAATACCATAGGAAATCAATGCAAATAGGGACGAAAATAATGATGTGCTACTCGAGATATTGTCTTTCAGCCTTTTTAATGAAGTTAAGCTTTCTATGGAGTCCCAACCCTCACGCTGTGACAGTTTGCATTACAAGCATGCTTTCAGCTCAGAGAAGGACACGCCACTTACCCCTGTTTTAAACACGAGGTGGCATGTTGGCAGAGGAGGTAAAAATAGCCGTTCTGTTTATGCAAGGGGACTGAGCTACAGCTTCAAACTTCTCACACAAGCTAAAACACGAAAGTAGAAACTGTTACATTTACTTCAAGTACGAGAGCCAAACTACAAGAAGAATTCAGAAAATAAATCTGCGCAAAATGAAAAACACACTGACTTCCTTCGACGACGTCTAACTAGCGACAGCTTTCTTCGAAATCTCTCTAAAAAGTTAGCTAGCATGCTAATCACCCTGATAACACACACTAGCAGAATGTTAAGACAAGCTGTCTCAATATAAACTTGTGATAAACTGTTCATAGATGATGATTTTGTAGATGAAACTCAGACATGAGTAACTTTCACTCCTCGTCACATCTGTTAAAGCTAAGATTTGTTAAGAATTTAGATAAACTTCTTGAAGCGGCCTGCTGATAGGAGAAAAAAAATCACTATAACATACTGCATCTACATACTTAATATACAAGTTATAGTGATTTTTTTCCCCCTAGTTTTCACTGACTAGTTTTCAGTGTCTGGAATCAGGGGAAAATAATTATTTGATTCCCTGTAGATTTTGTAAGTTTGCCCACTTACAAAGAAAGAACAGTCTATAATTTTTTATCAGAGGATAATTTTACAGGAGAGACAGAATACTAACCAAAAATGCAGAAAAAGAAAACCACACATTTTACTCACTGAAATGCATCTCAATTTATAACCTTTATATAAAAAGTATTTAATCGCCTACCAACCAACAATAAGCCTGTGAAGTGCCCCTAACAACAACTCCTTGTGTGTATAAAAGCCACCTGTCCACAGAATCTCCATTATCCATTCAAACCATAGGCAAGACCAAAGAGCTGTCAAAGAACATCCAGCTGGAATGGGCTACAAGACAGTCAGCAAGAAACTTGGTGAGAAGGAGACAACTGTTGGAGTGATTATTCGCAAAATGGAACAAATACAAAATAACCATCAATCACCCTCGGCTTGGAGCTTCGTGCAAGATTTGGCCTCGTGGGGTAAGGATAATTATAAGAAAAGTAAGGGATCAGCCCAGAACTACATGGGAGGAGCTCGTGAATGATCTCAAAGCAGTTGGGACTACAGTCAACAAACAAACCTTTGGAAACAAATACCTTGTAATGGATTGAAATCCTTAAACGCTGCAAGGCCCGCTCCTCATAAAAGGCCCGTCTAAAGTTTGCCAATAAACAGAGGAGGATTGGAAGAAAGTGCAGTGGTCAGATGAGACCAAGATTGAGCGCTTTGGCATCAATTCGACTCGCTGTGTTTGGAGGAAGAAAAATCCTGATTATGACCCCAAGAACATAATCCCAACAGTCAAGCGCAGAGGTGGAAACATCACGCTCTGGGACTTCTCTGCTAAAGGTACAGGCCAACTTTGCCGCAATGGACGGGGCAATGTATTGTAAAAATTTGGATGAGAACCATATACTTATTTTCCTCGTTGAAATGCAGCTCAATTTATATAATGCGTTTTTTTCTGGATTTTTGGTTGATATTCTGTCGCTATTCTTTACAATAAACCTATTATAATCATAGACTCTTCTTTTCTTTGTAAGTAGACAAACATAATAATTATATTATATTTCTTGGGGGGAAAAATGTGACTTGAAGTTCTTTGTTAAGCATGAAAGGAAGCATGAACAAAGCTGAAGTCCATGACGTTTATTAATTACCATTAAGAGTATATAACAATGAAAGACAGTATGTAACATCATTCACCATTCCAAGAACTGATCAATCCATCATGCATTTCAAAGAGAAAAAATTTGACAAATTCATCGCAGAGCACAAGCATGCACACACTTATTATGTAAGAACTTTTTCAGTTCAAATAGAAAAATGCTCTTCATCCCCTTCTCCAGTTACCTGTGGTATCCCTTAAAGTTCAATCTTGGGGCCCTTTTTATTCTCATTATACCTGCTTGCCCTCACTTCCATCTTCATCAAACACAATATTCTTTACTGCTGTTATGCAAATGAAAAATTTTATATTCTAGTTACACATGATAACACTAGTGCACTTAACAGCATGCTTAACTCTCCATATGAAATCAAATGCTGGATGGCAGAGAACCTTATACGACGGAACAAATATAAACCCGTATAATTTTATTTGGTTCTTCTAGCCTTACCTCTTATCTAGAAAATGTTTGCCCCAACTCCATTAAAAATATTTGTGTTTTTGGACACTTCTTTAAACTTTAACAAGCAAATCAGTAGTGTTGTGAGTGGGCAGCTTTTATCAGCTCAGAGCAAATTAAAGCCCAGTTTATCTCGAAAGGACCTGGAAACAGTCATTCATTAAAAAAAAAAAATCTCTTCCAGACTTGATTATTGTAACTCTGCATACATGGGGTTGCTCCAGTTGGTTCAAAATGCAGCAGGTGGTAGCGATGGGAATTCCAGCTCTTTTCAGAGAGCCAGATCATTTGGCTTAGTTCAGCAATAAGAGATGGCTCTTACAGCTCATGCACAACTACTTCTGGCTTTAATAATTCTGCCAAATTTAGCCTTAATTGGTTTGTACGTTCAGGCTTTATTTGTCACGTATACAGTACTGCACAATTCTTTATTCTTTGCATATCCCAGCCTTTGTTGTTAGTAGGCGGGGGTCAGAGCACAGCGTCAGCCATTATACGGGCTCCTGGAGCAGACAGGGTTAAGGGCCTTGCTCACGGGCCCATCAGCAGCAACCTGGCAGAGCTGGGGTTTGAACCACAGACCTACTGATCAGTAACTCAAACACATCTTAACACACTGAGCCACCACTTAAATGAGTCTATGCAATTATACTAAACCTTAGAAATTCCAGAGTACCATTATTTTACATTGTTTGTACAAACATGCAACATTATTACACATGTCCTGTAAAATATACTGCACCAAATAAACTATTTACTATATGAAAAACAGCAGTGTAAGTTTTGACAGGAAAAAAAAAAAACTTGCTCTCTGAGTTTTTTTACATCGTTCATGTAAAAAAGGTGGATTATAGAGCAGACTCTTTCTCGATCGACACATCTCTAGTTACCGAACTTTTACCAGGAACTAAGTGAAGGCAACACATAACCTAACTATAGAAATACAGAAGAGATTTTTTTTTAAAAATCAATTTTTTGTTGTAAAGTACCCAGTGCTCTAGCTCCACAGTACATTTGATTCAGATTTGCTAACCCTATATTCTACCTCCAGGTCAATATCTTCTTTTAAACAACTTCTTTTAGTCCCCAATCTCATCTGAAGACCAGAGGTGACACGACTTTTGCTGTTGCTGCTCCCAAGCTGTGGAATAGCCTCCCAGCCTACATTACGTCTGCTTCCACTGCGGACAGCTTTAAATCAAATCCAAAGATCCATCCTTTTTTTTTCCCTTCAGTTGCTTTTCGCTCAGGCTGATCTCTTCCAAGATTTCTGTCAAATCGAGTAATAATTAAAAATGTTCTATATCTATTTCATATCAGTTTCATGCTTTTGTTTATTTGACCTTTTAAATCTTTTTAACTTGTTAAAATCAGGCAACTTTGCAGTTATCTATTTATACAGGCTATACAATGATCAGCCATAACATTATGACTATCTGCGTAATATTGAGTAGGTTCTCCCCCTTTTGCCATCACAGAAAAGTGTCCGAACACGGTGCATCACTGTTATCACCTCCTTTTCCTCAATTTGATCTCCGGTAGCTTGTCTACTGGATCAGACCACATGGGCCAGCCTTCGCTCCCTACTGTATGTGCATCAGTGAGCCTTAGCCACCCATGACCAGTTTTGTTATGTCCTGACCACTGCAGACCAGGAACATCCCACAAGAGTTGTCATTTTGGAGTTGCTCAAATCACTCAAATCCTTTGGCTTGCACATTTTTTTTTTTTACAGTAGCAAGCCATTTCACTTCCAAGTATTAATAGTAAAGGAGATTAAATCCTGTCTTGTTTTTTTTTCTCCCATCATGTTATATTTTTCCCTGCATATTCTCTTTCTCTCGAATGAAACGCATTTTTTTGAACATCCTATTTGTCCCCAGTCCCTATAGATGTGAGGGTTTGGCTATTAATCAAATTAATCTAAACCTGCATTCAGAATCTCAAATCGACATAATAATTGACATGGGCAAGGTTATTATTTTTTTTATTATTATTACTGTGTTCATGTGGTTAATCCACCCTGTCCAGTCTATGACATGGAAGCAAGTTGAAGGAGAACTCTGATTAGAAAAATAAATAAATAAACCAGCTTTAACAGTTGAATATATTTATATTGCAAACTTTGGCAGTGAACTACGAGGCGGAAAAACTGTTAAATAATCGTAATCAAGGTAAAACATTTTGTGAGGAAGTATTGTAGTGTTCAAATACTTTTGAGCCAATATCATCATGTGTATGAATAGTGTTGAAATTCCCAGCTCTTAACTCAGAAAAATTTCAATACATTCGGAATATGCCATATGTGGAAATGATAATGCGGTGACATTTCAGGGATAAATAGGGTAATGGATCTGGGCGCGGTGTCCCTCTTTAGCCCATGAACCCGCTGTCCTCTTCAACACGAGCTCTCCATACTGTATACATTATACAAGCCAAACGTCTGTCCTAGTTGGTTCGTGAAACTGTTTGTAGCCAAACGGTCTGATATAAACAGAGCTAACATTCTTCACCAAGCTCTGTTTTATATCATCATGTAGATTGCCATGAATATCATGGATTATTGAGGATGGGGAGACAATGCCGCATTTTATACGACTCCAATGACAGAATGATGTAGCTGCGTTTTATTGCAATTAAACAACAGCAGATGGAGATGCCATCTGCGCTCTGAAGACTCGACTCTCCTCTCGTACAGTGGTTTTCTTTATGCTGAAATGAGTGCGGCCGTCCAACGGGCATCCAACAGCAACAGGCAGGGGCGTACAATCAGAGATTTACAGTCTTTTTTTTTTCAGCTTGGAGATCAGATTTGAAGACTTAGATATGAATTCCTGGGGTTTATAAAAACTTGTGAATTTGAAAAAAAAAAAAAACACACACACACACACTTCAGTGTGTAGATTGCTTTGAAACAAATCTTTCATATACTGTATATCCATTGGCTAGCAGGGTTTTGCCTGACAAATGCAGAACAAGATGGAGTTTGATAAGAAAAGCCAGTCCCATATCTTATTTATTCCGCTGTCTTTACTGAGGGGATTTTGTTCAGCAGATCCTCATGGTGAAATACCAGTGCAATAAAATTTCTGGTGTACAACCACAGAGACATTGAAAAAGTAGTGCATAGAGAGAGAGAGAGAGAGAGAGAGAGAACACATACTGTTCTGACAGTGCAACCAAATGTTCAGTGCCCGAAAAGAAATCAACGTACATAAATATTATGCTCTCCGTCTTCATCCTGCCGTCACTGCTATTAAAACTGTCACAGTTGAAACCAATATCACCTCATATAACACGCATACAGCAAGCAAGACCAGTCGAAAAATCTGTCTTCATGTCAGTCTTTTACATACAGTACACCTCCAGCATGGACCGAATAAAACCACTGACTCGTACCCTGTATCCAGCGCTACGTCCTATTAAAATGCACAAGAATCAGTGTGAATTGCAGCTCATGTAGTCTCCACTTGACATGCCCTAAATGAGAAATCTGCTTAGTGTAACAGTGCGATATTGAGGAACACAAAAAACGTCCCTTCTTGCTATATCTCCTGAATTCAAAATCACATTTTAAATGTGTGTTTCTGATTCTACTCATCGTATTCAGCCACAGACTTAAAAGCACATTTTTCTATTTTAAAATGTTACATCACCACTGTGATTCCACGAAAGACTTGACTGACAGAACCTCACTCACTCACTCATCATCAATACCGCGTTATCCTGTGAAGGATTGGCAACCCTACCTTGGGCCACACCCTGGATGAAGTGCCAATCCATCGCAGGGCGCACACACGTTCATTTTGAGAACACCAATTAGCTTACTAATTGCACGTCTTTGGACTGTGGGAGGAAACACGGAAAGCACGGGGAGAACATGCTAACTCCATGTGCACAGATCCAAGGCGGGACTCGAATCCAGACCCTGGAGGTGCAAAGCGACAATGCTAACCGCTACGCCACTGTGCTACCCCTACAGAACAATACAGAAGAGTGGTACAATAACTAGCTAAATTCTATAAATGTGTTATGAGATGTAATACAGTCTTGATTATAATCATATGTTCAAATAGCTTAAACATTATAGTATATTCATCATGTACATATTGCTAGTACTGGGTTGGACCCCTTTTGCCTTCAAAACTGCCTCGTCATGGCATATATTCAACAAGATGCTGGAAACACTCCTTAGAGCTTCTGGTCCATATTGCCGACACCATCACAGAGTTGCTGCAGATTTTTCTGCAGCTGCACGTCCATGAAGCTTCTCAGATTCAGATCTGGTGACTGTGGAGGACATGTGAGCACAGTCAACTCAGTCATGTTCAAGAAACCACAGCGGTAATGAGATGGTGTTTGAGTTACTGTTGCCTTTCTGTCAGCTCGAACCAGTCTGGCCATTCTCCTCTGATTTTAACTGGCGTTTCTACACAGAGAATGCACACTGCCATGCACTGGATATTTTCTCTTTTTCAGATTATTCCCTATTCATGCTAGAGATGGTTATGCATGAAAATCCCAGTAGATCAGCAGTTTCAGAAATACGTAGGATAACCAGGTCATGTTCAAAGTCACTTAAACCATCTTTCATGCCCGAGTTGATTCCAGGTGATTGAAAAGCACTCGAACAAAAAAAAAAAAAAAGGTACTCAACTACTGGGACTTAATGAAGACAGATTTTACATCATATCTGTAACTTGTTTTATATATATATATATATATATATATATACACACACACACACACATATATATACATATACACACACACACACACACACACACACACACACACACATATATATATATATGTATGCAAATTGAATTTGCAAATATTACCATTAACATACATACTTTTCCTCAAATCATATGACTACCAAAATGACTGAACCACATTGCTGTCTTTATTTTAAAGGATTTTTAGACGATAAAATAAAAATAAAAAATAATAAAAAAAATCCTACTCATTGAACGCCTTGGATTTTTTCTTTCCTTATCTAAAAACACAGATGTCCATTGTCCAGTGAGCACAAGGTAAAGATCATTGACACCCACAGCAACTCTTTATTACTCTTTACAAATATGTATTGTTCTAGATAAGTCATGGAAATGGCTTGGTGTTGAATTGGTGTTGGTGGTATGGGTTTGATGGTTAAGGTGTACAGTTGCTGACTAGAAGGCCATGAAGTCATGTCCCAGTATTGCCAAACTGCTGTCAACAATCCTTGCTTCCTAATTTGTAATTGTGTCTCAGCTGTAAATTGCACTGGATTAAAAAAAAAAAAAAAAAGGTTTATACTAATGCACTCATTTCAATATGTTATTGTTTCCATAGCAACAGCTAATGCACAGGGATTTATATGGCATATGCTTCATGTAAACACATCCTGTATAATTGTTGATATGGTGATGTTTTCTGTGAGAAGACGTTTCTTCTGACACATTGAAAACTGCTTATAGTTGTAAAAACACAAGACATAACGGGAACTAACTTGTTCCGCAGATTTACATACTGTATAACTATAAATAGATTTTTAAAAAGTATTTAGAATTTTTTTTTTTTTTTTTTTTTTTGCAGAGAAATTTAGAAAAACTTCTGCCATTTGAGCATTCTGGGTTTGCTTCTTAGCCAGTGCCCCAGACCCAGACACTGGGGTTGTAGAGCACCTTTGGTGTTGGTCCCAAATGCAGGAGGGAGGGTTATATTTCAAAGGGTATATGGCATTTTTTTTTTTTAAAGTGCCATTATGCCAAATCAAATGCATGGTGACCGACTGTTTATTTTAATATAACGGTATGCTGTATGTGTTTACCATCCTTTTATTTGAATAAATTTAAATGTATTCCTCCATCATCATGCTATCAAATAGTGTCTATCAGCTGTATAAGCATATAACAATGCTAGCTAGCTAAATAGACTCAGCAGAATAGAATAAGCAAAATGAAATGGTCTCTCAGATCACATGATCCCGACAGGCCCAGTCAACCGACCTGAAATGGTCCAGAATAGCCATTCCGCGGGCTGTGTTTGGATCTGTTTGCTATATTTAAGGTTGATGTTATCTACATTCTGAGTTTTGGTTCATTACGGTCCCGTTAGCATGGAAATATTTCAGACCCATCATTCACAGGGTGGGGAAAAAAAAAAATTCCCAAAGGACTGCCAAAGCTCAGCCACGGCGACACATTACAGGAGACAGGTTCGGCTTTTCATTAGACGAAAATAGTTTTGCGTCAACGGCTCCATGTTGAAACTATTAAGAACTCTTTTTCAAAGAGTATTTAGAGTTCAAATCACGGTCTGGGACGCAGTCTGTGGTCTGTCGTCGTCTATAAAAATGCTCATCTAAAGATACCTCAGCAAGTTTGAAAGGCTGTAGACGAATGCCACAATGACATTTTACACTGATGTTTGACTAGTTTGAGTTCTGACTGGTGTATCAGTAATAAAATTCTGTCAGCTCTCAGACTCCTGTACCTGCTGCTTATATAAAGCGAAGGATTGTAAAAGCAGCGCTGCTTCTTTGAAGAACTCGTTACACGCTCATATGTCAAGCACCGTGCTCAGTAAGGCAGAGGATACAAACACGGGTTCAAACGCAGGAAAGAAAACACTTTGACAAGACGGAAACACTGTTGAAAGGATGATAAATCATACAGAAATAAAAAACGTAGAACTGAGAAGCTTCGTGTCCTTTGAGATACTAGGCTGAGAAAAGTCTGTGTGCCAGATGTGAAGCTCATTTTCTAAGGGGGGGGGGGGGGGGGGACGTGGTAGACATTATACATGAAGATGAATTTCTTGTCAGGATAAATGTATACAGTTTTGCTCCACAATGGAACGTTCCAGACAGTCGGTCTTGTAGCTGGTGTACGTCAGGGGTATGTGGGGTGATAGCAAGACTAAACAAGTCAAAACTAGCAAGCTAAATAAACATGCAGCAGAAAGAAGGTTTTACTATTTTAGCATAGAAATAGTCTGCGAATGTTGGATGTTTTTGTAAAAGAGCCAAAAATGAGTCAATGAAATGTAGATCTCCAGATCTGGCACATTGTAAAATGCTTATAGTTTGTAAAAACACAAAAGATAACGGGTCCTAGCTTGTTCCACATGTATTAAAAAATCACACTATTAATTGATTTTAAAAAGTATTTAGAAATTATTTTCAGGTCATCAGTGGCACAATAAAAGACTTCTTATCTGCCATGTGAGCATTTGGGTTTGCTTCTTAGCCAGTGTCCCAGACCCAGACACTTGGGTTGTAGCACACCGTTAGTGTTAATTCCCAATGCAGTTACAATAGGAGAGAGGGTTGGATCCTGAAGGGTATATGGCATGCTTAAAAAAATATATCTACCATTGTGACAAATCAAATGCATGGATCATAAATAATAAGAGCTGAACAGAATAAAAGATTAAGGTTTATCAGTTTTTTTTACTGTTTATTTTCATATAACAGTATGCTGTATTGTGTACTGTGTTCCTCCATTATCATGCCATCAAATACAGTAGTTTCTATCAGTTGTATGAGCATATAACAATGCTAGCTAGCTAGCTAGCTAGCTAAATAGACTCTAAATAAGCAAAATGAAATGGTCTCTCAGATCACATGATCCCGACAGGCCCAGTCAACCGACCTGATATGGTCCAGAAAAGCCATTACGCGGGCTGTGTTTGGATCTGTTTGCCATGTTTAAGGTTGATGTTATCTACATTCTGAGTCTTGGTTCATTACTGTTCTGTTAGCATGAAAATATTACAGACCCACCATTCAGGGGAAAAAAAAACTTCCATAGGACTGCCAAGGATCAGCCATGGCAGAACTTAAAATTAAGTTCTGCATTTAGTATATATTGTCATAATTTATCAAGCAGTAATATACATTAATATACATTGCAGCATGGTGAGCACTGTGGCCTCGCACCTCCAGGGTTCTGGGTTCGATTCACGCCTCAGGTCTGTGTGCATGGAGTACACTCATTCACACACTATGGGCAATTTGGTAGCACCAATTAGCCTAATCTGGGAGGAAACCGGAGTACCCGGAGGAAACCCACCAAGCATGGAGAGAATATGCAAACTCCATGCACACAGAGACGGGAATCGAGCCTCGAGGTGCAAGGCGACAGTGCTAACCACTATACTGCCTAAGGATATACATATTTACCAAAATGTCTTGGAAATGTTTTACTTGCACCACTTTTTAACCTTGCTTTGACCCCTCAGTCCTATGTGAACTTTTAGCCTAAAGATGTAAAAAGTTACATGGAGTTTTCATTTGTAATCAGATATCACACCTGCATGAATTTTACATGTTTATAGAACCAAAAAAGTGAATGAATCAGGGATTTTTTAAAACTTTTTTTTTTTTACCAATGTTAGCTAAAACAGATCAGTCTAATTAAAACATGAGGCTATAAAAAAATTGTTTCAATCTACTCAACGGAGGGTCAACCTGAATAATTATCAACAACACAAGGTTTTTAAACAACGTTAAACGTCATTCTAATAAATCATGAGCCGAGTTTACTTATTTAAATTGAGTCATTAGATTAAAATGAACACACCATTCCATACACTGACACTGTAGAGCTCTTAAGCAAAGCCCTTAACTCTATCTGCTGTATCATGGATGATGCTGTGCTCTGACCCCAGCAAAAACATTTGCTGTACAGTAGATGTGTCAAATAATTGAACCATAACATTTGAATAGTAGGTACTGACGTATATTATAAAAGAAATATTTAAGCAGATTTTTTAATGTTAAACCTTAATCAAAACTCCCTGATATCAAAGTTCAAAACACATCATCATGTACTTTATAATACAAATGTGTAACTCATACAATTAAATAAATTTTTTAATGAAAAATGTATTCAAAGTTGCAGACGTGATTACATTTGATGTAAATCCTCGTATAAATGTGCGATATACAGTAGTACCTTTGGTCTTACACTTACATGTTTACAGTTTTTAATAGGAAAGATAATAGTAGGGCGGCACGGTGGTGTAGTGGTTAGCACTGTCGCCTTGCACCTCCAGGGTCCGGGTTCGATCCCCGGCCCGGCCGGCATGTTCTCCCCGTGCTTGGTGGGTTTCCTCCGGGTACTCCGGTTTCCTCCCACAGTCTAAAGACATGTAGGTTAGGTGTTCCCAAATTGCCCGTAGTGAGTGTATGTGTGTGTGTCTGTGCCCTGCGATGGATTGGCACCTTGTCCAGGGTGTACCCTGCCATGTGCCCGCAGTCTCCTGGGATAGGCTCCAGGCCCCCGTGACCCTGAATACAGGATAAAGCGGTATAGATGATGAGTGAGTGAGAGTGAGATAATAGTAGAAAAACAAGAATATAATCTACTGCCTTTGGATTATGTAAACCATTAAAATAAATCAAATAATTAACATTGAACAAACTGCTACTTTTATGATTTTTGTCAAATCTTGGAATAATAAACCATCATGGAGTGCCTTTTGTTTTACACAAAACAATTTAATGCCACTTGTGTACACCCAATAAACTCCTATTGATGATGATGGACCAATTAAAGACTTCTAAAAGTCACTGCCTGTATTTGACTGGTCCAGTTACCATTGCACTGATTTAATAAGGTAGTTATTGTACCAAATGTTAACCAGGAAAATGAATGATGTTGGTTGGAAATTACCATTTAGTCTGACAGATGGGGAAAAGGCTGGATCTTTAATGTTGTAATTTTGAAGGTGAACTCTTACCTTATTGCTGACATTTGAGGAGGTCTTACTGAGGGTGATCAGTTTGAACTGAAGATCTTACCACTACCAGACAAATGGAAGAAGTTCAAGCCACTCTTTTCAGCTGGAACTGCATGGAACAATCAAACACATGAATAACTAAAATCCTTCAGATGGGTCAACTTGGTATATATAAGCCTCTGACATATGGGAATTCTGGTGCGACAAACTAAATCTGGAAAAATAATTTTTTGAAAAAAAAAATTGTTTAAAAATTCTCTAATGTGAACAAAGCAGAGAACTGAATTTAGTTTTTACATGTAATTGTAAAATAAAAACCTGAGAACTCACAATCCTGATGAGGTTCGAGAGTCTGAGATGGATGAAGTTACAGGTAAAAAAAACTTTAACAGATGTAACTGCACACAAACAACTCCAAAATATGAGACACAATAAAAAAATAAAATAAAAAAAGTCAGGTAATGTGCTAACAGAATAGAAGGGGGGGGGGGGGGGGGGGGAAAAATCACTAAATTATATAATCAAAACTAAGCCAAACCAGAATGAGAACAATATGAAAAGCTTGTTAAGTCCAGGCTGGCACGCACAGCAAGGTCCTGAAAGGCCAGTAAAATTTCTAATTCACCGACACCTGAACACACCCACTGAACCTGGTAATTATCAGATTAGTTGATCTGCTGGCCCTCACGGACTGCAGTTGAATTTCCCTGAGTGCGAGAGTAATTGTGAACAGGTGTGCATGATCAGAATTCAGGCAGTTGTGACCTTGTTATGTTATGCCTGGTGCTGTAGTCCAGTGTGGCCATATTTGAGCACTGTGGTGTGTTTTGGGAATTGGAGTTTAGAGTGAGTTTGGATGATATGATGATACTGGTGGTTAAAACATAAGAGGTCTTGAAACAAAATGGAAAACAAAATGTGGACTGGTTCTCTTTGAACAAAATTGAACACACAGGGGTGGCACTGTGGCTTAGTTAGTACTGTCGCCTTGCACCTTCAAGGTGGGGTGCGTTTGTTTTTCTGGCTGCACCGGTTTCCTCTCATGGTCCAAAGACCTGCAGATTAGACTAATTGGCATTCCCAAATTGCCCATAGAGTGTGAAAGAGTTTGTGTGTTTGTCCTGCAATGGACTGCCACCCCATCCAGCCCATCCCCGCCTCGTGCCCTAAATCTCCAGGGATAGACCCCAGGCCCCCTCGACCTTGTATACAAGATAAGGCGCTATGGACCGTGAGTGAGTGAGTGGACTTTATACACAACTGAACAAAAATACATCTGCCGTATTCAAGTGTCACTCGATCAATCCGTGTCTTATTTTTGTTTTCTTAAGATGATGTACAGAAGACTTTCTTGACTGCTACTGCCTTATTCACCATCGTCCAATGGGTTTTAGTTTAGATCTGGAGATGATAACCTTATAATTTGTAATGGACATGAGGTAACTTCATATTGTGTTAACAGGAAGGTTATACAAGTTATATGTTTGATTTATTTCATCTGCATTATTGGCTCAGTAAGGAACATTTAAGATTTTTGAAAATAAGGTTTAGATTACTTCTCCAAGAAAGTAACATATTACATAATATATTATGGACTTTTCCAGGCAAAAAAGTGGCTTTTGGAAAATATGTGCAAAACAGAAGCAAGTCAGATGGTCCAAGTCTCCAGAAGAAATGTGAAGATTCTCCAAGATACTTGAAAGTACCAGCTTTACAATATTAAATACGAATGTATTTTTAAAAAGCAAAGAATTGCCATAATAAAGCTTTTCCACATATATGTAGTATGTAGATTTGTCAAGTAAACGCGAACAATGGATTGACATTTCGTATCCAGCCATTTAAAAAACCATAAGAGACTCACAAGCAAAAATTATTTTTCTAGTTCTGTCCCAGAGGTTTACCGTGCAGATGTGGAGACAAGGCAAGCAAACATCCCTGCACGAGCAGCAGAATGTTATCACGTCATGATTATTTAATGTACACAGCGGCTGTCTCGGGCTGAGCGAGCGCTGTGATAAATTGGACTAATGCATATTTGCAAACATCTACTCCCTCAATCTTTAAACCCATTTCATTATAAACCAAATGTCATGGCTTTTTGTTGACCTCCATCCATCAAGGTGGTTCTCACAAGGCTGCTGAGTTTCCTAACATGAACAAACATGTACAGCATGTATTTTCAAACATTAATTGATTATTTGCACAAATGCAGACTGATGCCCATCTGTGTGTGTGTGTGTGTGTGTGTGTGTGTGTGTGTGTGTGTGTGTGTGTGTGTGAGTCCTCTATTTATCCTATCCATCTATCAGCGCACCAGGACCCCCATTGAGCAGAACCTTCTGGATGGGTGGACCATCATCAAGGAAGTGACAAGTAATGTTCTGTAATGTTATTGCTGTACTGTATTACACACACCTACCTGGTTAGTCACATTTGTAGAGAATTCCATTGATGAGATGGAATTATTTTCTCAAAGGTCAGCAAAGTACATAAATTGTGTACTTGAGTAGAAATATAGACACCCAAGGTAAAAGTCCCAAGTTAAAGTGGAAGTCCTCCATTTGCATTTCTACTTGAGCAGAAGTACCTTCAAATTAAAAAAAGGGTTATTAGCTGACTGTAGTCTTCAAGTCATCAAGAAAGAAAAAAAAAGTCTCGCTCTCTGCTTTGTTCATAATTGTGAATGTGTGATTTTTGCCGCTATCCGCAACCTCCTCCATTTCTGATTTTAAACACCTGCTACAATTTTAGGGAAGACAAATCATGTAATTATACATAACAGCCAGCAGTGAAATGTTACCCCTTCAAATACAATGCACCATTCTGGTTATGTATCACATCGACACGCAGAAATATAGTGAACTAGAAAGTACAAATATTTGTTGTAGGACATAGTGGAGTAAAATTAAATATTACAGAGTAATAAAACTACAGATGCAAATAACATTACTGGCATACCTGGTCCACCCATCCAGAAGGCTCTGCTCAATGAGGGTCCTGGTGCGCTGATGGATGGATAGGATAAATATAATACATATATTTATTCAGAAAATGTGTTTGACAAAAAAGCTACATCTGAAGTTTATGCAACATGTAAGTGACCAATCCTGCTTCCCTAAAGATTTGCTTAACTTCAGCCATTTGGTAGAAATTATTTTATATGGGCCCCAAATATTGGCATTTTTCAGTGTTATACTTTCTCACTTCAAACAATAATAATTTTAATTATAATTTATATATATTTTTTATATTGATACTAAAATTGGTGTAAGCTTCTAGAAGGATATGGCCTGTAAAAATAGTTTTTTGGTAAAAGCTTAAAAAGGCAAAAAATCTGTAGTGTCCTTAACCATGTCAAATTCATGTTGCAATATCTTAACAATTTAGCATTTTAGAATAATACACTTTTTCAAGTTTATGTCTTTTCATGTGGAATCTAAATTGTCCAAGAATTAAGATCACTGAAATATTTTAAATAATTCAAAACAGTTACGGACACTACACCTACTGTAGGTGAGACATTTTTCAGCACCAACACCATGTTTTGGCCCGAAGATGAAAGCATTCTCTGATGTCAAAGCAAAGCAGCCTCTGAGTGTACTGTATACACTACTGAAGTACACAATTAAAGACGTATCTTTCTTTGATTTTCCTCAAATGCCACAGAGCTGCTACTCTTTCTAGTACCAAGATGTGTAGCAGGTTATTATTTTTCGTATTAGCTGTGTGTGGATGATTCCACAGGAAAGTGTGACGGTAACACTACATGTCATTATCTCATGCGTTTGTCACTGTCTGCGTCAGTAGTAACACCTTATTGCGCATCTTTCTACCGTTCACTCGCTCTGTTCTCACGTCTTGTTTCACTGCTCCATTAATAGAAAAGGAATATGATGAATGCACTGTAATCAGAAGTTCTAAAATAAATATTTGGAAACTAATATAAATATTTATAGTTAAGTCTTAAAAATAAAATTTTAATGGTAACAGAAAGATGTAGAACATACTGTACTGTATGTAAACAGTGGTACAATGACTTAGTGGATAAAAAATATGTTTGTAAATAAAATTAAGTCTACATCCTGCCAATTCATCCCTGACAATCCTCTGCCTTCTGTGTCCACGCTCCCATCACCACTGGCTTGGCTCAGTAATATACATGCAATATGTTTAGAAATATGTAAAAATATATTAAACCTAAGCAAAAATTCAGAAACTTTCAGCAGTGTAAATTTGGAAAGCTCTATCTGTAGGTTTTTTTTCAAACATATCCTAATTTTTAAGCAAGTTTTCCCGACATCCATTGTCATGCATACTGTAACTGTAAGAAATGTCCAGACATTTAACAGTATGTAACAAAAAAAATACCTTCTTCATTTTATCAGATCCCTAAGCTTTGTTGTGCATGAGGGAGCATGTGCGCTGTCAGGAACGATGAGGTGTGTTGAGCTGTAGAACGCTTGGCATCTGCGTGGCATATGGGACTCCTCTGGTGAAGACCTTCTCAGTTCCACTGAACAGGTGTAACAGCAATTTACTGGAGGGGACAACTTCAATAATCCGATGAGCACCAACTGGCAGAGTTCCTCGCTATCGCGCCAGGTCCCTGAACACGGTGCCAGATATGTGCCACATTGCCAGCCAAGGTGCAGTGCCACAGTGCCATAAAGTGTGCCAAACATCTCACAAATTCAGTTGTACCCATTCACACATTCACAAATAATTATTAGAAATGCATTTTTTTGTGACTAAGTAGCAGTTTAGTTATTATTAGGGCAATGGAACAAATTGAATCTGGATTTAAGACATCAGATTGCGAAAAACAAGTACAAGAGATATTCAAGTTAAATCAGGATTTTTCATTGTACAGAATAACAAAACACAGAGCATTAACAAAACACAGTTAGAACATTTCTCTATATAATTCTATGCTCCATTAATACACTTATCCCAGTGTTTCACTAATGGATATCATGTCAGGACTGTACGGGGAATGTGGCAAAACCTCCCAGCTGATTTCCTGTACAAGTGGTGTTGCTGAATGATTGTGTGTACAGTTCCATAGACAGATGTGTCTCCTCCGTTGGTTGGCGACAAGTTATTGTTATTTTTTTAAGGACCGGGCGTCCCATTTACTTCCTGTTCAGAGGAACGACTGCAGTGGGCTCCGAGTCACCTCAGCCGGGATCGTCATTCACAGATGCATGGCCTTCTTTAAAACATTTGCACCATTCAAATGTTTTACTGCGGAGAAGTGTCTCATCATCGTACTGCAGAGGTGGGTAGAGTAGAAAAGTGTACTCAAGTAAGAGTATCTGTATTTTAAAATAATATTACTCAAGTAAAAGTAAAAAGTAGTCATCCAAAATATTACTCAAGGAAGAGTAAAAAAAGTTAAGTACTGACTAACTGTTTCAATCGTGATGTCCGATTTATTATTAGTTTTTTAATTATGTAAACAGACAGAGGAAATGATGAAATAACTTACAAAGTCTGACATTTCCAAATAATAAAATAAGTGAAATAAATATAATAAAATTAATGAATAAAACAAAATATCATTACATAATAGAAAATGAAGTAACAAGCATTAATCTCACTTTTTTCACAATATAAAGCTTTTGAAACAAACATCTACTGAAGGTAACATATGTATGTTTGAACAGTGGGGACTATTTTGAAATGACTCAGCAGAAAATAACATTAGAACATGTGCACAAGACGTCTCACTTTACCATAAACTAGGTCCGGCAGAACAAAGGTAAGAACATTATATTTTTAGCCTCTAGCTTATTTGCTAATTATATATGTTAACATTGCAACATTAAATAAAACAGCTAAACTAACCACATGTTTCCTTCGCTGTCTACCACGGCTGAAGATTCCCCCCCTGCGCTATACGGAACGTTTCTGTGTGATCATTTGACTCCATGCAGTTATTGTTATTGCAGCTAATTGGTCGAACGGAGTCATGTGATTATTGGTGCTACGTCTGATTGGTTAAAGACGGTAGCGCCACCGGCTGCATTTCTCTGGCACGGATATCTGAAGTGTAGAATAAACGGTTAGGAAAGTGACGAGCCGAGTAGCGTTTCTTCTTCACAAGTAAACATAAAACGTATGGTGCAGTAAGACTACTCATAGAAGTTATTATTTTTCTTTCTAAAAGTTATTTAAAGTCAATGTAACAGAGTAAATGTAACTCCTGCAATACTGCAATAGAGGTCAATCTGTTTTACACCTTCATTCACAAGACATTTCATGTCAAGTCCCGGGTTTGGCTTGAACACCCCACATACAAAGAAGTTTACAGTAGATGTGGATAGGACCGTCGGCTAAATGTACAGTACAAAATCATAGTGATGGTTGTTTTGCTTGCTGCACCAGTTGTGTAAACTAGCACGTGTCTCCTGTCGTCAGGTTAAAAATGACTGTATAATTGCTACAGTAGATACATATTTCATGGATTCATACATGGGCTTATATCTACAGTACAATAACATTTTCTTAAAGAAGTAAGATTTCCTTGTGTTTTCCTCTTTCCGTCATGTCAATTTTAACATTCATTATTGTGTTCATTTCTCCCATACTGGATCTCCTGGCATTAAATTGTTTTCCCAAATCACCTTTCAAACTTTGTCCTATCTCACTCACTCATCATCTATACCGCTTTATCCTGTATTCAGGGTCACGGGAGGCCTGGAACCTATACCAGCAGACAGGGTGCCAATCCATTGCAGGGCACACACACACACACACACACACTCATTCACACACTACGGCGAATTTGGGAATGCCAATTAACCTAACCTATATATCTTTGGACTGTGGGAGGAAACCGGAGTACCTGGAGGAAACCCACCAAGCACAGGGAGAACATGCAAACTCCATGCACACAGAGGCGGGAATCGAACCTGGCCGGAAACCGAACCCAGACCCTAGAGTAGCAAGGCTACCAACCTGCCACTGTTGGTCTCTTAACCCCGTCTCCTCCTGGGGGCGCTGTATCATGGCTGACCCTGTGCTGTGACCCCAGCTTCCAAAAGACAAAACAAAAAACAATAAAACTGAGGTATGTGAGGAAAGGAATTTTACTGTGCAGCGATGTATGTGTGACATAAAGACATGACATCTTTATTTGTGAAATGGCCAAACTGAGCAATTTTTTTTCCTCCAAATTATGATATGTGGGATGGTTCATCCATAACACATAAACAGCTTTAATTGTGAAGTCAACCAATAGGACGTGAGGCCATATCTCAGCAACAACATGATATATTCCAGCCAAATGTAGCATTTCTTTGTGCTGATAGTTACTGTGGTTATGGGTCCTGCTTTAGTAAGGGGCGGGGCCACAAAGTGTTCGTCCCCTTAATGAATGTATGCCGATATATTAATTAATTAAATTCTAATAAAAATTCTATTTGTCACGTACACAACCATACACAGTATAATATTCAGCAGAATGCTTATATGACTGTTTGTGACCTAAAAATTATGAAAGATGATGAAAGATAAGATAGAATAGGAAGACTCGCTTCAAACAATAATCATTTAAAATGAAAATTATTCACACTTCTTTACGAGTATTGATACTAAAATTAGTGTAAGCTTTTAGAAGCATATGACCTGGAACATGTGCTCCTTAAATTGTTTTTTGCTTAAAAAGCAGAAAATCTGTAGTGTCCGTAACCATGTCAGATTCATGTTGCAATATTTTAACAATTTAGCCTTTTAGAATAATACACTTTTTCAAGTTTATGTCTTTTCATGTGAAATCGAACTTGGCCAAGTTTCATCTGAATGACCGTTAAGATCATTGAAATATTGAAATAAAATAAAAATAAAGCTTGAGACACTTTTTAGCACCCAATAAGATGGAAACCTTCTCTATTGCCAAATTAAAACAGCATCTGGAAAAAAAAACGTGGGTATGACAGCAGCAGTGTGAGTGAAATGAAATGGTGTGTGCGTCAGCAGCATTATTGTCCATGTTTTAAAGTGCAAGTTAGTCTTCATCAATTAACCATTTTTTACACCTTCAGTATGCGTGTTGAGCGTTTTTGTTGTCTACCAGTCCCCTGCAGAAGCCAATGATTTCCCGTTCCTTCCCCATGCAGAGAGCAGAATTTTAAAAACATCAGCTCTCCACACTGCTCATTCACAGCTGGGTAAAATTCCATTCTCTCCGAAGAAAAACACGTCTCAGATTTGTAACAGTTGTTGAATTTCCCTTCACACAGATGTACATGCTAATAATTTGGAGGTCTTTTAAACAACAAAACCCTCGTCCAAGGTCTCCTCTTACATTTCCTTTGTTCAATTTATTCTGGGCATGAAACCTTGTGTAGCACATATGAGAATGAGAAACCCTATTAAAGACAGAGATGTTCATATTGCACAGGCTGAGCCACCGAGTGTGGCTGCAGGAGGGGAGGATCACTATAATGCCTTATTCATCACCTCAGCTAGAGCTCACACACACACACACACACACACACACACACGCACACACATTTGTTCATGCACATGTACAATATGCTCACACACATGCATACAGAATGCGCATGCATTGGTAGCGTGAACCTTTAACAATACCTTCAAGCAAATAATACAGTAATTATTGTGTTGCTCAATTTATTAGTGAGGATTAAGATTGTGAGATTTATTAGGAAAAGCTTATAATATAATTATCAAACGATATGAGATACACAAACACACTATCCTCTGGACCCAAAGTATTCACACTTCTCCATAATGTATTGTCTGTCTGCGTAAATAACAGTATGTACACCCGATAAAAAACTGAGTCTAGATAATAAAACAAAACAACGCACCCCTATTTTACGTTGTAACTTGAACTTTGCAACCAGCAAAAAACAAAAGAAAATGACTTTTGAAATGCCCCTGTTGAGGTCATGAAAGCAGCAAATTAGAGCGAGATGTTTTATATCACATAGGTCAAAGGACGTTATTTTGATGTATTTAATTTGTTTAATATTTTATCATGAATGAAAGATGAATGTGTTTACGGAAGTACACCATTTGACCTTCAGCTAACTAAAACAGAGATGAATGCATATTTGCATCCTTGTTATGCTATTCAGCCGAAAAAATTCATAAATATCTGCTGTAAAGGAAGAATGCTTAAAAATATATATATAATATACATACATATATACTGTATATATATATATATATATATATATCACTCTCATCATCTATACCGCTAAATCCTGTATTCAGGGTCGTGCGGGGCCTGGAGCCTATCCCAGGAGACAGGGTGCCAGTCCATCGCAGGGCACACACACATACACTCACTCATTCACACACTACGGGCACACCAATTAGCCTAATCTGCATGTCTTTGCACTGTGGGAGGAAACCGGAGTACCTGGAGGAAAAACACCAAGCACAGGGAGAACGGGAATCGAACCCAGATTCAGGAGGTGCAAGGCAACAGTGCTAACCAATACACCACCGTGCAGCCATATAGTTTTATTAATTTATATATTTATAAAATTAAAAAATATTACATTTTAAAATCAATTTAAAAAACGCAAAATAATCGAAAAGAAGAAATCAATATTTGGAGTGACTACCCTTTGGCTTCAAACCAGCATCAATTCTTACACTTGCACAAAGTCGGGGTTTTTGTAAGATCAGAGTCAGATGTCTGATTAAGGACTGAAGTTGTTCAAACTGTTAAGGCTGTAGGTTTGAACCCCAGCGCCACCGAAACGTCACCGGTTGCGCTTTGTGGAAGTCCAAAACCGCCGTCGCCGTCTACGGGGTCTGTGTCGCCGGAGTTTTGCATGTAGCAGCAGTGAGATTCGTAGTACATTCAGGCACCTCTGTTCATTAACTTCAGCACAGTCACTGGTTTACTGTACGTACTGCAAGTCCACCATTGCACAAAATATCCCCATAAACAAAGCTGATGTCGAATCAAGGAGACTAGCACACAGACAATGACATCATTTGCACACAAGGTGGCGTTACAACTAAGGTGAGGTTTTAAAAAATATTTTCATGATACACCATGGCAAGACTGATCACAGCAACAAGATACCATGTAGTTATACCGCATCAGCAAGTTCTCTCCTAGGCAACGAAAGCAGAATTTGGGTTACGAGATGTGCTGTTCAAGCTATTTTGTAGAAGCATAAAGAAGCAGGCAATGTTATGGACGTGGATGCAGCGGTCGGTTTTGGAGTCAGTTTCATGGGTCACCTGGAACAGGTTGAAAATCAAGAGACAGATTCATCTCAAATGAGCCATAGGCAACAAAGTATATCTTTATTTGCAAATGGAGATCCACTGATTTCTTCATTAGTAACTTTGCATGCCCTGTTTGACAACATGTTCCATGACCAAATCTTTCTGGCATCATAAATAAGCACAGAGGAATCCATTTTATGGTTTACATTTTATGTATACAGGACAAACCTTTGCTTATATTATTTTTGTATATTTTTTATAATATATTCATCCGAAAGCTGATGCGTCCTTTGTGATTATGTGCTGCACTTTCCAAAGGTCTTCCTGTATCATAATGTAAGTGGATGAGCTCCAGATGCGAAACAAACCTTCTTCAGGCTCATTATATGAGTAATGAGGTGCTACGCCGCAGCCTTGACCGAGCTCACTGCTCTGTTTGCATCGCAGATGCACACACTCACACCCTCACACTCCGGTCTGACATGCAGTGCATCATCGGCCAACCAGTGCTCGGCTTATCCGACGGTCTCTACTGCACAGAAACGGGCTGTGACAGAGCGGAGGGCGGATGTCTTACTGAAACCGGACGCTCTGGATGGATACAGTATGGGCTTAGGACAAGAAAACAAAGTGTGCATTTGAAGGACTTAGTGAGAGGTGCATCCTGGCTTTTGGACTCTGTTTACATAAATACATGAGGATGTACGGAAAACAGATTTGGACATATGATATATTTATTGATATACCTGCACATTAATAGATTATGGTTTCACCCTTTACAAATCTCTGGACAAGACCGTTGCTATGACGCTTGCATGTGTTAATAGCAAAACAGAACCTAAACATGCTTATTGTCAGTAAAATATCTTTTTTCCTCTAGAACAAGAACATTGGTGTTTATCAGACTGAAATGTGGCGGCACGGCCGATTGGTGGTCGGCACTGTCGCCTTGCACTTCTAGACTCTCAGGTTTTCTCAGGTCTGTGTGTATGGAGTTTGCATGTCCTCTCTTTGCTTGGTGTTTTTCCTCCGGGTACTCCGGTTTCCTCCCACAGTCCAAAGACATGCAGATCAGGATAATTGGTGTTCCTAAATTGCCCATGTGAATGCACGTGCAAGTGTGACGGATTGACAGCCCGTCCAAGTTATACCCCTGCTGGCATAGGCTCCAGGCCCCTGCGTCCATGTATAAAGTGAGTGAGAAGGCCTATATTTACTGTATACTGAACATCATCCTCATATCGAATTTTAAAAAGATCTTAAAAAATAATGTGTAAAAAAGGTGATCACTACTTAAGGTTTAGTTCTGTATTTCTATGCACTGATCCTGCTCACAATCTTCTTTCCATCCCCATCCTCTGGTTCCCTGTGTCTCTTGGCTGACCTTAGTAAGCTCCTCTCCTCTTCCATTCACCTGGATTGAGTTACCCAGAGTGACTCATTGTAGCGCTCCATCAGCCCTGAGACCTAACAGGGAAAGAACCTCGGGGCTAAAGTTTTAACAGCTAAAATAAATCAAAGCGCTAACCACTGATAAATGACTGTACTCTAAACTCATTAGGTCATGCACAAGATACAATGGAGGGCAGCTGCACTAGATTGCATCACCACAATAACATTTCTGCCTTTAATCACAAGAACCTGCTTAACCTTTTCCTGCTGACTTTGATGAACATCTTAAAACTGGACTCTTTCCGGGACTCTGCGTGTAATGCGATTCAGGTGTAGATAGTTTATTTATTTATTTATTTATTTATTTTTTAATGTGATTGAAAAAGATGCCTCATATCATCATGGTTTTCCTAGCAGTTAATCTGCACTCTATTCTTTCAGCACTGAGATAGAGAGAGAGCGAGAGAGACAGCGATCCGCAGCAGTGCAGGAAAGCTGGCGTTCCTCTCGCAGCCACGAGGATTTGGCAGCCGCTCGGAGTGATGGACAGAAAATGATTAATGAGAGAGCCACGTACAGTTAGGCTGGGATTCCAGCAAGTGTTTTCCCTCTGTGTTCTGCGTCGATGTCAGAATGCCACAATCCTGCATCTGTGTCCCTCAGAGCTCTCGCTCTTTTTCCGATCGGCAACAGGTGGCTGATTCCGGGAGATGAATGTCCGTAAAGAGGAGAGAAAAAAAAAAGATAAATTAATAACGGAGTTGAAAAGTAACCCTGCAGTGAGGAGTTCCATGTGCTGAGCGACTTTCTCTCCTCCTTCACGACTTCATCATCCTTCACCGCTAATGACTGCTAATTGCTGATCCTGCTGCTAATTCTGCTGTCGTACCACCCTCACGGATGTTTGCGGTTCTGCCTCGAGAAATTAGATTTTTTTTCTTCTCATATTAGATAATGTGCTTACAAATATGCTTAGAAATGCTACTTATTAGTCTATTTCTGATTAATTACAAAAACGAGAAATAGAGCTGAATCAAAAAGCGTGAGGTTCGCTTTAGTCTGATCATCAGCGCTCCAAACGAGCTTTGGCTAAACTGGACCATCACATCCCACGGCTTTAAAGCACATTTCCTCAGTTAGAAGCAAATGGCTGAAGACTAATGACAAGGCAAAATGAAACCTTGATGTCATTATCCAGCAAGCCATTTTCATTTCCTGCTCATTTCCGTGTCCCTCCAACACTCGATCCGTTTACATTTTAGCCCAACTTTTCCCATTATGCTAGTGCCTTGTGGCTTAGCGCTTCCAGCAACTTCACATTTTCACTTAGTGCTACGCTTTCCATCACAAAGCCATGTGGCGCTTTTAAAACCTCTGGAAATCTCCAAGCAGGTTTCATTTCAACAGATAGTATTTCCAATCTGGCAAAAGTTTGCTTTAGCGTGAGTGTCTTGTCCACTTGATGAACGGTCTACAGCTTTGGTTCTCAAAGTGGCTAGTCTGGCCAAGGGCAAGTGAATTGCTAATTTAGTTAAAGTGGGTGAAATCACAAAGCGTTATTAGTGAAGTTATTATGGTCATAAATAATGTCAACTGGAAACAGTTGCCGTTTTTAATAATTACAAAATCGATCTCCCTAATCTACAGAGGCAAAATAAATAGATAAAAAATAAACAATCATTTATACCTGGCGGCACAGTGGTGAGCATTGTGGCCTTGCACCTCCAGGGTCAAAGGGTTTGATTCCCACCTACGGGTCTCCGTGCGTGGAGTTTCCACGTTCTCTCTGGACTTTGTTGGTTTCCTACTGTGGCAGAGACGTGCAAAACAAAATAACAAAATTTAAAAATTTAAATAACAAAACCGAAAACAAAAATACAAATTCATAAACAAAATAACAAATCAGAAAACACAATAGTAGGTATAGTTTGCGAATTAAATTATTGTCGCTGATTGGAAAAGACATCTTGTTACTCAAGATATATAAGAAGTACTTCCTGTATATCTTGAGTGACAGATGTCTCGTCCAATCAGCAGTAAGAATAAACAAACTGGAAAGGTTAGGTATAGTTTGCAAATTAAATTCTTAAATAAGACTTTCACTCGCAAACTATACCTACCTTTTTCAGTTTGTCTGACTTGTCATTGTGTTTTCTGATTTGTTATTTTGTTTTCGGTTTTGTTATTTTGTTTTCAGTTTTGTTAATTTGTTTTCGGTTTTGTTATTTTGTTTTCGGTTTTGTTATTTTGTTTTCGGTTTCGTTATTTTGTTTTTAAATTTGTTATTTTGTTTTCAGTTTTGTTTCTATGTTTTCGTGTTTTGTTATGTTTTTAAATTTGTTATTTTGTTTTCAGTTTTGTTATTAAGTTTTCATGTTTGGTTGTTATTTTGTTTTCAGTTTTTTTTTTTTTTTTTTTGGTTTTATTTTGTTTTTAAATTTGTAATTTTGTTTTTGGATTTGTAATTTTGTTTTTAAATTTGTAATTTTGTTTTTGGATTTGTTATTTTGTTTTTAAATTTGTAATTTTGTTTTTGGATTTGTTATTTTGTTTTGCACTTCTCAGCCATTGTAGTCTCCTCTGGGTGCTAAATGAATGAATAAATAATTAATACCTCGGACTGTATAAAAAAATATTTTTAGAGTGGGAATGAGATCATTTGAAATGCAGTAATGTTCTGGTGTATTAAGATGTAGCAAAACACAAAGCAGACGTATGGTTACCAACATGTGGTTAGCACCGTCACCTTGCACCTCCAGGATTTTCAGGGGGTTCAAATCTGACCTCTGGTGTGCGTGCATGGTGTTTGCATGTTTGCCCAGGTTTCCTCTTAGAGTGTAAATGCATTTTAGATTGACATTTCCAAATCCAATGAGTGAGAGGGTGCTTTTGCCCTGTAATGGGTTTGCACCACATCCAGAGGGTATGGAATGCCAGCTTGTTCTCCTTGATACTGTATGTTATGGCTCCCCTGTGACCCTACATTGGATAAGAGTTAGGCTGGATGGATGGAAATACAATGTTTTGTCTGTTTTGTTCATCTATATTCACAGTTAATGTTGTGGAACTTTCATAAAAACACATTACTCTAAAACAACCTTAAGAAACAACATTAATGTACGTAGATAAAAACAGCCATTAAATCACCAAGAAAATTACAGCTTTATCTCAGACTTCAACCTCCCAAAAATGTTAACTAAACAGATATTTCCTCCTCCATATGCAAACATCTCCTTATCTCACCATATCGATTATTATGACGTTTGAAAATCCTACAGATGATCTCTTGTAACATCGTCTTCCGTTCCTGACATCTTCTTTCAAACTCAGCTAGATATTATATATTATAGATTAAGTCTAGACACTTAGCATTTTGTTTTTGCTGTTGAGGATGATGATGATTCCACTTATTGTTGGAGTTCTTGTGATATGGAAGCCTCTGGCTGCTGCTGATGTCCCAGTATGGTCTGCTTGGGATGTGTGTGTGTGTGTGGTGAACGAGAACGGTTCCATTTTATGATCATGAAGATCTTGGACTTGGCTGTTGCAGGCAAGAACCTCCAGGATCTGGGTTTGATTCCCGCCTCGGGGTCTTTGTGCTTGATGGGTTATACCCCAGGTATTCCAGTTTCCTCCCACAGTCCAAAGACATGCAGATTAAGTAGATTGGCGTTCCCAAATTGCCCGTAGTGTGAGCGTGTGTACTGTAGGTGTGTGTCCTGCGATGGATTTGTGTGCCACCCTGTCCAGGGTGTACCCCACCTCATGCCCCAAGTCTCCTGGGATAGGCTCCAAGCCCCCCGCGACCCTGTATATACATAGGCTCCAAGCACCCGCGACCCTGTATACAGGATAAAAATAGATAGATAGCTATTCTAAAGAGTTGTAAAATTCTTTTCTTGTACTTGTATTAAAACAGTACAATAATATTCTACAGACATACAAGAAAGCCAGATTAGACCAAATCCAAAGATAGTTAATATCACACATTTTTTTGTGATCCGAAAAGGTAATTTCAATTATTCATATTTTAATAATGGAAAACCTTTTTTTTAAATTTCACTCATCGTCTATACCGCTCTATCCTGTATTCAGGGTCGCGGGGGACCTGGAGCCTATCCTAGGAGACTTGGGGCACGAGGCAGGGGACACCGTGGACCATCTCAGGGCACATACAATTTTTTGGAAACATCAAACAAGCCTAATCTGCATGTCTTTGGACTGTGGGAGGAAACCGGAATACACAGAAGAAACCTACCAAACACAGGGAGAACATGCAAACTCCATGCACACAGACCTGAGGTGGGAATCGAACCCGGAACCTGGAGGTGACAGTACTAACCACTAAACCACTGTGCCGTCCAGCACAATTTCATTCGCTGTCAAAATGCTCTTCTTAAAAAAAAGGAATCTTAACCATTTTGCAACATTTTCATCATAGGTCTCTGTGGCTCTAGTACAGCCGGGTCAGCAGTAACAGCGGTACTCAGTGCTGGTGGTCGGCTATGTAAAGAAAAATTCCAATTGGCAATCACTACTGGGAAACATTACACAGTCTCGGTCACTTGTAACTGATGATTCAGAGCTCCAGAGTCGAGGAAAAGTCAACACCCCGGGGTGAGGGTGAGGGGGGTGAGGGGGGTAAATAACAGAGGGCCTTCGTAAATATGAGCGTGTTTCCACATATCACAAGTTAAACAGTCAGATGCAGTAAATATCTACAACATTCCTCTATTTTCACAATTTGATTGTGTTAGTGTTTGTACCAGTAATACAGTACTCATGGTATAACTGTGATATTTTGATTCTAGGTTATTATACCAGAACGTTAAATTCCAATCCATAACTCACTCCCAGATCAACCACACACACCTCAGCCGATCGATCCCCTCGACAGGTAAGGAACAGGAAAATATATATATACAGTATTTGTGCGCTCGTTATTCACACATCAGACCCAATCTGCTCCACACACAATCAGTGCAGAGACGGAGAGTTATTGATCTTTCAGCTGTGCAATCAGCACGTGATGGTGCTTACGGCACTCTGGTTTAGTTCGATGCCGTATAAAGGCCAAACCTGGAATCTCCCACAGGCCGGAATGGGAAATTTACATAACTCACAGTCTCTTCATGTTTGATACCGAATTACATATGGGGTAATAGGGTAAAAATTCAATACCGGAGTGTTTACACGACAAACTATCCTATTAAACGTGTCACTAATCAAACATGCTGTACTTGGCAACAGGGACTGAGACCTGAAATGGACAGGAATAGTTTTGTATCAATTTATTAAAGCAACCAACTCTATAATACCTTTCCTTGTGTGATTGGTGTAAATACATTTCTCTGATTCAGTCTACATCCAGTTATTAAATTTAGGAATAAGGAAATAGTTGTTAATAGCAACAATCTGGACGTTTAAGATAGATGGGTAGACAGACAGACAGACAACCGGTCAGACATGTTATTGATGCAAAAGGAAATTTCAGATACAGGGATGCCAGGATTTTTAGTTCCACAATATTAAATGCTCTTTTTTAATCATTCTATAATATTTATCATTGTTTAATGTAAAAGTTTGCAAATCGCTGTGGTTTAAGAGAAATAGAACCACTGCGCATGTAATACATCAGTCTTTTTATTTTTTGACAGTATACTTTCCAAAAATTCTATAGCATGTTGGTTTTTAAATAAGTGTAAACATCCATCAATCTATCCATCCATTTATCAATTTTATGAACCGCAGATCTTAGCCTGTCCCAGGGAACAAGACAGGGGTACAATCAGGGATACGAGGCCTGTCTTTGGACCGTGGGAGGAAACCGGATACCTGGACTTGTATATGGAAAACAACCAAACTCCACACACACACACACAGACCAGAGGTGAGGTTCAAACCCCCTGCCTTTGAGGTGTGAGGCAACAGTGTTGCCCAGCCACCAGCCAAAAAAAGAAGAAGAAAAAAAAGTCACACACTCTTATTTTATTAGCTTGCCAAAGCATAGCCTTTTGCTTTGATTATGGCAGTGGAATAGTTTTGATAAGCTTATGCAATGTCACAACGCCCCCCCCCCCCCCCCGATTTTCTCTCTAATCGTCTAGTCGTATCCAATTCCCACCCATCACTAGCAGGCTCCCACATTAAGGCTACTACTACCAGTCAGTCAGAGAGGGCCGAAGATTATCACGCGTTTCCTCCAACCATGTGACTCCAACTGATCGGATTTTTTTTGAGTTGCTCTCTCACGCACCACTGGGGGCAGCGTAACACTCTCGGAGGACAGCGCTATCTGCTCCTTCCACTTGTTTGAGCTTACATACATCCATGATTGTCTGTAGAGCCGTGATTGATTTGAGAGCGCCAAGTGCCTCCCGTCCCACCTCGCTGAGAGAGCTCAGCCAATCAGCTCTCTCCAGGCCCCCCGGATGCTACACTACACATAGTCACTACAGATCACTACAGCATCGAACTAGCCATCTTCGGATGATAGGGCGAGCACTTTACCACAACTTTTATTTCTGTTCATATTCACATTTATTTCTCTCTCAAGATCTTGTTCTGATGATGGGAGAGTCGGGCCGCTGCGTAACATCCTAAAGGTTCTCACTGGGGATGAGGTCCGGACTCTGTGGTGGCCAATCCATGTGTGAAAATGACGTCTCATGCTCCCTGAACCACTCTTTCACAATTTGAGTCCGATGAATCCTGGCATCATCATCTCTGACATCCAGTAAATCCTTCATTTTATCGCGTATGAAATCATTTGCTGCACGGGGAAAATTTCACGCTCACTTGTTCCGTTTTCACGCAGCGCGTCTGACATTTGCGAATGTGTCAAATACTCTGCAATGATTCCAGATGACCGTGAAGGTTCCACATTCTGCAGCCCATAAATCACTTCATTCATCACACACAGCCTTGAGTGAAGTGTTCACAGTGTGCCATCTTTTGTTCATTCAGTGTCTCCTGAGCCAGGCTCTTAATCTGACTATCGGCTCCGAGAAAACATTGCTCTGGTGTCACTGAGTTTATTTATCTTCATCTCGTTCTTTTTTTTATTCCACATTCCGACCAGTTGAAAAAAAAAATAGTAGCCTTCGTGCAAGGCGAAAGCTTTAAGCGTCACTGTGAAGAAAAATGTGTTTCTCCACGTCCTGGTTGAAGGTTTCTAAATCAGTTGGATTTACTGCAGCAGTCAAAACAGAGCAGAGTGACAGAGAGAGACGGAAAGAGAGAGAGAAAGAAAGAAAGCGAGAGACAGAGAGTGTTAGAGACAGAGAGACAAGAAGAGCGAGAGACAGAGAGAGAGACAGAGACAGAGAGAGAGAGACAGAGACACAGAGAGAGAGCGAGAGATGCAGAGAGAGAGAGAGAGACAGAGAGAGAGACACAGAGAGAGACAGAGAGAGACAGAGAGACGGAGAGAGAGAGAGAGAGAGACAGAGACAGAGACACAGAGAGAGAGCGAGAGATGCAGAGAGAGAGAGAGACAGAGAGAGAGACACAGAGAGACAGAGAGAGACGGAGAGAGAGAGAGAGACAGAGAGAGAGAGAGAGAGAGACAGGGAGAGAGACAGAGAGAGACGGAGAGAGACACAGAAAGAGAGCGAGAGACAGAGAGAGAGACAGAGAGAGAGAGAGAGGGAGAGACACAGAGAGAGAGAGAGACAGAGAGAGAGAGAGAGGGAGAGACAGAGAGAGAGAGCGAGAGATGGAGAGAGAGAGAGACGGAGAGAGAGAGAGACAGAGAGAGAGAGAGAGAGAGAGAGAGAGAGAGCGAGAGACGGAGAGAGACGGAGAGAGACACAGAAAGAGAGCGAGAGACGGAGAGAGAGAGAGAGAGAGACTGAGAGTGACGGAGAGAGAGACAGAGAGATGGCTTGTGGCTGTGTGATTAGTATTAATCTGGAATATAATTACATATGAATTAAAATCCTTTTCAGTGTTACATTAGTGCTCATGCATGGAACTCGTCTCATTACAAGGCATTAGCTTAAAGCACTGTACTGTGTGAAATAACTAGGGGTGCTCCGATCAGGATTTCTGGGGCCGATCACCGATCTTCGATCACTAGAAGCTGAATCGGCCGATACCGATCACCGATTACAAGGTCTACCCGAAGCCTTATCATGTAGCATTATTTCTAACAACAGTGTAAATTAAACATTGAAATTACAAGAAGAGGAATATCATGAATTGACAACTGTATTTATTGGCAAGTAACATGTGCAACACGTCAACTTAAAACATAGCAGCCTGTGCTTGGTTAGTAATTGGGAAGAGCTTAGAGCTTGACAAATACAACTTTCCTGCAGATTGTATAAAATTAAACAAAATAACAGACAAGTAGGGCGTGAGTCGCCGGAAGTTCTGCAAGGTCCGCAAGGTTTCAAAAATTAAACGTTTGACAAACATGTTTAATTTTTCACGTGGAAAGATGGAAACATAATCACAGCGTCAAAACTCGTGGTAAATCATGAGGAACCGTACTTTCAGCCACCGAGCATATTGTATAATTTTTTCACACAGCACGTAGAATTGCCAGACCGATGAAGCCATTTTAGCAGCGCGCAAAAAAAATTGTCTCGCGAGTTTTGCGTCGTCTGATCGGCTTTTCTATTTCGGCCATTATAGAGATTGCCGATCAAACTTCCCAAAGCTATTATCGGCCGATTAAGAACGGCGACCGATTAATCGGAGCACCCCTAAAAATAGCTCTTTACACTAACATTGCCTCCCCCCTACCTACCTTTATAACCTGTATAAAATGATATATAGTCATACTTTAAGTTTCGATTCCTATGAGTGATGAGTAGTAAACTGTAATACTCATACAGTACATACAGTAAGTGTAAAGGTGTGAAAAACCATTGTGGTGACCAGCTCATGTGTGAAAATGATTCCTCATGCATCCAGGAATCCTGGAATATGTTCGTGTCATCAGGCAGGAAAGAAAATTTCATCTGACTTCATTTTATTGCCACATAACGCTGTTGAGTCGAGACCTGAGCAACTGAAGCGAGCCCAGATCATAACTCCGCCTCCAGAGACTTGTACAGTGGACACAATGCATGAAGGGTGCATCCCTTCAAGTGCTTCCCCTCTCACCCTGGAATAGGCTCAATCTGAACTCATCAGACCACATGACCTTTTTCCATAAAGTCCAAACTTTATGCTTATTAGCGAATTGAAGCTTTTGTTCTGAAAAAAAGTCTCACCAAGTGGTTTCCTTGTGGCCACACAGCGGTTTAGCTCTCATATGTAGCTCGTAAGCTTTGGAATAGCCTTCCAGACAGTGTTCGGGGCTCAGACACAGTCTACCGGTTTAAAAGTAGACTCAAGACTCATCTCTTTAATCTGGCACATAGGTACTGTAATTCATTCCATAACCCCGTACTCCAGTGCATCTGAATGCACATCTAAATGAACGGCATCTACACTCATTCTTTTCCACCCGTTCTTCCTTTCTCTACCCATCCCGAGGCATCTGGAGATTGTGCCAGCTCCAGTAGACAGAGGCCAACCCTGCGAGGATCCTGAGGCATCCAGAGAAGAACCACCTCCATCTGGATTCTGCTTCATGATCTACAGTACACCTGCTGCTCCTGAGCTCCCACTGATCCAGACCTCCCCCTGTCCTCTGCACCTGCTGAATTGGACTTCATGTTAACTTGGACAACTTCTGTTATACTGAGCTTCCAGCAGCCTCACACACATGATGTCGTTTTATAATAATGTTATCCGTTATCACCCCAATGAAGACGGGTTCCCTGTTGAGTCCGGTTCCTCTCAAGGTTTCTTCCTGTTGCCATCTCAGGGAGTTTTTTCCTTGCCACCGTAGCCCTTGGCTTGCTCATCAGGGACAATCTCACGATCTCATTATTATCTAAACACATTTTTTTCTCACTCATACACACGTCCATAAATTTTTCTTTTCATTTTGTGAAGCTGCTTTGGAAGTTTACTGTTCCTGTTACAAGTTTTCTTTCTCCATTTCCATGTAGCCCAATCACAAGTTATCTGTTAAGGCATTAAAGCCTCTGTTAAGGCAGTTCAGAAGGTCCCAGGTTCAAACCCTACCACAACCCTGTTGGGTCCTTAAGCAAAGAACCTCAACTGCTCAGATGTACAGTATAAACGAGATAAAAAATGTAAGTCGCTCTGAATAAGGGCGTCTGCCAATGCTGTAATGTTCCTGAAGTTTAAAATCTGCTTTAAGTGAAAATGGAGAAAAAATGTTGAACACTGCTCTATGAGAACCAGTTCTACAGTACATTACACCTGATCATTTTTTCCCCCAGCAGTGGATGTTCTTTCCAACAACCTGTTTACAGCAAGCGAGCAGAACCGACACGAGCTCCAGACCATAGAACCGTGTCTGTGATGATTGTGTTATTCTATTGTATTGTGTGTGGATTGATTTTGTATGCATTGATTATTATGATGATTATTTGATACCGTATTTGTGTCTGCACTGCTGGTAATCTGGTAATCTGTATGCTTACACACGTACTGTCTACACTGTATTTCGCACTGATCCGCCATATCAAATCAACATTTGAAGAATAAAGTTATTCAGATTCTGTTCCAAGTTTTCAGATAGTAATAATACAAAAGCAGTTTTGCATCAAGTGTGTGTCTAGATAAGGTTTATTCCCAGAAATCCCCAGTGGAGAGTGAATCAGAGCACATACTCAGTCTGTACTGATAACTATATCAAGGCGGTGCACGAGTGGGGGAGATCGATAAACGGAACTACTGCCTCGCTCCATGTGTTTGTGTGTGTGTGTGTGTGTGTGTGTGTGTGTGTGTGTGTGTGTGTGTGTGTGTGTGTGTGTGCATGCTGTATTGGACACAATATGTAACAGGTGTGAGGGCTTGAGAGGAAAGCGAGCACTCCAGCTGTCCCTGCAGTTTCAGGTCACGTCCTCCCCCATCTGCCATCTCCTGCACCCTCTGTGTCCCAACACCTGAATTGTGTGTCAGCCAAGTGGCGTCTCCAGCCATGGGTCAGAAGCTGACTCCCTGTTCCACCTGCCCAGTGCGCCCTACTTCTGCTCACTCCAAAGCGGAGGAAGGAAGAGGACGTGCTGTCTAGGAAACATGTCCGTGTGGGAATTGTACAAATTATAATAACTAAGAACATGTCTATTCTATAAAATTGACTATTCTTGGAATATTGTACTGCTTTTGATACATGGTAAATATGTGTGCATGGAAAATTGATCAAAAATGAATGCAAGATTTATGAACCGAGAATTTGGTGTGGCAGCTCAAGGCCTATCTACTAAATTTGTGTGAAGAACGTACGGAATGTGAAGAACGTACAGAAGTGAATAGCTGACATATCTTTGTTTAAGGAGATCTCGTTAACCAGGGTTGCCAGGTTTCAGATAAATGTCCAGTCCAATCTCAAAAACACACAACCTGAAACTAGCGGGGAAAAAAAAAAAAGTTCAGGCTTATCATGAATAAAGGAACATACATTTTTTTTTTTTTTTTTTCTGTGGATGTGAAACAAGGCCACGGTGGTGTGGATGCATTTCAGATGTACGAAAACATGATCCACTCCATAATCCCCCTTTTTCTTTGCAACATGTCCTATAATAGAAATAATTCTGTCTTATACTTTATTTGTGGAACTGATTTAGATGAAATTCTGATCATTTGTTGTAAAAAAAAAAAGTTAAATATATTTTTGGTGGCATAACTGAGTTCAAAATTAATTTGATCAGAAAAGCAAAGGAAAACAGAGATAACCGATTTTTCTAATGAATCTTATTGTGAAGAACTGATTTTTAAAAATAGATTGAAATTGAACTTTAAATTCACTCACTCATCGTCTAACGCTTTATCCTGTATACAGGGTGACGGTGGGGGGCCTGGAGCCCAGGAGACTTGGGTGGCAGGGTACACCCTGGATGAGGTGCCTATCCATCGCAGGGAACACACACTTGCTCATTAACCCACTACAGGCAATTTGGGAACACCAATTAGCTTAATCTGCATGTGTTTGAATTGTGTGAGGAAACCAGAGTACCGGAGGAAACCACCAAGCACGGGGAGAACATGCACAGTCCATGCACATAGACCGTGAAAACTGTCATTTTTATTAAAACCTGGAAAGATAGTGCTGAACCATCAACAGAAGAAATGTGATCAGAAAAATAAATAAATAAATAAATAAATCATGATCAGAGACATCTTACGCTCACTATTAAACAAGTCAAGCAGGCTTTTAATGTCACTTCGACCATATACGGTTTACTACTGTACACAGTGAAACGGAAAAAAGCATTTCCATCCACACACAGGTCTGGGACCAAACCGCTAACCAGAGAAAAATACATTTGAGACAGTTTGCTAGGGAGCATAAAGATTGGAGTTTGAAGTAATGGAAAAAGTCATATGCTCTGAAGAGAAGAGCATGAAGCGATGCACCATCATGCATAGTGTCGACTGTACAAGCCTCTGGACGCAGTGTTATGATCTGGGGTCGCTTCAGTTGCTCAGGTCCAGACTCAGCATTATGTGGCAATAAAATAAAGTCAGCTGACGACCTGAATGTACTGAATGACCGGGTTATCACATCTTTTCCTTCCCTGATGGAACGGCTGTATTCCAAGACTCAAGACGTTCTGGGAACATGAGGAATGATTTTCACACATGAACTAGAACTGGACACAATAGCATCCATTCATCAATCCCAGACTTTACTGAGCGGATCATCAACACTAGGTCTTGGAAAAAATTAATTAAATAAAAATAATAATAATAAAAAAAAAAAGAATAACTCTAGATGGAAATAAATTATGATGTTACATGATGTTTTTAAAACAAAGTCAAGCGATTGCATGCCATAATCATAGCTAAAGGCATCCAGTGGAATATGAGTGTGATTTTTTTTTTCTTTTGTTATGTTTTTTTGTAAGCACTGATACAGTAAATGACTGTGAGATGAGCTGTTATTGCAGGATGTCACGTCAGTCAGTCACTCACTCACCGTCTACACTGTTTCATCCTGTATACATGGTCGGGGGATGGGGATAGGCACGACTCAGGGCACGAGGCGGGGTACACCCTGAACAGGGTGCCAATCCATCGCAGTGATGTCACAATTCATTTCTGCAATTTCATGTCAAAGTGTGAACACACATTCAAAGATTATTCCCCACACACACACACACACACATATATTATCATGTTACTCACACCATCACATGTGAAATATATACAAAGGGAAGCTTCGTGCATGATTAGAGGGTTGCAGGTACCGTTCTGTTTTGTTCTTCCAGCAGTAAAAAGGAGGCTCGCGTCGGCGGATCGATGCTTGTTGTCGTCTATTTGATTAGATCCAGCGGTGTGAAGTCTCACAGCAAGGTGCGATATCCGAAAAAACAACACTGATGCTCAGTAAATTAAGGAAGCTGTTTGTACTTGCAGCCAAGATGATTTCACCGTGCAGGTTTATTCATAATCCATTATCTAAAGATCAGAGACAAAAAAGCCAAGCCTACAAACAACAATAAAGTAAAACATTCCTAATAATAGTGGGATTTTCACGGCAAGAAGTTTCATTAATAATCTTTTGTTCCCTGAATTACATTCATTATTGTCAGCTCGAGAAGCAGCCTAGGCAAACTGATAAATATTTCATTGGTTTTATCATGCCTCTCTCCCAGTCTCCCACTGCCACAAGCTTAATTCAAATTACACTAGCCTGAAAGAAATCGATCCGGAGAAGAAACATAATTTTGGAGTTCGCCATCAAGCTCCTCCTAGCAATGTAATTACGCTCTACGGGGCATTTGTTACTTGCTCGTAGATAGGCTCTCTTAAACACGGTAATTGCATTGACTGGATTCTGTGGCCAGGCATTTAAAACAGCGCAATGAGTGAACGGGGAGCTATTAGAGCTGGAACTGTGCGTGATGGATGGGTTCTTGCAGGGACCCTCACCACAGCTGTCTCTGTAAAGTCAGCAAGCATTACAAGCTCACCTGCTGTATAACGGATGCCATGTCTTTCAAACTTTAACGAGACGACAAAAGTGAAGGTTTTTTTATTTTATTTTTTTGGGCAGAAAAATAATACGTAACCCTTTAAGGTCCTCACTAAGAAAAAAAAGGAAATATATATATTTTTTTCTAGACTTCAATATAAGCCTCTTCCAAATGGTTGAGATGTCACTTCATGGTAAAAGTATCAATATAAATACAAATACAAAAAAATACATACAAACAATGCTTGCTTTCCTCAATGAAGTTTTTAAGCATTAAATGAACTTTTAAGTTACAGTCATTTAATGGATTTTATTGGAATATTAGAATAGCCCAGGATACCTCAACCAAGTGGTAGAGATGGCTCAACAAGGTCAAAAATAAAATAAAAAAAAAGGGAGAAGACACCATTTGTGGCTGGATCGACAGCGGGGCAGCTCTCTTGAGTTGACTTTCTCCACATTGTGCCTTCTTCTCGTAAGAACAAAACAACTCTCAGTCATTTTCATTTCAATTATACATAGAAATGTAAATTTAACAAAATACAGAAATAAAATATTAAAAATGCAGCCATTCATTTAAATCCATCAATATAGATCTCTCCAAAACAACTAATGAACTATTAAAACATACACTATTTTTATGATGTATGACAAAAAAAAAGAAAGAAAGAAAACCCTAAATGACCAAAAATAATGCCACATTTCTTTCAATAAATGTTCCATAAATCCAATAATTACTTCATATAATGTTGATGGTTAACATAAATAACAAATATACAGATTATTATTAGCAGAAAAAACTCCCACTCATAACTCTTACCTTCTCATAACAACAAAACAACTCTGAGGCTAAACAACAAACTCAAGCATTTAGAGAAGGGCCCCCCACACACAATGACTCACACTGGGTAAACACAGCTCCCTCTAGATGCCAATATTACATCTCCACTACATATACTGTGTATATATATCCTACAAAATGGAAAAAAAAATCATTAAAGCAAAAGCATTAATATAAACATGTGATTTGAAACAAATTTTCATGTGATTAGCAAATTAATGAACACTAAGATGAGACGTCATCTCAAGATCTTTGTGGTTTAAAATAGAATTAAATGACCGACTGAACTGGTATCAGGTTTAGATTTGCAATAAGTACTTTTTTAAAGCATTATTTATTTTCAGTTATATTCTACATATATGTTATTGTACAGTGAATTGTACTATATCTCTATGATTGTTGAGTTGAGATTAAAAGATATGTGGCATTACTGACTATAACTCACAAAAACACAAGAAGCATAGTACACCATATAGTACTTTATAAGAAGAAAAGTACACTATAGTACTATATAAGAAGAAAAGTACACTATAGTACTCTATAAGAAGCATAGTACACTATATAGTACTATATAAGAAAAAAGTACACTATAGTACTCTATAAGAAGCATAGTACACTATATAGTACTATATAAGAAAAAAGTACACTATAGTACTCTATAAGAAGCATAGTACACTATATAGTACTATATAAGAAAAAAAGTACACTATAGTACTCTATAAGAAGCATAGTACACTATATAGTACTATATAAGAAAAAAGTACACTATAGTACTCTATAAGAAGCATAGTACACTATATAGTACTATATAAGAAAAAAGTACACTATAGTACTCTATAAGAAGCATAGTACACTATATAGTACTATATAAGAAAAAAGTACACTATAGTACTCTATAAGAAGCATAGTACACTATATAGTACTATATAAGAAAAAAGTACACTATAGTACTCTATAAGAAGCATAGTACACTATATAGTACTATATAAGAAAAAAGTACACTATAGTACTCTATAAGAAGCATAGTACACTATATAGTACTATATAAGAAAAAAGTACACTATAGTACTCTATAAGAAGCATAGTACACTATATAGTACTATATAAGAAAAAAGTACACTATAGTACTCTATAAGAAGCATAGTACACTATAGTACTCTATAAGAAGCATAGTACACTATATAGTACACTATATAAGTATTTAGCCAAACCAGTTAATTATTGAATTCAGGTGTTTCAATCAGGCCCCTTATCCCCAGTGAAGTCAATCTTGGACAATGCCACACTCCCAACTTTGTGGCAACAGTTTGGAGAAGGTCCTTTTCTATTCCAAAATGACTGTGCGCCAGTGCACACAGCAAGGACTATAAAGACAAGGTTTGATGAGTTCAGTGTGGGAGAAAAACTGACCTCAACCACATCGAGAACCTTTGGGATGAACTGGAACGGAGATGGCGAGCCAGGTCTTCTCGCCCAACATCAGTGCCTGACCTCATACAGTAAATGCTCTACAGAATGAAGGCTCGAATTTCCACAGAAACACTTCAAAATCTTGTGGCAAAATCCTGGCAAGGAGAGTGGAAGCTGTTATAGCTGGAAAAGGTGGACCAACTCCATTGAAATCTATGTAGGTGGATACAATGTATTTGGCCAAACCTGCTATGACTTTTGTCCATATAGTGTAGATCACTGGTTAAGACGTTAGACTCCTGTTAGGAAGGATGCGAGGTTAGGGCCCTCAAATTCTTTGAGAAATCCCTGAACACTCAATTGCTTATTCATATAAATGCAAGTTGCCCCCGGTTTGCCGTCTGCCATACTATATACTGTAACTACGTCAGCAGTTCATAAAACACTAGCTATAATAATAATAATAATAGTAAATTGTTGAGCAGCAGGATGCAGAAACAGTCTCTGGCATCTTCACTTATCCCACCTTCCGTGCAGAGACCAAGGGCCCTGCTCTTGTCTTTCACTATATGCATAATTAAAAACAAGAGATTTCTCCTTTAAGTCTGCTTCAGATTCCGAGCACGGATTGCAATGAAACCTGACGCCCTCCTTACCTGCTATCCCTGGTGCAGGCTAATGCTAAGCCATGCACTGGGTCTGGATTTGCTGAAACACAAGCAAGGGCTTATTCTTATTCAGAGCTCTGTATTGCACACGGGACTCCAAGGGCAGCTCTGTGCCACACACTTCATCAAGGATAGAAAGCCCTTTCTAAACACCTACCGTGTCTTTGGTGTGCCTCGCATAGTGTCGTATTAAATCAGCAGTACAATAATCATTCAGTGAATACATAATGCACCGGGGCACCACAGAAAACCCCAGCACAATAAGCCGTATGATATTACAGTCGGGCCGCGCATGATAAGTAGTCGATTCGTTTGGTTTGGGCCTCAGACGGGAAGAAGAGGTAACAGTGGGAAATATGGCGTGACACAGGACACGTAGAGCACTCGAGCATTCAGCGCTCACGGACACACTGCTGTGAGGGGAAAAAGCACAATCGTTCCATACTGTACGTTCGTTCTCAGCACACGTATGAGAAATGGTTTTATTCCCAGCCCAAGACTTCCAGGTGATACTACTAATAGAAATGCTGTGAAGGTTTATGGAATCTGTATAGATCTGGACAAACACACTCACCATCCAAGGTCAAGATCTTCAGTTAATGTTCACATCAAACAGCAGATTGAGGGTTGAGCTGACAGGAAGCATACAGAAACACTCAAGTAACTGTACACGCGTTACTGTACGACATTACTGATTGCACAGCATCTAAATTAAAGAATGACAAAAACAGTTGTGAAAAGATTTCTCCTTAATGTTCTGGACCTTTAAGGAAACAGATTAGTGCCTGTCTGACTTCATTTGACTCACTTGCTCATTCCGGAGAAAAAAATATACATTTTATCTGGTACTTTAGACAACACTTAAATCTCCTCACTGGATGTGTGTGGTGTCTGGAGACGGTTTCACTCTACCATGAAGACGGGTCTGGCCTCGGCTGATGTTGACAGCTGTTTCTCTGAGGACTTGACTCGGCTTTGATAGTTCAGGACTACTTGTCCAATAACTACCTGGACTCCATATTAACATCAATTAACATCAACTGTTATACTGAACTGCCTGCTACCTACTGTAACACACAGTATGAAAGCAGATCAATTCCTGATTTCTGTCTCACCCAAATGAGGATGGGTTCCCTGTTGAGTCCGGTTCCTCTCAAGGTTTCTTCCTGTTGCCATCTCAGGGAGTTTTTCCATGTCACCGTCGCCCTCGGCTTGCTCATCAGGGACAATCTGACCATTTTGATTCTTACACATTCACATTCCATATAAACTTAAATCATTCATTTGATTGTATAAAGCTGCTTTGCGACAATGACAGTTGTTAAAAGCGCTATACAAATAACATGTATGATGATGATGTATTACTATTTAATGACAAGTCAATTAAAATATAATCTTAATCCTCAAAAAATTCTTGACTGGGATAAAAGGAACGCCACGGACAACCACCATACACAGGTCACCTTGACATTCACTGAATTCCCACAAGAAAAGTCACACTTATGTAGGGTCTATGATCAGACAGACAGACAGACAGACAGACAGACAGACAGATAGATAGATAGATAGATAGATAGATAGATAGATAGAGTACATAGTAGTGTATATACTTCAGTGCAAATATTGGCATTGTGCAACTAAAAAAAAATAAGAGACAAAGCGACTCCAGAAAACTTCTGGAATGTCATCCAGAGGAAAATGGACGATCACAAACTGTTTGAGCTGTTTGCTTTTTTGAAAAAAAGAGTGGTATAAAGTTACCCAACAACAATGTGGAGAACTGGTGGAGAGCCAAAATGCATGAAAGCTGTAATTACAAATCGGGGTTATTCCACCAAGTACTGATTTCTTAATGTTATTTAGCCAAAACATTACCACAATTTGTTTAGAAATTATTTGCATTTTGTTTGTGTTGTGATGATGTCATTTCCTTTACATACAGTATACACTGTAAATAACAATAATTATTTATTAATTAATTTAATAATTACAATAATTCTAAAATATTTAGAATTTAGGAGAAATATTGTCAGCAGTTCACAAAAAAATTTGAACAAAAAACATTGTTTCTCACAAATCCATTCACCTGGGAAAAAAAAAAAAAAAACCCTGTAGATCAGATAATGCTAAGAAGTGTAAAAAGTGTTGGGCCCCTCTATATACAGTATAATAGAGAAACAAAATACAGAACAATATAGTCTTGAAATGTATTACAGGTCATACAGGTATAACAGGGTTGTGTTAAGTTTCGGGGTGGCATGGTGGCTTAATGATTAGCAGTGTCCCCTCGCACCTTCAGGTCGGGTTTCTATTCCCATCTTGGGGTCTGTGTGCATGGAGTTTGCGTGCTTGGTGGGTTTCCTCCGGGTTCTCCGGTTTCCTCCGACATGCAGGTTAGGCTAACTGGCGTTCCCAAATTGTGCCGTAGTGTGTGAATGAGCGTGAGTGTGTGTACAGTATGTGTGCGTGCCCTGTGATGGATTGGCACCCTGTCCGGGGTGCCCCCTGACTCGTGCAGGTATAGGCTCCAGGCCCCCACAACCCTGTATAGCTTTATAGACTATGAGCGAGTGTTAAGTTTAGGCTTCTAAGTTTAGGCTTCTCGCCTATACATGTAATCTCCTAGGGGCAGGGATCTAGCTCTGACACTGGACTACCGATCAGAAGGTCACAGCTTTAAACCCCAGCGCCAAAAAGCTGCCTGATGCCAGATGCTTAATGAGATAAACGTAAGTTGCTCTGGATAAGGGGCGTCTGCCAAATGCCATAAAATGCAAATGTAGTCATTGAGTTTGTAAATGTTGTGACTACAAAATCAGCAATGATTTAGGGGTGAAGGGCAGGAACAATTAGAGAAGACTGAAGCATAGATTTGGTTGCACACGGATGCCGTACAGTGCAGAGACATGAGTCAATGTACAGTAGATCCGTCCAGGTAGCTAACCTTGATGTTTTTAGATGATCTATTTAAATACAAAATTAAAATCCTGTTTTTATGAACAAATTCTATTTCGTCTAATAGTCTAAAACCATCAACTTTGACTGGAATTAAGAAAAAGAAACGGCATCGAGCTGGAGGAGTCGACTGGGAGTTCAGGCTCACTGTGAAGTGCTGATGTTCACAAACACTTGCAAAGTTTGAACAAGAAACAGCAGCCTGTTGTAAAGCCTTTAAAGAGATTTAAAACGGAGCTTCTTCCCGTGTCTGATCAGATTTAAGATCACTAAATGCAGGTGAATGGATTGATCATCGAAAGGTTAATTAGTTTTTTGTGCAAGACTTTATCAACCTGAACAGCTTCATGGTTTCTGTCAGCACTTATCATGGCCTACGTGCTTTTAAACGAAATGAAGCATGAAACATTTCGAGTACGTTTAAAAGCTATTTGAGAGACATTTCAATTTTCACACAAGGGAAGAATAGCAGTTAAACACTTCGAGTTAGCGGTTGTCATGAAGCAGCTGTATGTCTATATTCTATTTTAGGAGCGAGCATTTCATTAAAGACATTCAAACACGAATTTTGGTTAAAAAACTAAAAACAAAATGTGCTTTTTAAAGGGAAAACATTATTCAAACAAGTCAGCTTGTTTACTGATAGTCGTGTAAAATGTTAACCAATCCACATATTTGATGCAGAACAGGTTGAAGCCAGATGTTCATCCTAATGCAACCCTTATTTTACTTGCGCGCTCTCCTGGCTGGGATTCTGCATCGGGACACGGAACCACAATGTGACACAAGACAGGCAGAGATACTTCCTCCGTACTTTGAGGCACAACAGGGAACGCTGTTGCAGGAAAACAACCAAGACCATGTAAAGGGCACCTACTGTAAGTTGAGGATTTTCCTAAAACAGCAAATAACAATGCATTTTGTACCAAAGTCTTGACCCCCCCCCCCCCCCCCCCTCTCATTTCTTCACATAAAAAAAAAATTAATTATGGAGATTAAAAAGAAATGGGGGCCTCCGAGTGGCGCAGTGGTTAAAGTGCTCGCCCTATCATCCGGAGATCGCTAGTTCGAATCCCGGGTGATGCTGTAACCTCTCGCAGCCGGAGGTCTAGAGAGAGGTGATTGGCCGAGCTCTCTCAGAGGGGAGGGACGAGAGGTACTTAGTGCTCCTACATTAATCACGGCTCTACAGCCAGTCAGGGGCGTCTGTGAGCTCGCGCAACGGAGGGAGCGGATAGCGCTGTCCTCCGAGTGTGTTACGCCGCCCCCAACGGTGGGCGAGCGAGCAGTTCGAAAAGATGCGGTCGGCTGGCGTCACGTGGTTCGGAGGAAACACGTGATAGTCTTCGGCCCTCCCGGCTGAGTGGTAGTAGTAGCCTTAATGTGGGAGCCCCCTAGTGACGGGGAGGAATTGGACACAACTAAATTAGGGAAAAAATCGGGGAAAAATCCAAAAAAAAAAAAAAAAAAACAAGAAATGGGAACAAATGTTTATCTGTGACAGGCTGCCTAAAGAGACAATGTACAAATCGATTAAGTAACAACCTCAGCAGCGACCTCATTTCCCCTCTCGTCTGTTCCAACCACACAGCATTCAGCATCACCAGTACACTAATCACCGGCCTGATCATCTGTCATCATCTGCAGCTGTTTCTCACTGGGTCATGCGGAAATGATTCATACTGTAGGTCACTGTCAGAAACGAGAAAACGAGAGCCTAAAACTTGCCAAAAATGAAATCCAAAAAAGTGCTTCAGGAAGCCTGGAGAATTATTCAAGACTTTTGCACAGTTCTGTACCTCAGCTGTTAACTGCTGTAGAATGTCTGCAAGACAATTTTTGTTTTTGAAGCTTCAATCAGCAGCAGGTGTATTTATTTTATACGAACATGAATAATGGGAATAATAACCCAATCAGAATACGAATGCATAATGTAAACACCTCAGTCTGAGTTTGGTCTGAATAAATGTAATCTGAATAAGTGGTGTAAACCTTTAATAGTCCATTCAGTAGTTAAAATTAAGTCTGGTCATTTCTGTCTTGCCCCATGTGGGGGTAAGTTTAACTTCCATACCTGATAAGTACAGTAAAATGCTTGAGAACACCTCTCTACCATCCATGTTTACATCAGACTTTCATCCACAAGGTCTCTGATTGAGAAAGTGTCTCTGATTGGCTCACATTCCATACAGTGTCTAACCAATTATACTGTAGATGAGAATTAATTCTTCATAATGCAAACGGGAGGATTTGAGGGATGAGATGGCTCAGTGGTTAAGATGTTGAACTACTGATTGGAAGGTCTCAGGTTCAAACCCCTGCAGCGCCAAGTTTCCACTGTTGCCCCCTTGAGCAACGCCCTTAATGTACAGTATAATGAGACAAAATGCAAGTCACTCAGAATAAGGGGTCCGCAAAAAGCTGTAAATGTAAATTTGTCAGAAAAGATGGAAAGCCTAACCTGACCTCAAGATGGAGAAAATACATTTTATTCTGTTCTATTTCTGACACATTAAACTGCGGCTGGTGTCAGACTGGTTTAGTGGTTAGCACTGTCACCTCGCACCACCAGGGTCGAGGGTTCGATTCCCGCATCAGGTCTGCGTGTATGGAGTTTGCATGTTGTCCCTGTACTTGGTGCGTTTCCTTCCACAGTCCAAAGACACGTTGATTAAGTTCCTAAATTGCCTATAGTGTGTGTGTGTGTCACAAGAACACCATTTCTGTCAGACCAGCGTCAATGTAAACAAATCTTTTACATTTTAATGATAAAAAGACAGAGGTTTTGGTATTTGGTCCTGGTGCCAGAGGCAGAGTTCCACCTCTGGATTTAGGAGCTTTGGAGCAGTATGTTAAACCCACAGCATCAAATGTAGGTGTTATTTTTGACCTTGGCCTCAAATTTGATAAACAGATCAGTGCTGTGGTTCGGTCCAGTTTCTTTCAGTTAAGGCAATTGGCAAAACTTAAACCTGTTTTGTCCTTTAGGCTTTTCGAAATAGCCATCCACGCCTTCATCACCACTCGTATTGATTACTGCAATGCCCTGTATTTTGGGGTTTCTCAAAAGCATTACATCGGCTACAGCTGATCCAAAATTCCGCTGCTCGACTATCAACGTCTACACGTAAAAGAGAACAAATCTCTCCAGTTCTGCCTTCTCTTCATTGGCTCCCGGTACAGTACCGAATTAATTTTAAAATTCTTTTGGTCACGTTTAAATGTTTACATGGCCTTGCCCCGCCCTACCTCTCGGATCTGCTTAAGCCATATGCTCCATCCCGGACTCTCAGATCATCAGATAAACTTCTGGTGACGGTACCCAAGACCAAGTGCAAGTTCAGGGGTGATCGGGCGTTCTCTGTGGCGGCACCCAAACTGTGGAATGACCTACCCTTGACCATTCGTGAGGCCACATCACTGAGGGTGTTTAAGTCCCATCTCAAAACTCACATGTTTTCTTTGGCATTTAAACCAACATGAGATTGTGTGTGATGTGATTTTAATTATGTTCCTTTTTAATATTTTATTATTATTATTATTATTATTATTATTATTAATTTCTTAACTTAGTTCCTTATTTTATTTTATTTTATTTTATAATATTCCTATATTATTTTATTATTTATGTGAAGCACTTTGGGGCATTCTTGTTTTTTAAAGTGCTATACAAATAAAGATGAGTTGAGTTGAGACTTGACCAGAATGATGTCAATCGGATTGAAGAAACATTGTGTATGTAAATGTAGCTAATGGTTTAGTTTCTGTTGGTTTAGAGAATGATAACGTGAGAAGAAGCGCTTTATCATTTAAATTTCAGTCAGCAGTATACAGTACTGTTAAAGCTGCTGTTTAAGGAAACTAATCAACACCTCTTGTTGACTTAGCGTTGTGATAAACAGTACGTATAATGCTAAACTATTCAATAAGTCAAGCCATTATTAAATAATGGAAGGAAATGAATCAGGGTTCCCTGTCAATGTTCACTCCGCACTGTAAGAGGAAATACATTTTCATGTAGTACTTTTTCTCCCTGAGCACATTAATATAACGAAATCCTGGTTTGATGTTCTCGGGTTGGTTGACATTACAGTATCGAAAGCAGACCAATCGTAAGTCTTGTATAAAGCCTCTCTCTCTCTTTTTTTCTTTCTTGCTCTCATTTCTTAAATAAACAAGAGAATAAATCACAAGAGGCTGGAATAGGTGGGAAACAGCCGAGATGAAGACACTAATGTCTCCATCTTTCATGGAGGAGGAGATGTCAGCTTCACGATTCTCACGGGTGAGCTCATGGCTGTCGCTTTGCACAGAGACAGGAGAACAAATCAATTTTAGGAGAGAGATCAGAGGTCTTAGAGTGAGTGAACATGACGATCTGACTATGAAAGCATAATTAGACTTTGTATAGTAACACTGCATGAACAGTTATGTTTTTTTTTGGTGTTATGATCTCTCCACGGGCCCACGTAATGAAATACAGTCTGCCTACATACAGTACTGTACTGTGGGACGACGGATTCTTGCGTCGTTTCTGTGGCTTGCTGGTTTCCAGCTCGACGCCATATTGTCATTCGCAGACTACGCACAATTTGAGAACCCCAATTAGCTGTGGGAGGAAACTGGACTACCCGGAGGAAACCCCCCAAGCAGGGGGAGAACATGCAAACTCCATGCACACAAAATTAAGGCGGGACTCGAACCCCGACCCTGGTGGTGCAAGGCGACACTTCTAAATCACAGTGCTGCCATATGTACAGTACTGTATACGTAGCAAATGATTTCCAAAGACACTAGCATGATGCATCGTGTTATACCTGATGTATGGAGTCTGCTTCACACATTTTAAAATGTGTTTTTGTTTGTTCATTTGTTTATATGGTTAAGTTCTATGTGAGAGGAAATCTCTTGGTAGGAGTCTTCAGTGTCAGGAAGTTATACCTGGGCAGGTCACATGACCAGATCTTTGTGTTCTCCCCAGGCAGGATTGGAACCAGATACGGCGTTGTAGAACATCATCTCCTTGGCTCTATGAGATGCTTTTCTTCTCAACAATGGTGTAAAGAAGGCTTATACGAGTTACTGTAGCCATGTTGTAAACGTGAACTAGACTGGCATTTATTCAGTTTCATCAAAAACTAATTTCTGCTCATAGAACAGACTTTCACTTGATGCTTTTGTTTGGTTTTACTCTTGCGTGTGAAACACTCAAACCAACAAATCTGGAACAAACAACCACATGATGTTCATAATAATGTCATAGTTTTTACGCTGCTATGATCGTATGATTGTAGCATGACTGGATGCGTATTTAAATGAACGATGAAGCGGCCAGTGAGTGAATATCGAAAATATATACTAATGTCAAGTGCAGAAGATTAAATAACGGTACTGTTTTGCCATTTTCAGCGCCCAAGAAAGAACGTCAGTGGTTGCTGTGGGAATGACGCCATAGGGTTGAGTACGCATTGCGTGATGCCAAATACTGGCAACTTATGACAAAAAGACAGTTGAGAAAGGAGATATCACCTTTCACATCGTCCTTTATACAAAGGACTATTCCTATCTCTATTTCTGCCATCGTCTTCCCGCTCACTTTTCATCCATGGGTCCATGGTGATGATCATGTGGACGCGAGTTTCTGTGTCGTGTTGCGAGTGATGTAATGGACAGTTTTAAATCTGATTTTAGTGGGTAGAGAATCCAGACTCAGACACATCTTTAGAAATCTGATTTGAAACCTCTGGATGTGGTTCAAATTTGATTTGCAAAAAAAAAAAAAAAAAAAAAAACACACATTCAATGTGTGTGCGTTTTTTTTTTTTTTTTTTTCACAGTTCAGACAACATAAAAGCAATCTGTTTCCAATCTGAATCTCAATGTGAACAGGCCAATAATCAAATCTGGGTTTTCCGTAACTGCAGTTACTGTAAATGGACGACCCGGACAAAGATTATGAAGTGGTTATTGTTCTGGAAGTCTGAGTGTAGTATTTTAAGCGCAACACTGCCCACTGCTGGTCACATGCAGCATCCTACACAAGGTACTATATTTTGACAAAAAAAAAAAATTTAATCATAAAATATAAACAATTTTTATTTTACACCCAGTTAATGTGATGATAAAATATTTCACTCAGATCCACATGACTAAAATAAAAAGAAAAATAATAAGGACTTAAATAATCTCTGTACATACTACTGTATATCCCATCCCACACAGGAAACATTAATGTAACGCACAGACATTATGACTTTGTTCGATAATAATTTTAGAACACTGAAAACATTTAACACACAACGACAACACAAGTGTAAAATGAAGCGGAAAATGGAATAACAAAATAAATGCAGCATTAATAAGCTCTAGATATACATGCCGTAACCAAAGCAACACTCTCTCCATCATTGGACTTTTTTTTCTTTTCTTTTTTACACAAACTTTAGAGGAGCCATTGTTGTGTTTCCACTGACGTTTAAGGAGAAGAACATTTCAGCTTGTGTTGCATAGAAATAGAAGGAGCTTCACCTGCACTCCATGCTGTGTTTTATCACTATTCACCTTCACCACACATGCAGTGATTCTATACCTGTATTTCATTAAGTACACCAATATAGCAGCCAAGATAAAAAAATAAAAAAAAGAAGAAGAATGCACTTAAAGGTTTCTGTAAGAGTTTTGTTCGTTTTTTCCATTGCATTAAAAAAAAAAAAATTAATGTACCTGAACAATCCTAACGATGTATTATAAGCCCTACTTGGGCAGGATTAGTGTCCCTGGATGACGTACTAATACAAAGTCATCCTGAAATAATGTTTAGAGCAGGGGTTCCTTAAATGGTGTAACAGAAAAATGTCTGGAAAATAAATACGTTTGAATTCCAGTGACATGTGGCCAAGAGTCTAGGCAGCAAAAAATAAGGCGTGGTCTCTGGGTCACTCTCCCCTGTCTATCACAGCGACACCGGCCAACCAAATGACCTCTGAGATCATGTCCAAGTGTCAGACTGCCATGTGATCCTTCATGAAGAACAGAGTGAAAAGATGCTTTGGCTGCATTCACGTGTCTTGCAGGAATTTCATTTACAGCATGAGCCTTCACTCTAACCTGGTATGAGAGAGCCGGCTGCTGGGTGGGATTTAACCACATGGTAGAAAATCTCTACAGACCTACAGAAATTATTTTTTCCTACAAATGTAGGAAATCTTGTTTTTTTCTGATCTACAGAATCACAGGGTCTGATCTAGTCAACTAGCACGGGGATGTGATTTTCAAAAGAGACTAAGTCAGTATGGACAATGCCATAAATGTATACATCTTACGGAACATGGACATTTGTACAAGAAACGGCTGGGCAATATGACGATATGATATCCACATGATGAGGATATTGTTATGGGATTTTATGATTTTTTTTTTTTTAATGAATCCAAAGTGACTGGAAGTGTGTTCGTTACACAGTAAGTTCCTGACTTACCAATGAGTTCCCGTTTCAGAAGCTCGTTCATACAGTAAGTTGGATTTGTTCGTAAGTCACCTTTTACCTATACACCTTTTTTTTTTTTTTCATTCCTCATCATCAGTGTTAATTAGTTTTAAAAGAAGATACATTATTGTTCGGCTAGTCTTTTTGTAGCAAAACTACAGTATATATTGCCATGCATATCGAGTATTATATAAATGTTCTTGCAAATCATGACATATTTTCATCATATCGTCCACCACTAATTGGTAACACTGGTAAAAACAAATGCTATAAATGATTAAAAGGGACAACTAAAAGCATCAGAAAGTGTTCATGTGCATTAACCAAAAAAACAACAAAAAAAAAACTATCTGATCCAGGTTTTGTTCATTACTGACCTCTACAGTATCCCTATAGAAAGTTCCTTCAGTAACCATATCAATGCGTTCCTTCAGGAGTGTGTGAGACACACGGAAGAGGAGGTGTTTCGTGGGATGAGTAATGGACAGTTCGGAGTGTGCCGCGTTACTGGAAGGCCCCGCGGGCGGCCGAGGAGGCGGCGTTGGCCGCAGCGTTCTGGAACGTCCTGTTGGTCACGACGCCATCGGAGAACTCCTGCTGCGCCTTCTGGAAACTCGCACCTGTTCTCCTGTACTTACCGTGGACCTGTGAGGGGGAGGGGGGGGGGGGGTAGGGTGAGCCGACAGGGAATTACAGCTGAGCTCTCTTAAAATGATTTCATATTTTATATACAGATGTGGCCAAAAGTATTGGGACAGAAGTGGAATTCAATGTTTTAATGACATTTTCAAATTTTTTAAAAATAATAATCAAAATAATAAGACAGACATTGTTCTTTTTATGCAATTAAATTGCTCCACAACAATCAATATTAAATATGAAATTCTTTATTCTTCAAAACCTGCTGGCACAGAGTCAAAAAGACGTCTGCAATGCCCTGGTGTCAGTCGCTCACATACCTGCATGATTGGCAAATTTTTGTACACAATCTTCAGGAAGCATAGACGTTCACAATTCACTTGGTTTACAATCCTCTGGAATTAGTCATTTTTGTGCCACCTCAGCTTCAGAAAGTTAAAGTCCTGCCACTTTTTTTTTTTTTTTTTTTTTGGTTCCATCTACTGTATTAACTAAAACAGCTGATTGGAATTAGAGCAACTCTTCAGCCAGGTAGGCTCGAACTATTTAGTGACGTCATGTGTTTTGTGTAGAGAGAGAACTATAATAAACTGCAGATTTTGTTTTAATACTTTTGGCCACCACTGTTCAAAAATTTTAACACAAGTTTGGATTTATTTTCTACATTCTAGAACAATACTGGATTTTTTAAAAATTCAAAACTATGAAATAACACAAATAAGAAACAAACAAACAAACAAACAAAAAAAAAGAACAATCAGTTGTTATTTTCAGACGTAAAGGTCAGCTGTGCTGGAATACTATAGTTCTTGCAAGAACAATATTGTGTTGAGTGCAGTTGCAAAACACATCAAGCCCCATGATGAAACTGACTCTCAGGAAGATCTTCCCAGGAAAGCAAGACCAAAAGGAGAAATTGATTTCAGTTACCAGCCTCAGAAATCACCAATTAACAAACAGCTCAGCTTCATAACAGCACCTCAGAGTAGAGCCGTTATGGAGGCTTTCCAGAGGATTTTGGATGCCTTTAGCATTGTTTTACAATGTGGAAATAAATAAAATCAGTAGTTTTGCACACACCAAGTATTGAATTAGAAGGTGTGTCCAAACTTTAGACTGGTGTATACACACATATACTGTATGAAGGTTTATGTTGGAAATGTGTGCAAATGTTTTCAGCTGATGTTTCAAGAGAAAGCTATTATTTATAGAACAACGTTTATGGACACCTGATCGTCCCGCCCATATGTGCTTGTTGAACACTACATTGCCGTTGAATCTCTTTATAATCCCCTTTTAATAAACTCCACTATTCTGGGATTTTACAGAGTGGCTTTGGGGGTTAGTGAGGTCGGGCGCTGGTGTATGGTGAGGAGCTCTGGAGTGCAGCTGGGGTTCCAGCTCATGTCATAGGTGTTCAGTGGGGGTGAGGTCAGGGAGCTCTATGCAGGACACTCAAGTTCCTCTGCACAACTACGACAAGACACTCAATTGTGTGCCTTTAATTTTGTGCCAACAGCCTGGTGAAGAACCAGGGGTGTCCACAACCTTTTGGCCATATTGTGTACAGTATTAATTAAAAGCGGGGGGAAAAAACTTTTTACATTTTTAGACATTTTTATCAAAGTGGCGCCGTTGAAGATCTCATCTGCGCTACTGTATGATTTCCTCCAACACTCCATACCTGTAGCTAACCTATAAACACAATCTACACTGGGACTGACTTTCCCATGACTCACCATTTTCAGTAAGATGACTGAGAGAACTGCGTTGACTGTAAAGAATCCGGCCACGACCATCATGAACACAGCGACTGGCAGGTTGCTTCCGATCATGGAGATGGCCATGATCCAGCCACTAGGATTGACACAGAATCTCAATTACTGAACAATATATTAACCATTATGATTTCTCTTACAAATCTATCTTGCAGTTCTGATTGGCTGGAAGGTGTTGATTAGCTTTCAGCGAGACAAATCACAGGATTATAGTAACACATTCGGTTTGGTGCAGGATGAACGCTCCACGTGAAATGTCTTCGAAAAATGTGTCATTGCGGTATTGTGACATTTTCTGTGAATCAACAGTTTATTTAGTTTTTATGGAAGGGGTCTCCACTGTCAGAACTTCTTCAATCAACATGTCTTTGTAACTCTTGGCTTTCATTTCAATTTGGAATTCTTCTCCGTAAGTCTAGACGAGTCTAGACGAGTTGATTAAATACAGCAACTTATGGAGACTTTCAGGGATAACCCCTAGAGGGCGCCAAAGCGCCCTGTGATTTTTGTTTGTAGTTCCTTTGTTTAAACTTCAGTTCCCATGTGGCAACTCGGTCAGGTGACCAGGGGGCGCTCACCTGAACCGAGTTGGTCGTTAGTTTCTTTATAAATAGCTTGTTTTAGTTCTCCTGTGTGGTCTTGCAACTGTTAATTTATCTTCGTCATGATCTGCCTGTTTTATAGTGTCTTTAGTTTCTTCTATTCGTGTTTTGGTTTCAGTTCATTTAAAGTATCTTTGTTTTGTTGGATTTCCCTGTTTTTTCTTGTTTGAAATAAACATCGTTTCCTTTAAAACCTGGATCCTCCTGCGTTTATGCCGCGCAACAACACACCAGAAACTTGACAGATTGCAAGACCTAAAAAGAGGCATAGCAGAGGAGCCCTTCCCCGGGGAGATTCTTTTTGGGGGGGGCAACGATGTTTGGAGTTTGGGGAGCCGGCGTGGAAGGTAGCCGGGGAACCAAACGGCGTAACGGCAAAAGAGCGGAGTGTGAGCGGGACGTGCAGCTGGGAGCAGCCTCCCAGAGTTATTGGAGCAGCTTTCGGCGATGCGCTCTGAAAAACGAAGAGCGCATTCGTGACCTGCGGGAGCAGGTGGCCAGGCTCCAAGGGCTGCTAGCACAGTTGCACCGCGCCGCTGAGCACAGCGAGCTGCTGCCGCTGAGCACAGCGAGCTGCTGCCGCTGCAATGCGGCGAAGAGGAGGGCGAGCTTCCGACGATGCACTGTGCCTTCGAGGACGGCGAGCTACCGTCGCTGCACTGTGCCTTCGAGGACGGCGAGCTACCGTCGCTGCACTGTGCCTTCGAGGACGGCGAGCTACCGTCGCTGCACTGTGCCTTCGAGGACGGCGAGCTTCCGTCGCTGCACTGTGCCTTCGAGGACGGCGAGCTTCCGTCGCTGCACAGTGCCTTCGAGAACGGCGAGCTTCCGTCGCTGCACAGTGCTGCCAAGGATGGCGAGCTTCCGTCGCTGCACAGTGCTGCCGAGGACGGCGAGCTTCCGTTGATGCACAGCGCCGCTGAGGACGACGAGCTTCCTCTTCCCCCGCCGCCGCCTTCATGCGCCGTTGAGGACAGCGAGCTTCCTCTTCCTCCGCCGCCGCCTTCGTGCGCCGCTGAGGACAGCGAGCTTCCTCTTCCTCCGCCGCCGCCTTCATGCGCCGCTGAGGATCGCGAGCTTCCTCTTCCTCCGCCGCCGCCTTCATGCGCCGCCGAGGAGCACGAGCTCCTTCCTCTTCCTCCGCCGCTGCCTTCGTGCGCCGCCGAGGAGCACGAGCTCCCTCCTCTTCCTCCGCCGCCGCCTTCGTGCGCCGCCGAGGAGCACGAGCTCCATCCTCTTCCTCCGCCGCCGCCTTCGTGCGCCGCCGAGGATCGCGAGCTTCCTCTTCCTCCGCCGCCGCCTTCGTGCGCCGCTGAGGATCGCGAGCTTCCTCTTCCGCCGCCGCCGCCTTCGTGCGCCGTTGAGGACAGCGAGCTTCCTCTTCCTCCGCCGCCGCCTTCGTGCGCCGCCGAGGAGCACGAGCTTTCTCTTCCTCCGCCGCCGCCTTCATGCGCCGCCGAGGAGCACGAGCTCCATCCTCTTCCGCCGCCGCCTTCATGCGCCGCCGAGGAGCACGAGCTCCATCCTCTTCCTCCGCCGCCGCCTTCATGCACCGCCGAGGAGCACGAGCTCCATCCTCTTCCTCCGCCGCCGCCTTCATGCGCCGCCGAGGAGCACGAGCTCCATCCTCTTCCTCCGCCGCCGCCTTCATGCGCCGCCGAGGAGCACGAGCTCCATCCTCTTCCTCCGCCGCCGCCTTCATGCGCCGCCGAGGAGCACGAGCTCCATCCTCTTCCTCCGCCGCCGCCTTCATGCGCCGCCGAGGAGCACGAGCTCCATCCTCTTCCTCCGCCGCCGCCTTCATGCGCCGCCGAGGAGCACGAGCTCCATCCTCTTCCTCCGCCGCCGCCTTCATGCGCCGCCGAGGAGCACGAGCTCCATCCTCTTCCTCCGCCGCCGCCTTCATGCGCCGCCGAGGAGCACGAGCTCCATCCTCTTCCTCCGCCGCCGCCTTCATGCGCCGCCGAGGAGCACGAGCTCCATCCTCTTCCTCCGCCGCCGCCTTCATGCGCCGCCGAGGAGCACGAGCTCCATCCTCTTCCTCCGCCGCCGCCTTCATGCGCCGCCGAGGAGCACGAGCTCCATCCTCTTCCTCCGCCGCCGCTGTCATGCGCCGCCGAGGACAGCGAGCCTCCTCGTCCTCTGCCGCCCTGCGTCACCGAGGACGGCGAGCACCCACTGCCTTCGCCGCCCAGCGTCAAAGAGGACGGCGAGCCTCCTCCGTCTCCGCCGCCCTGCTTCAACGGGGGCATGAAGCCATCGGAACAACTGGCCATAGGTGCCAGCCTCTGGGTGAGAGGGGCGGACATTGGAACCCGGGGGGGGATGCCCTGGACCTCCTGTGGCGCCCCGGAGTTGCGCCCTTTGAGGGGGGGGTTATGTCAGGGATAACCCCTAGAGGGCGCCAAAGCGCCCTGTGATTTTTGTTTGTAGTTCCTTTGTTTAAACTTCAGTTCCCATGTGGCAACTCGGTCAGGTGACCAGGGGGCGCTCACCTGAACCGAGTTGGTCGTTAGTTTCTTTATAAATAGCTTGTTTTAGTTCTCCTGTGTGGTCTTGCAACTGTTAATTTATCTTCGTCATGATCTGCCTGTTTTATAGTGTCTTTAGTTTCTTCTATTCGTGTTTTGGTTTCAGTTCATTTAAAGTATCTTTGTTTTGTTGGATTTCCCTGTTTTTTCTTGTTTGAAATAAACATCGTTTCCTTTAAAACCTGGATCCTCCTGCGTTTATGCCGCGCAACAACACACCAGAAACTTGACAGATTGCAAGACCTAAAAAGAGGCATAGCAGAGGAGCCCTTCCCCGGGGAGATTCTTTTTGGGGGGGGCAACGATGTTTGGAGTTTGGGGAGCCGGCGTGGAAGGTAGCCGGGGAACCAAACGGCGTAACGGCAAAAGAGCGGAGTGTGAGCGGGACGTGCAGCTGGGAGCAGCCTCCCAGAGTTATTGAAGCAGCTTTCGGCGATGCGCTCTGAAAAACGAAGAGCGCATTCGTGACCTGCGGGAGCAGGTGGCCAGGCTCCAAGGGCTGCTAGCACAGTTGCACCGCGCCGCTGAGCACAGCGAGCTGCTGCCGCTGCAATGCGGCGAAGAGGACGGCGAGCTTCCGACGATGCACTGTGCCTTCGAGGACGGCGAGCTACCGTCGCTGCACTGTGCCTTCGAGGACGGCGAGCTACCGTCGCTGCACTGTGCCTTCGAGGACGGCGAGCTACCGTCGCTGCACTGTGCCTTCGAGGACGGCGAGCTTCCGTCGCTGCACTGTGCCTTCGAGGACGGCGAGCTTCCGTCGCTGCACAGTGCCTTCGAGAACGGCGAGCTTCCGTCGCTGCACAGTGCTGCCAAGGATGGCGAGCTTCCGTCGCTGCACAGTGCTGCCGAGGACGGCGAGCTTCCGTTGATGCACAGCGCCGCTGAGGACGACGAGCTTCCTCTTCCCCCGCCGCCGCCTTCATGCGCCGTTGAGGACAGCGAGCTTCCTCTTCCTCCGCCGCCGCCTTCGTGCGCCGCTGAGGACAGCGAGCTTCCTCTTCCTCCGCCGCCGCCTTCGTGCGCCGCCGAGGAGCACGAGCTCCATCCTCTTCCTCCGCCGCCGCCTTCGTGCGCCGCCGAGGATCGCGAGCTTCCTCTTCCTCCGCCGCCGCATTCGTGCGCCGCTGAGGATCGCGAGCTTCCTCTTCCGCCGCCGCCGCCTTCGTGCGCCGTTGAGGACAGCGAGCTTCCTCTTCCTCCGCCGCCGCCTTCATGCGCCGCCGAGGAGCACGAGCTTCCTCTTCCTCCGCCGCCGCCTTCATGCGCCGCCGAGGAGCACGAGCTCCATCCTCTTCCGCCGCCGCCTTCATGCGCCGCCGAGGAGCACGAGCTCCATCCTCTTCCTCCGCCGCCGCCTTCATGCGCCGCCGAGGAGCACGAGCTCCATCCTCTTCCTCCGCCGCCGCCTTCATGCGCCGCCGAGGAGCACGAGCTCCATCCTCTTCCTCCGCCGCCGCCTTCATGCACCGCCGAGGAGCACGAGCTCCATCCTCTTCCTCCGCCGCCGCCTTCATGCGCCGCCGAGGAGCACGAGCTCCATCCTCTTTGGAAGCTCATTGGAACCCAGGGGGGGGATGCCCTGGACCTCCTGTGGCGCCCCGGAGTTGCGCCCTTTGAGGGGGGGGTTATGTCAGGGATAACCCCTAGAGGGCGCCAAAGCGCCCTGTGATTTTTGTTTGTAGTTCCTTTGTTTAAACTTCAGTTCCCATGTGGCAACTCGGTCAGGTGACCAGGGGGCGCTCACCTGAACCGAGTTGGTCGTTAGTTTCTTTATAAATAGCTTGTTTTAGTTCTCCTGTGTGGTCTTGCAACTGTTAATTTATCTTCGTCATGATCTGCCTGTTTTATAGTGTCTTTAGTTTCTTCTATTCGTGTTTTGGTTTCAGTTCATTTAAAGTATCTTTGTTTTGTTGGATTTCCCTGTTTTTTCTTGTTTGAAATAAACATCGTTTCCTTTAAAACCTGGATCCTCCTGCGTTTATGCCGCGCAACAACACACCAGAAACGTGACAGAGACTTGCTTTTTGAAGCCGAAAAATTTATAAAGACTCAACAAGAATTCGTTATTGAAAGCAAAGAGTTACAAAGATTTCTTGATTGAAACTCAAGACTTATTGATTTTGTCGCAGACATTCTGGAAACTTTAGATTTCTTAGAAATTCTTGAAGTTTTACAAAGACTCCTTGATTGAAAGAGTCTCTCATTTTTTATTTTTTTTTACTTACTGGATGTTTCATTTTTGGGTGTTTCATTGAAATTACAATATATCCATCTAGAGTAATACATTTTCCAAGAAAGAAAAGAAAAAAAAAAAATATATATATATATATATATATATATATATATATATATATATATATACATACATACACACATATATGTTTTTTTGTATATTATTAATTTATTTGTTTTTTCTTGAGGTACAAATACTAGCACTTGGCACTTTTATGGGTTAAGGAAAAGAAAAACTAATAAAAAGTATGATGTTTGTATAATATTCAGAAAAACTAACACATGAGCCATGTGGACAGGAGTTTTACAAAAAGCCTCAAACTGTAGAACAAAATATTTTCCCGCTTTAGTACTAGTATTCTCATCAAACTATAGTCTCTGACCTGTTACCCCAGCTTGGGATGCCGACGCTCTGGATGATGTACACCACCACTTGGAAGGCGAACATGAAGAAGAAAAAGAAGAAATTGAAGGAGCTGTCGGACCTGCGAGAGACACAAGATTCAGTTACACTTCTTGATTTCTGCCGCATTGGATAAAGTACCAAACTCTACATGTTAAACTTAATTACAGTATGCAGGGGTTGGACAATGAAACTGAAACGCCTGGTTTTAGACCACAATAATTCATTAGTATGGTGTCTGGCCTCCTTTTGCGGCCAATATAGCGTCGATTCGTCTTGGGCATGACAGATACAAGTCCTGCACAGCGACCAGAGGGATTTTGAGCCGTTCTTCTTGCAGAATAGTGGCCAGGTCACTACGTGATGCTGGTGGAGGAAAACGTTTTCTGACTCGCTCCTCCAAAACACCCCGAAGTGGCTCAATAATATTTAGATCTGGTAAATGCCATGGGAGAGTGTTCAACTTCACGTTCATGTTCCTCAAACCACTCTGTCACCAGTCTTGCTGTGTGTATTGGTGCATTATCATCCTGATACATGGCACCGCCTTCAGGATTCAATGTTTGAACCACTGGGTGCACATGGTCCTCCAGAATGGTTCGGTAGTCCTTGGCAGTGACGCACCCATCTAGCACAAGTATTGGGCCTAGGGAATGTCATGATATTGCAGCCTAAACCATCACTGATCCACCCCCCATGCTTCACTCTGGGCATGTAACAGTCTGGGTGGTACGCTTCTTTGGGGCTTCTCCACACCGTAACTCTCCCGGATGTGGGAAACACAGTGAAGGTGGACTCAAATAGAGAACTATACATCTTTCACATTCTCCACAGCCCAAGATTTTCACTGCCGGCACCATCAAACCCGATGTTTGGCATTGGCACGAGTGACCAAAGGTTTGGCTATAGCATCCCAGCCATGTACATCGACCTGTGGAGCTCCGAACGAACAGTTTTGGTGGAAACAGGAGAGTTGAGGTGCACATTTAATTCTGCAGTGAGGTGGGCAGCTGTGGTTTTATGTTTTTTGGATACAATCAGGGTTAGCACCTGGACATCCCTTTCAGACGTCTTCTTCTTGCGTCTACAGTTACTCCTGCTGGATGTGGTTTGTCCTTCTTAGTGGTATGCTGACATTACCCTGGAACCCGTGGCTCTTGATACATCACAAAGACTTGCTGTGTTGGTCACAGACGCGCCAGAGAGAGACGTTTACCAACTATTTTTTTTTCATTTGTCGTTACAAACAATAGAAGCCAAACTAGAGCTGAACGAGAACAACTAAAATAATTATATAATTAATATAATTAATTAATAATTAAATAATCATTTAACTAACTTGTTAGCAATGTAAAAGGTGTACTGCACTTAAGAAATAATCACATGGTGGTGTGCTGTTGTGAGAAAATAATCAGCAATGGGTTGGTGTCACGGGTCCTCACACCCTAAAGTTGATTATGATAGACTTTTATTGCTCTTATACCACAGCAATTTGCCAGAGATTATAGCTTCCTGTTTTGTGTGAACACACAGTAACGATATCTGCTGATGGTAACATTTATTATTATATAAACTGACCTGAAGGCTTTATAAACAGGCCGGTACCAGCACATGAAAGCAGCAGGGCTGAAGATAACAAACCAGACGATGGAGAGGCCGAAGTCGACACCGTGGCTGGTATTTACAACGAAGTAGATCAAACACGCCAGCAGGTTCAGGAGGAGCGTCGTACAGTGATCTACAGAGATTCACCGAGATTCAAGGGTAAGAGGCAGTTCAAAATTTCATCATCCACTTCAGTGGGTTTAGCACTTTTTATAAAAACAGGCAAAAAAATTATTTATGACTTAATAAAATTTGTACTCAAACATGTATTTGCCTTTTTATAAATATGTTTTTCAACCATTTTTTTCTCCAATTCCTGTCCACCAGCTTGTTCTGAATTATTAAAAGACAGATACAAGCCAAGAAGGGTGAGTAAAGTGTTATTCCTCCGAGACACGTCGAGCCAACTATCACATGCTGTTTATCCTCCATCACAGGACAGGGGAAAGTGTTATCTGCCCTTTTTTTCTCACTCTTGAAAAACACACACACCTATAATTAGCTAGAGAGAGAGAGCGAGAGAAACAGTGTGTTCCTCTCCCCCAGTGAGCAATTTAGCTCATTGGAATCACAGGAATACACAGCTTTAAATTTGTGATCTCAAGACTATACGGTGAAAAAGTCACATGTTTCAAATTCCACTTTCTCTCTTATAAAATGTTGAAAAACAAATACTTTTTTTTTTCACCCCCCCCCCCTCTCAACACAAACTACATTTAAACTACAACACATAGATTTGAATGGAATCGAATTAAAAAATTATTAAAATTATGGAGAGGTGGCTCAACGGATGGCAGATGGCTCAGGAAACAACAAAAAGGACACGGTTTTAAAACATTGCAGTTGTTACTGTAGGTTTGCTGAACACATGCAGCATTTATTTACAGTGGAACCTTGGATTATGAGCATAATTTGTTCCGGAAGTGGGCTCGTATTTCAAAACACTCGTAAACCAAATCGAATTTTCCAATAAGAAATAATGAAAACTCTAATTATTCGTTCCACAGCCCAAAAAAATTAATACATAAAATAATTAATACAATATATAAAGTAAAAATAAAACAAACTAACCTGTACTTTAAACCTTTCACCTTTAAAAAAAGTAAAAATAAATCCCGACAGATAAGTGTTTCCATTTGTGCGCGCAGGCGCCGTATATTTGTGTGTGTGGAATTAGTCCCTTCCCTCGCCTCGTCTTACATAGTAAAACTCCTCCCCCCTCCCCCACCTCGCTTTTTAAGTTTCACAACAAATACACACAACGGAATCACTGCTGTAAAGTAAAAAAAACAAAAAAACAAAAGAACCAGCATGTAAACTTTGAAAAGAATCTCGACAGAGCAGAGTTTTCTGTGTAAAGCAGAGAGTGTCTGTGTGTGTGTGTGTATGTGAAGACGGGGAGGGGGGTGTAAAGGTGAGAGAGTATGTGTCGTTGTGTGTGTGTGTGTGTGTGTGTGTGTGTGTGTGTGTGTCGGTGTCGAATTACACGCACACACATACACACACACACATAGGAGACACGCTGAAACTGAGAGGGAGCTGTTGATTATACAAGTAAGAGACGAGGACTAAGACCCAACAGGAGAGATGATTACCCACAATTCCGCAGCACAAGAGAGAGAAAAGTCATTGGCTCAGTTGTGATCATGTGACGCTCGGTGTCAAAACAGGGGTGCATGCGTGATACATGATACTCGGCACTTGTAAACCAAAAATTACTTGTTTTTCAAGTCAAAATTTATTACAAATCTTTGCTCGTCTTGCGGAACACTCGTAAACCGCGGTATTCGCAATCCGAGGTTCCACTGTATTTGTGTCTGGTCATTGGGGGCGCCAATATTTCTGAAGCACACTCTTATAACATAAAAAACGTAAGTATGACCAACATGTACAGTGACATCATAATAATGTGGAGATGATGCTTGAATAAGACTTCTTTTTAGAGAAATGGACAAAACAGTAAAACCAGATGAGTGATGTAATATGTGTTGTTGCATCAAATACTCTATATTACGTACACATCCAGAGGTAGTACATCATCTTGCAGACCCGGTGGTATTCCGGTGGGATTTCCTCGTTAAAATCCTGATAGAAACACGGCTTTATCGGGAAAAACCTCGGCAGCGGAGGCCAGTTGTTTTCTTTACCTGCAATCAAAATGATTTCAGTTATATTTCCATAATCAAAAATGATGAACACAGAGTGTTTGCTATAATTTTAATGTTTTAAAGTGTGTGTGCGTGTGTGTGTGGGGTGGTGATGGTGGTGTCTCACCCCTCTCTGCGCTTCGGTTCTGGAGTTCCTGCTCCTTGCGTTCTAGCTCGGCTGCTTTCTTCTCCAGTTCCTCCTGCTGTTTGAGGAGCTCGGCCTGCGCTGCCGACGCCTTGGCCTGCAGAACACACAGCCGCACCACAGCGAGTTACACACTCTCATTTCCCATTGGTCCTGAATGTTGTCGAAAAATCTTCTCTGACTGGTGCAAGTTTTAATAGAAATTAAAGAGTAACTTGTTCGAAGGACGCTCTTGATGAACAGATTTTAAAAAATGGTTTAGTTGTTGATGTGGACATAATCATTAAGTTCTTGTAACTTTTATTTATTGTTTGTGCTTTGTAACACACTGTACAAAGGTAAAGCTGTAACTTAAAATGGGACTTATTATGCAAACTTTTTTTCTCTCGTCGTATTCAGACATTCAGATGGGTCTCAAGTGTGCATGAACAAATAAAAAGCTGTAAAAAAAATAAAAACCTTTTTCCATTTTTGTGCCAGAGCCTTGAATTTCCCTTAATGTGACCTCATATAAGGAGAGTCCCTGCTCAGCTTGTTGCTCAGCTCTGGCTTTCTGTAGAGGGACGCGGCTTAATATTACTTTAATCTTACTAAAACTGGACTTTTAACATAAATGTAATCAAGTATGAATTAAATCGCATTAAATCGTACTTCTCAAAGTGGGACTGGCGCACCCAGATGAGTTTGGGAGTCGAGCAACTCCTGCTCGACTCCCAAACTGAATCAGACACAGAGACCAGACTAGGTGCTCTGCTCATGATCCACGGTTCTGTCCCGGGATTTGACCTAAAAGTTGAACAAAAAGCGTAATAGGAGAAGAAGCCGCTAACAATATGGTGGTGGCGTCTGCCTTCGGGTAACACCATAACCACAAAAGATACATATGCACCTCATTTGTATAAAATGTACAGAGCTGTTGTACAGTCGTACATGTTTTCACTGCTCGCCAGTTTGCCAAGGGCTAACGTGGGCATGTCACCATGTCTGTGTAGCACAGATGGACATATTTTATTCAATATATACATTCCGCAGCCTTGCTTAATTAATGGGACAAGGCCTAGTGGCCTAGTCGAGCTGTAACTACGGCCTGATCATCTGTGCATGTAAAAATACTGCTAGACACTGAAATGGTGCATTAACTATGAAACACAGGACAGTCAGAAACAGGGGCAGGTTAGGAAACACAATATAAGTGATAAATGGAACTTGTTTCATGCTCATGCAATAACATTAAATGAAAAAAAAAAACTGAAAAAAGCACAAATCATATTTAAATGATGGTGTTGCTTTTGCTTAGGGATAATATAAGACTTCATAATATGCCTTTATAAGAAAATAAATAACTCGAGGGTGGTCACTATGACTTTATGCTTTATTCTTGAGATGAAGTAATAAGTCTGTCAGGAACACTACAGTGTCGTGGAACGTTCCGGAAGTGAATGATGCAAGAATGTGCTTTAATCTAGGTTTAAGACAAGAAAAAGAGAAAGTGCAGTGGACAAACCTGAGGACTGGGATCCTGGGTGGGCTGCAGAACAGCGGGCTGAGTTTTAACTGAGTACGGTATGTTAGATCCATTATCCTTTATGGAGAGAGAGAGAGAAAGAGAGAGAGATTGTTGGCAATATTCTTCTAAAAACTTAAAGCTCAGTAAGCGAGACGGCCGGTGGATACTGAACTGTTTTACATGTGAATGATCAGGATGGGATAAATCATTTTGGCAAAAAAATGTGTTGAAAGAGTAAAAGAAAAAAATGGAATCCTGTGACCTTCCACTAGTCTGTGTGTGGGTGGTTTAAAGAAAAGAATTCTCATGCCATGAAAGATTTTTTACCTAAAATGTTAAAGAATTTTAATTAGTATTTTTGTATATTAAATATATTTATCTAATGCATTAAAAGAAATAACAAAAAACACAAACTGTTTACCCACAACCTTAAAAAATTATGTCTAATTAATTATGTTTTTGTAGACTAGCTATTAACACTCATGAAAGACTATTATTAAAACATTAAATACTTTAAAGCAAATTATTTCAAATGTGCAGATAAGAATAAATAAAATAGAAGCTGAAAAACCCCAGTCTGATTACATCATAAGATGTAAAAGCCAATCGGCTTCCAGTATGCAAATTAGATGATAGTATATGGAACTCACTCTGGTTAGAAAAACCTTCTGGTTTAACTTGCTGATTTAAATGAGTTTTTACTTGAAAAACGAGCAAGTCTTGGTTTACGAGTACTGAGTATCATGTATCACACATGTGCTTCTTGTTTTGACGCCAAGCATCACGTGATCACAACTGAGCCAACATTGGGCCTGCTGGGTCTTAGTGCTCGTCTCTTACTGGTATAATCAACATCCGTGCACGCGTGTACTGTTTCCTATAACACTGTGACCACGTGTGGGCGTGTAAAACATATTTTGTTTTGTGTTTGTAAGTGTGTGTACAGTGCGCGGGTACTGTTTATTCTAATGTGCGGTATATGTGCGCGCATATAAAGCAAAAGAAAATCTCTTTCTTACACTTATCTATCGGGATTTATTTTTACTTTTTTTAAGGGTAAAGTGCAGGTTAATTTGTTCTATTTTTTTCTTTATATATTGTATTAATTATTTTTATGTATTAATTCTTTTGGGCTGTGGAACAAATAATTTGAGTTTCCATTATTTCTTATGGGAAAATTTGCTATGATTTACGAGTGTTTTGGAATACGAGGCCGCTTCCAGAACAAATTATGCTCGTAATCCAAGGTTCCACTACACTGAACTGAAGTTTATAGATGGTAAATGATGTGTGTTTATCTCCGCGTGATCTCTTTTTTTTTGACGGGAATATTATCAAAAATCAAATACATTTATTAGATTCAATTTAAAAGTATGACTAATAATTATGCATGTTTCTTGATGTAGCTGCTTTAACATGTTTGAGAAACCTGTCCAGCATGTGACGTTGTTAATCTGGTCCACTCCTCTTTAATAAAAGCCTGGGTGTGCATCTCAGAGCCTAAGGCTTTTCAGCCAACGTCAGTTCTTTAATTGACTCTGACACACCTTCAACTAGTGCTGGCCGATACGACCTAAAATCAACATCACAATTTTTTAAAGAAGTTTTATCTCTATTATGATTAAAGATTGTATTTTTTGTGCGATTGCAGTTCATTGCAATTAAACTGTTAAACCTGGGATTTCTTTCTCTAAATAAGAATTTGACTTTATCAAAGACTCAAACCTGCAGTGTGTATACTCTTTCTCTAAATCCTTATAAAATTTCCCATTTCACATGTCAAAATATGTAAAACTCAACTTCCAGTAAAGTTTTTTTTTTTTTTTTTGCATATTTAATTAAAAAGTAAGCCACCAGAATATGGAAAAATGGGCTAGTACATAGAAATATGTACTACTAACTGACTTTTCTATTTTATTCTGACATCCATATCAAAGATTTGTAGAAGCCAGGGGAACTCGCTGCAAAGCCATGTAACACGTCACAGGAAGCACAAACATGGAAATACAACTTCATAACAATTAAACAGTACATAACCATCCTGTCACTGATGTTTAATTAAATGTTTGCAGGCAGTCAGTGTGTATCAGTGTCGGATGAGGCGTCAATATCAGTCTGCCATCACACACAGAGCTCTGACACTGGCATCGTGCTGAAAATGCATACTGTGGAATCCCTAGTCGGGTAAAAACAGATGTTCTTAAGCTTTTATCTTAAACCTTATTAGGCTGTTTAGTGAAATGTACACAGTAATATTCTGACCATATTCTCAACTGATGATTAAAAAAAACTATCCTTAACAAACTTATCCTCACATTATCCTAACTTATCCTGCACATTCACATACTTCTATTTCATTTCCTTGATCGGTTGCACATAAGTAACTTTAAATAGGACAATTTCAGGCATATTTGACATTTCTATTTAAATTCCCTACTTCATTTTCACACAAACATTTCTATAAATTTCTATATTTTTCGATATTTGTACAGAATCATTTCTTCTCCATATTTGTACAGCTAGGTTTTCTTATATTTTTCTTATATTGTATATTTTGTATTCCATAGATATATTATTATTTCTTAGCTAAATTTACTTCTATTTAATTTCTTTTTATTCATATTTATTTCCTATTAATAATCAGTTTTTTAAGGTCATGGGAGGTCGTTTAAGCATTTCATTGCATATCGTACCGTGTACGAGACAAATAAAATTTGCATTTGAAATTTGAACTGATGGTCACATGAAAGCATCATCGATGCTGCGACTACTGACATCTTTATAGGAAACAACATTATACACACTGCTAATTAAGGGTTAAAAATAAATAAATAAATAAAATAAATAAATAAAAAAGGACATCGATAACACCTATTGAAGTGTTTATACATTTTGTGTGCCGCTTTATAAGTGTGTGTATAGATAAATAGAGAGATAGCTATTTTATTGGTCAAGAAGATCTATTAATCTATCGATATATAACTTTATTGTAGGTTTCAGTTATTTAATTTTGTGTTTCTTGACTGATAATTGGTTATGAATGGTAACTTTGTATTGTTTTTGTTTTGCTCTATTGTTTTAATTAGTACGCTGTGAGGCAAAATATACACTACTGGAACTCGTGCATGTCGAACACGCATGTGCGTTAGCCGACGGGGCATAGCTCCAGCCGCAGGTGTTCCCTGCAGTGGAAAGGAAGTTGTTGATGGAAATGGAAAGAAAAAAAAGGATTCATAGTTAATAAGAGTAACAAAGCTGTCTACTGTTACGAAATTTCGCCGTTCTGGTTGTGTACTGTGTCAACCTTACGAACTGAGAACATTGAGAATCATCATTGCGTGAACGATATGAACACTGTCTACAGCGAGGCAGCCCTCACACAGACACACACTTCAACCACTTACATTACATCACACATAAATCAACACGCTACTGGTGTGTATGTTAGTTTCTTTCGGGAGAAAGAAACTCACAGATAACAACACAGTAATATTGCTCGCCTTTTCATTTCAGTACTATGTATTTTGCTGCATTGTGTATTTTTTAAATCATAAAGCACTTTGTTAACAGCTCGTCATAAAAGGTGCTATATAAATAAACTTGTGATTTGATATGGGACGGGATAGCTGAGCGGTTAAGGTATCGGGCTACCCCGGGGTCAAACCCCAGCACCATTAAACTGCCACTGCTGGGCTCATGAGCAAGGCCCCTTACCCATCCCTTACCATACACGGATGTGTAATGAGGTAGAAGGAAGCTGCTCTGGATTAGGGCGTCCGCTAAATGCTGTAAACTGTTTGCGCGTGCAATTTAGTATTAAAGGTGAATACAGTATTAGTCTCACTGTTCTGTGTCTGATCAGTATACGGTATTCCTGTACAAATTATATATCATTCAGTTATGTCTCTTATTGAGATTGATGACTAAAGATCAAATTATTTTTAAGCTATTTGTATTGAATGACGACGATGACGATGATGATCTCACATCATCACATACTGTAGATCTAGAGTAGATGGGACATTCAGGATGCTCACCACAAGGTTATTTGCTTAGAAAACAAGCTGCACATTGCAGACCTACGTATACAGAGGAACGGTTAGAAGTAAGTAGAGATGTCTCAGTGTTTTTCTTTGTGTATGTGTGTGTAGTGTGAATGTAATGAGTCTCACCTGACCCCCGGCAGAGAAAGGGTTGTACTCGTCTATGCCCTCTCTCCCTGTGCTAGCCGCCTGGGTCACTGAGGGATCCTGTCAGGCAGGAAAGAAAAGAAAAAAAAACATTTTACATTAAAATGCAAAGTTAAAACACAGAAGTGTGGCTTAGTGTAGGCTTTATCACAGTGTGGCACAAACACCTGAGCTGCAGCCTGCCTACATATTTTATTGTGCTCTGGACCAGAGCCTGAATGGACAATGAACTGGAAGCATCATGACATTTATACAATGTACAGGATTCTACAATTAGTCGAATAAATCTATTAAATCATTAAAACATTAAATTACAGTCCCGTGCTGTTTCATGTATCCCTACACACACAAACACACAAAAAAACCCCAACTATTTTTAACAACAGCAACACTTCCTAGATACGCCTCCAGCGCGCACACGCAATACTCGCATCTGGTTGGTCTTCGTGCCTGTCAATCACAGCAGCCCGTGAACACCCGCCCAAACAGGTTTCACGTTCATAAATTAAACAGCTCTTATCATATTACAGCGGGTTTAAAAACGGTGTAGCTCTTTACCTGGAAAGGATTCACCTCCACAGGAGCGGCGAAAGGATTGCTGTCCAAGCCCGACATGATGTTCTTAGTATTATTAGTATTTTGTTTTTGGTATATTTTAAATCCCTCTGTAGGTACGGAACAGGTGCGCGCCGCCGACTCCGTCGCGAACCCGCCTGCGCGATGCTCTCGGCAACGTGGTGCGCATGCGCAGTGCAGTCTGCGGCGCCTTGCCTCAGGTCCGGTCTCTCAGGTTAGACAAGGGAGGGGACACACAAAACCTTTGAATCTCAGAGTTTATTTTCCGACACCTCAATCACTACACTACCTGATTTATTAAACAGACACACACATGATAATTGCACAGTAATCATGGCAGAGATTCTGAATAAAATAAACAAATAAGCAATATAAATTAGAATTCCTCACACCAGTGACAGCAATGATTTAAAGGCGCCGTAGGCGATTTTTCCCTCTTTATTTACACCGATCAGGAATAACAGCGGCTGCACTGCGGCATCGCACCTCCAGGGTCCGGGTTCGATTCCCACCTCAGGATCCGTTTGTGTGTGTGTGTGGGTCCGCTTTCCTCCCACAGTCCATCGAATAGGCTAATTGGCATTCCCAAATTGCCCATAGTGTGTGAATGAATGAGTGTGTGTGTGTGTGTGTGCCCTGTGATGGATTGCCCCTCCACCCAGGGTGTACCCACCTCAAGTCTCCAGGGATAGGCACCAGGCCCCCCCTGCAGATACAGGATAAAGTGATATAGACGATGGCTGAATTAGTGAGCAATAACATTAAAAACATGGAAAAGTGAACTGAGTAACACTGATCATCTCTTACACTACTGTCTCCCAAGTCATTGCTGCGGTGCGAGCGAAAATGGATGTCACACTTGAGATTTTGAGAAAAATTTGGACAGATGCTCTAACGAAGGTGAAAGTTTTTTTTTTTTTTAAGAATCATTACTGGTGATGGGACATTCATGGGATTCATCACTACGAGCCTGAGAGTAAACGGCTCCTCAAGTCAAATTCATCAATGCTTACAGTTTTCTAGGATTCTCAAGGGCCAGTATTGGAACATTATCAGGAAAAAGGTTCAACAATCGACAGTGCGTGTTACAGTGAGATGCTTATTGAAGAGCTGAAGTGTAAAACTTGCACGACGATGCACATCGGCACACTTCTGTCCACGCTGTCGACAGTCTGCACACTTGGTTTTTAGTTGTTAAAGCATCCTCCCTATATTCCTGATTGTGCCCCATCAGACTTTCAAAGCTTAAAACATTTTTAATAAGGAAATACGAAAGAGTGTTGACAGATGGACAAAGTATATCGAAAAGCAAATAGACTGTCGAAAAATTAGACTAGGTCAAAGCACTGTTGTCTAGTGCCTGGAGGGCCTATAATAGGCACTTGAGCATCGGCACAGGACCACAGCTACCATTTTTTGCTCTCCTGGAGAAGGGATGGCACCAGGATGCGTTACGGAGAGAAAGCAAGCCAGCAGAGGCAGTATGATAGGGTAGCATCGAGAATATTTCAACGACACATACCACCTACCTAAACATTGCTTTAGACCAGGGACACAACTATAGAAGAACATTCCTGTTATTCCCTGCTACAATGTAAAAACTATTTAGGAGTGCCTCGAGCATCATGACAAACAGCGTTGACGTGGCCTTCAAATTCCCCAGATGAGGATTCCTCCTGATCAGGCATCTGTTAAATGTGATGGACAAACACATTCCCATTCCCAGAGGTCCACTTAGAGGATTTCAAGGATCTCCTGTTCTCTGTGAACAAGACCACAGCACACCTTCAGAAGTCTAGTGGAATCCATGCCGTCAGGGTCAGAGTTGTTTTGGCAGCACTAAGCGAACCTGCATGATATCAGACAGGTGGCTTTAATGTTATGGCTGACTGGTGTGTACAAATAAACCAGAAGATTTATCGAGCATGACTTACAGAGTTAAAGGTTAAGTTTTTAGATTTAATAAGACACGAAGGTTTGGAAAACTGGCTTTTAGTCCAATGAAACTGTTTGTGTTTGGGTGTGTCTCCTGTCAATTATCTTTTAAACACTCCACTGCTGGAAAAGCTTCATGAACAAGAATTTAAAATATTGATTATAATTCTAATATTAATCCTACGTAATGATTAGACCTACCTTGGACAAAAAGACTAATCATATCTATTGTACGTTTAAGAATGTTGGGCAGGGCTATTTATTTAGCCTTGCCTTTTGTGAATAGATCTGCATTAGGTAAAGGTGCAGATCTGGGGGACTCATTGACATACAGTAGAGTATTATAGTGAACTGGAATGTTTGCGTGCTGTCTTCTCCCACTCTCATTGATCACTCAGGTTTGTTTACGGCGAAGTGACTGGTTGCTTTACTTCCCAGGGAGAAACTTATAAATGCAAGTTTATATAAATTACATTCATACATAAAGTATGTGCATTGTAACTAACTAATTAACTAATATTACTACTACCTATAGTGTAATATATATATATATATATATAAACACTAAATAATAAATCCCTGAAGAACCATAAAAAAGTGCACCTCTCATTTAACTTTTACAGCTTTCATTTTAATGAGCTGGCGGAAAAAAAGGTCTCTTATAACCACAGACATGATTTTCTGTGTTAAGAACCAGTTCTTTAAATGCACTTTACACACTCTCGCGCGCACGCACACGCACACACACACACACACACAGACACAGACCTGCGTAACAGAACCAGAACCTATTGCTGAGACAGGACCGTGTACTGCACTTTTTTAGCGCGACCCACAGCCAGCGATCAGAAGTTCAAACACTATACGAGATAATACGCTTTAACACAATGGGATGTTCATCCTTGTGTAAATGTAAAAAAAAAAAAAAAAAAACACTTCAGTAATTAGCGTGAAGCCTTTGGCAGGAAACGTTCAGGTATGTGAGGGGAACACAAAAAGCACAGTGAATAGAGATGTTTTGCCACCAGTTTGGTTTAACAGATAAATACTTGGACCGCACGGACTTACTCCCATCTAGTTGAACATCATGTTTAGTTACATGGTAACAGATTGTAATCAGAATTTTACAGCTGGCATTTAATAAAGCTGCAGATTCTTTAATGACAATATTATTTATAATGCTAATGGTAGAGAATGCTGTGTGTGTATCACATACTGGGATGAGCATAAGTTTGTCTTCATGTAGGGGCTAATGAGAGACAACAGAGTGCGTGAGTACTGGCCGGCTTCGAGAAAAGCTGCACAGGAAACGTCAGTAACACGATCAGTGATTTGAGCCAACAGTCGCATGCTGCCTGTTTTTGGTATGCGCTAAATGCTTTAGTCGACAATTAGATGACTAAAAGAAAAAAAATAGTAAGACATCAGAACGGATGGATGGCTGTTAGGAGGTTACTGATACAGTAGGCTGATTTTTTTTTTTTTGTTAACAGTCTTCATTCAGCGGGGATCCTCTGGCACTAAAACACCAGCTGGCTTGGTCCCTTCGTAGCCGAGATTCCCGTCCAATCAAAAAGCAGCGAAAAACTTCAAAGTGGTTTTCACATAATTATACATACATACACGCACACATGCTCGCACACATACTTCCTCACAAGCAGCCGTTGTCTCACGCCGCTTTCCAAAGTGTTCATGACAGGAAGAAAGATAAATATAAGAGAATTTAACAATCCAGAAAATCACTGGTGTTCCAGCTTAGTACATTTTATGTCATATAATATATTTATAGAGAGATTTATATATATTTATATATAATATATACCATGTAATTAAAATTTTATTAAATAGGCCGGGGAGTGAAATACATACATATAATTATAGAGCACGCTGCTTAACATGGTTATAAAGTGTAAACTTCAAAAGCAGCCATGGTTGAGCTCGAGTTCGTGGAGTCTGGACTATGTATGGCCTTGTCTCCGGGCTGAGGAAAGCCGCCTGCAGCCGAGCAATAAACTTATTTTTTCTTTTTTTTTTCCAATCGATCACATTATCTTTCACCCTGTCCTCCATCTCACTGTTCATCTTTAATCCGTGACTCAGTCTGTGATCTGACCCCTTTTTGCCAGCGGAGGTTCTCCATCACGCTTCTTCTCCATCTTTATCTCCATGGCACTTTAGGGACTGGTTCTGCTGTCGCCGAGGACGTAGCCAGAGGAGAGCTGAGGAATGACAGCAAATGAGGGAAGACAAGCAACTACTTCACACCATGAACTCGTTTTTGCCATACAACACTAGCTGCTGTGCCTGAAGGTCTGGGTCTCTGTTGTGTCCCTGGTCCTCTGGGGGTTTCTGAGGAGAGTACTTGGCGTTGTGCGGCTTCTTGCTCTTCTCTGGGCTGAAAGTGCCTCGGGTGCTGAAGCGGGGCCTCTCGTCGCCGTCCTGCTCGGTTGCGTCCTGGCTGGACGAACGCATTTTGGATCGGAGTCGGAAGCGGCGTGGCGGAGCAGAAGGCTGCGAGGAGACTGAGGACATGGTGGAGCAAGAGTCCACAGAGTCCAGAGAGTCAGGCTGTCTCCGTAACGTCCGCCTGCTTTTCCCCTGGGACTTCTTGGGGCGGGTGGCAGCTAACGTGGTGCCTTTTTCTGAAGAGCAGAGAAGAATCATGTAGAAAAAGATATTTAAAAAAGTAAAAAATAAAATAAAAACAAATAATCACACTAAGGCAGTTTGTACACAGTTAAAGTGTCCAAGACTAAAGTCATTTATTTTATTTAATATAAACGCTCGCAACGTTCTGTAACATACCAGGTAATGATATTGTAGCACTTACATTACATGACCTACAATATGCCACTAAACACACCGTTAACAACTTACTGTTTTATACTATACTGTAAATGCCAATCATTCTGAGCTGTTAAAGGAAAGGGCGCATGTAAAGTACACTCAGGCTGCATTCACACTTTTTCCCACTGACTATCAGTACAGTACGTTTCACGTAAAGAGTGACAGCATTTTTTATTTATTTTTTACCTAGACTAAGAAATAAACAATGAAGAAACATGTTGCCAAGGTTACAGTGTGCATGTTGCAGGAGTAGGTTACAGTACAAGTACAAAAAAACATAAATAAAATAGAAAAATCCCAATCACAGTCAGAATCTACTGTATATCAAAGTGATGATCATTTTAATGTGTGAATGCAACCTAATGTGATTTATAACACTGGACCTCACCTGAGAAATCAGAGACGGCACCTTCAGAGTCTATGTTCAGGTTTTCGGAGCTGTCTGCAGTCCCTATAGACGCTTCAGACTCCAAAGTCTCGTCGTCAGACGCTCGCGGCTCCAGGGACAGCATCTCGTACGTCAGCTCCTCTCTATAGACACGGACAGGTTCCACATTTTAAAATACAACCCTCAAACATTTCTAATATTCCATCAGTTGCACACTTACTTCTCCTTCTGCAGACTCTCGATCTGTTCCGTCAGCACTCTTTCTTCTTGCTGCATGGCGACTTGCTGCTGCTCCGTCTCATCGGCGTCTGTGATGGTGTCCTCGTCTCCGCTCTCCTCCGTAACCTCCGGGGCAGAGGGAGAGCGAGGACTCACAGGAGGAGATGGTGACTGATAGCCGAGCTTACGTGGTCGTCCTTTACCCTGTTGAGAACACCACACTTCTGTTAGCTGTCTCAAGAATCACCAATTAACAAACAGCACCTCAGATTAGATGCGCTACGGAGGCCTTACAGAGCAGAAGTAGCAGACGCATCTCAATATCAACTGTTCAAAGGAGATTATTGCATATTTTGAACACCTCCAGCTTTGTTTTACAGTGTAGAGAGGAATAAAAATCAGGAAAGACGCCATGGAATTTAGAAATTGTGTCCAAACTTTTGACTGGTGGTGTAGTTCTGAAAGCGGCAAGCTCCCTGAAATATGTTTCTCTTTTGCACCCTTGACTAAAGTTCAAACGTTTAAAAGTGCGGCAAGTCCTAATAGTGAAAGGGGATAATATTACATTTATAGGTTTCATTTCGACTACAGCAAGGGAGCATCATGGACGTTGAGAGCTGATACTTGATTGCAAACAAAACTAATTAGGCTCCATGTCCGATTTAAAACCCAACAGTTTAGTCAAAGTATAACACTGACATAACGATAACACAACCGACACTGACTGTCTATAAAACGCCTCTGTTAAACTTGCTCCTTATCCAACATGACAAAAATCCCCCCCACCCCTTTTTGATGCAAAGTTTTATTTGTTTATTTATTTAAATTATAGATTAGAATTTTAGGTCACTTTCGCCAAATGCTGTAAAGGTTAATCTGTCCTACACCACAAGAGAACATCTTTTGTATGACCATTATTACATTTTAGTCAACAAGTTCCTGGAAGCTCAAACTTGGTTGTTTATTGGTTGAAAACTTATCCTTTTTTTTTTTTTTGCCATTTCAGTTTTTCTTATACGTTACTAAAAGCACTCAGTCACACAGACTAGCTACTACAAACACAGACACAAGGCGTACACGTTACAGGTTACCTTTCTTGCTGCACTGGCCTGCATGTCAAACAAAGGAAAAGAAAAGAAAAACATTAGCTCCTAATGTAAATAAGGTACCTAAAAAGGACACAGAACAATAAGATGAACCACACCGAGGGACGAATGCCCACCCTTGAAGCGAATACATTCCCGCTATGTGACCTTGTGAAAAGATGCCAGTGGAGGTGATCTGACTGAGTGGGACACAGATACACTGGACTGGTGTGATGATGGTGACAGAGAGAGAGAGAGAGAGAGACCACAGAGTGCTGGGACTTGACCGATGAGGGGTGGCTGGAGTGAGGCACACACATAGTGAGTACGTACCGCCGCTGCGCTGCGGGTTATGCTCATAAACCTAACCGCGATTACTACAGGCCTCTGGATTAGAGAGCAGACGGGATATGAAGGAACAGGGTTAAAGGGGTATGACAGAGCACAAATTCAGGGTTAAAGTGTAAATGTGTGTTATGGTGTGTTGGGTCACGTGGTGCCATCTGTTGTGTTTCGATGGTACTCACCATAGACCTGCGGATGAACGTCAGACGGCTCTTTGCTTTATTCTCAGCGAACTCCAGGGTGTTGATATCCTTCAGCCGGGCTTTGTACTTGTTCATCTGCTCGTAAATGATCAGTTCAACACATCTGTATATAAAAAATAAATACACAATGATGACGCTTAGAGAAATTATTCAATGAATTATCAATTTCTAACAAGCAATTTGATTGAAAAGTGGACCAGAGTTTACTGAACATGTGAACAGTTAATTGAGAAAAACGCTGTTGTGAAATGTGAGCAGTGGAACTGTGGCACGACATAGTGTCATAACATACGCTGTAGTTTTGCTGATGTCCTGAACACTCTGCAGGGGGTCGATCGTGTCGGGACACCGCAAGATACAGGGAGCAAAGACGATGGCCAGGGCGTTGGCGGACATCCGGTTGGTCTCTTCTTGCAGAGCAATCCTGTAAGACACGCCCATGAACTCGTGTGAAGGATCATAAACATGTACATACGGTGAATGTTCTTAAACTGTACATGTTATGACAGATGCTAGACGACTGCAGCTGACAACTTGAATTTACAGGAGAACAGCATAAGGGAGACTCTCACCTGACCAAGTGGAAGATGAGCCTTTCCAGGGTGTTCAGGTGAGTTCTGCTGAGCTGATCGATCACAGAGTACACCCCTCGTACCACCTCCTTTTTTTCTTGAAGACCTGGGGAATATATATATATATATATATATATATATATATATATATATATATATTTTTTTTTTTTTTTTTTAAGTACATTTATTTTTTTGTGCAACAATGACCATATTGTCATATTTTTATTTGCAGAAATACATAGTCCCTGCTTGTGTATTGAAATACAGGTAGTCCCCGACATATAAATGAGTTTCGTGCCGGAGGCATGTTCGTAAGTCTGATTTGTTCTTAAGTCTGACATAGTGAATCTTATACACATTTGACACGAATATACAAAGTGAAGCATACTTGGCTAAATCCGTCCACTATCACCACACTGCCATCATGTGGCCAAAAACCATAACAGCATGTAAGCCATTTTAAACGTGCCTAACGAGTACTTAATCTCACACGTGAAATGTAACAGTGTTGTGTGTGCCCTTGAACGGACGCTATTTTGTCCCAGAGCTGTTTTCTGTACAGCATAACTAATTTTGATTTCATTATATATCTGGTATGAGTACAATTAAGCAAATATATTATAATATAGATCTGTCTAGACTGTGCAGGATCTTCACTTCATTACACCTTATTACAACTCTGTTAAAAGAAAAAGTTTTAGTAATGCTAAGCCAGGCTAATCGCTTACCCGTGGCTCTTAGAAATTCCTCATACAGTTCAAAGGTCATAAGGGGATTGGGTAAATCACGCAGCCACTGTTTGAAAACGCTGGCGATGACATGGATGTTGTAGTCATCCAAGTTTGTACTGCTCACATCTGGACAACAAAAATGAAATATCAAAATACACCATTTTATTCATGAGGAATGCGGACAATCATCACTACTGGTGGGCATCATCTCTGTTCTCTTGTTTACTGTAAGTACCCTACCTGTGTCCAGACCCTGTTTCAGTTCCTTGATCTTATTGGCAGAGCCAGATTTCCTGTAGATGCCTTCTGTGTAGAGGCCATGCATCTCGATATAGTTAATGAGTTTCTCTACCACCAGAGGCACCGATCGGTCGTCCTGGGTCAAACGTGAGACGTCTACACCAAACTGCCTCGATGATAGCTCAGGATCATACTACCCATGCACACACACACACACACACACACACACACACACACACACACACACACACACACACACACACCAAACAACAATTAAAACAGTTCATAAGAAACTAATCCACCTTGAACAACTTGAATAATCATTTTTAAATTACTGACTGTGCAGGACCTATTTTGTAATATGTTGATGTGGCTTCACTTTGGCTAACGACTTTTTAAATTACTCACAAGGGCTGCACAATGTGATTATTATTATTATTTTTTTTAATAAATCACATTGTGATAATTCTGACACATTATTGCAGTTGTGACTTAAACTGCAATATAATTAAAGATTCCATTTTATATCCAAACATATTTATCAAGGCCAACAGCAAATAATTGGACAAATGATCTCATTTAGAGGACTTTTGGCAATGTTTGTAACCTTACACATATTAAAAACATTATTGAAAAGCTCTGCATAAATTCCCATCAGGGATATTACCTGAAATACATTTCAGCTTTTTGCGGTTAAATAATTGCACAGGTCCATGCTTTAATTTTGTTTTTTCTATGATTAATTGTGCGGCTCTATTACCCACAATGCCGTTTGACTAGCTACTGCTCGTGATTGTCTGTGTAACAAAAACAATGCAGCAGCGCTTTAGTCCTTTATCTTTCAGAGATCAGTTCTCTAATCTGTACACAGCTTACAAATATTCAACTTTCAACCATATAATGCTATCGACTACATCACGCTCTTCATCCTGTTTATCTTTAGCCTATAAAGGCTGAATCTGTACAACTATCATTTAGCTTTTGCTCTCTTTGAGGCCAAATCTTCCTGTGCCCAGTCATTTTATAATGTGATATTATAATACACCGATCAGCCATAACATTAAAACATGAAAAAAATATTACACCAAATATTTCCCTTGAGCAGCCAGGGGGATCCTTTGGGTGCTGTTGGTTGCAGGGTGGAGCCTCCATTGATCACATTCATTTGTTTGGCGCATTACATGGATGTTTGGTCAGCTCGAACAGATCAACAACTTTGAACTCTTTATACGCCCCATACGCAACAGGCTATGATGCAGTGAGTGTTCAGATATCTTTCTATTGTGGCATTTTGACACAATTCATGCTTCATTAGCTTTTCTATGGGATTAGACTAGAAGGGCTGATCTTTGGTCCCCATAAGTATAGAAGAGCCTTCGGGTGTCCATGATCCTGTTACGAATTTACTGGTATATAATTCATATTCAGTGTTATTCAGTCGACCTAGCGCGTGTTAGCGTTGTAGCTGTTCGTGTATGTAATACGTTCCAGGATGGACCGTATGACTTAAGTCTCAAAGACAGTCCAAAGAACATACAGTGGAACCTCGGATTGTGAGTAACGTGGTTTACGAGTGTTCCGCAAACCGAGCAAAGATTTTTTAAATCGAAAACCGAGCAAGTATTAGTTTACGAGCGCTGAGTATCATGTATCACGCATGCGACACTTATTTTGACACCGAGCCCCGGGAAGCGGCTAATTCCACACGCACGGCGCCTGCGCGCACCAACAGAAACACTTATCTGTCAGGATTTATTTGTACTTTTTCTTAAAGGTAAAGTGCAGATTAATTTGTTTTATTTTCATTTTGTAGATTGTATTAATTATTTTTATGTATTTATTTTTTGGGGCTGTGAAACAAATAATTTGAGTTTTCATTCATTCTTATGGGAAATGATGATTTGGTTTACGAGTGTTTTGGAACACGAGCCCACTTCCAGAACGAATTATGCTCGTAATCCAAGATTCCACTGTATTTAAATTCCCATTTGCATGTGATAGCTCCTTACCTTCTTGCTGCACTTGCTGATTGTCTTCAGACAGCACTTTCTGTGACAAGCGTATCGGCACACTACACACAAAACAGACATTTTACTCAGTCTTCTTCCAGTTAAAATCATGTCTCATGTACATCATACAGAAAGGTCACACAGTATATAAAAAGCAGCTGTTAAGCTGAAGTAAGCATTGCTTTACACACATCAACACAAACAGCCTGACAAAGCCAGACAGTTCAGAAACAGGAAGAAAGCGCAGAAGGAAGACATGTGCTTGACAGTAACCAATTTGTTTATAGTGAACTGGGGTCATGGCAATGTTCGTGAGGAGTCTCGAGGTAGAGGACAAACTCACGTTTGCAAACGCACGCTCTGTCCATCATCCAGATTAGGGAGGAGCAGAACTCGCAATAGGTGGGGATGCTGTACTGAGTGGACTTGAAGATGTGGCCATTGTGTTCCTCTACCTGTTAAAAATAAATGAAAGAAAGAATAAAAAGGTAAGCAAAACAAAACAAAACCAATATAAAAATGAACAGCTTAATAAAAAGGCAATAATACACAATACAGGTTGTAATCATACTCACAATGTCAATGTCCTTTTTCCTCCTCTTCTTTCGATCTGGCTTGATGACCTGGGAAACAAATCAGTTGAACATTTTTTATTATGACATTTAATTATGAAACAACTAATCATTCATAAAAAAAATCTATGTTTATAATAACAACAGGCAACAAACAATTTCCTGATATTAATAAAGCCATTTTAATTACTTAGCTATAGGTGGTCAAACTAGCTAAAAGTATGTGGACACCAGACCATTACACCTACATATCCTTGTTCAAAATCTCTGTAAACATTATTTCCCCATTGCAGTTATAATAAGCTCCACTCCTCAAGGAGGCCTTCCAAAAGATTTTAGAGCATGGCTGTGGGAATCTGTATCCAATCACACATTCTACTTTAGTGAGGTCCGGCACTTACACCATATTGCCAAAAGTATTCGCTCACCTGCCTTCACATGCATATAAAATTGAGTAACATCCGCCAAAACCTCTTTCTGCCAGCTTCAACTCTACTGGGAAGGCTTTCCACAAGGTTTAGGAGTTTATTTATGGGAATTTTGTGACCATTCTTTAGGAAGATCCTTTGTGAGGTCAGTCACTGATGTTGGATGAGAAAGCCTGTCTCACAGTCTCCAGTCGAATTCATCCCAAAGGTGTTCTTTATGGATGTTGCTTTGTGCATTGGTGGCCCCAAACTGTTAACAAAAAGTTGGAAATTGTCCAAAAAGAGTATGAAATTGTCCAAAATGTCTTGGCATGCTGAAGCATTAGGAGCTCATTTTATTAAAAGTAAGTGTCCGAGCCCAACTCCTGAGGAACTATCCAACACCAGTTCCATTTGGTCCAAATGTGGACCAACATAATATTAAACCCTATGGATTAAGAATCGGATGTTACTCAAGTTCATATGCATCTGAAGGCAGGCGAGTGAATACTTTCAGCAAGGTAGTTGTTGGTGAGGAGCCTCCAGTTTCAGTTCATCCAAAAGATGTTCAGTGGGGTTGAGGTCATATCTCTGTGCGGGACACTAAAGTTCTTCTACTTCAACGATAACACACCATGTCCTCATGGAGCTCACTTTGTGTGATGCTCAGGTGTCCAAACATTCGGCCATTCTGATACATGTTGCACATCAATTGTTGTTTGGTTTACAGATTCAACTCCAACGTTGTGGCTCAGTTAGCGGCACACCCAGCGGATATTAGCCTTATTTTGAATTTAGGTCATGAGAATCCATTAAATCAATGGTCAGAGATGAATTCTTTATGACTGTATGTAAAAACACTTACAGGTACCTTGTTCATACTGCTGTCCAGTGGCTTGTACTCCGTCATGAACTCGTCTAAAAACACTTTAAAGGTGTTCACCCAAACTCGTACAGGCGATTCGCTCCAGTCTCTTTGCTCCTGACGCATTGTCTTCTCCAGGATCTGCTCGAACAGTGCGTGTAGGTCTTTATAGCGGATGCTCTTCCCATCATCCATCTGCACAAAACAGTGAGCAAAAGAGAATCAGCACAAGAAGTTGTGTGCTTGTGCGTTACAGAAGTTCTTTAATAACAAGAGAAAAAAAATGACCAACTATACAGTAGATAATGAGAAAAATAAAATGATAGCTGGTTGCACTTCCTAATGTTGTGTTAAGAAATTGTAAAATAATAATAATAATAATACATATTAATTTTAAAACCATGGGGGATGCAAACATTTGCAATTAACTGTACACCTGACTCAGATGATATCAAAATCTACCATTTTAAATGTTGATATAGTTAATGTCAGTTATTAGTATTAGAATTAAAGACGCTCTGTAACTATATGAACTGTTTCTCTAATGTACTGTATGCTGAGTGATTTAAGGCAAAAGTTTCACAAATGTGATAAACCTTACTTAAACAAGAATTCACTGTTTATCAGCTTGTTATAAACTGTTTATTAACTGTTTATTACTCACAGTCAAGGCGGTGGTATAAGAGTTGAAAATGTTCATGCGGAATTCCTTCAGTGCTTTTTTAAACACAACGTCCACCATCGTGTCTTTCTTACTGTCCTCTGTATCTAGATCAGCAATCTGTGAAACATTAGCTACATTAGGTACTGATTCTGATTTGAAAGTAATTAATTAAATCAGCTGAGTCTTTAGACTAGTCCTTAAATGCATGCGGTACTGTACCTTCTTCATGAGGAACTCGTTCATACTCTTGTAGTCATTTGCACATGTGAGGATCTGTAGTGCGTCGTTCTGCCACTGGGCGGGCTCTAGAGCTGCGCTGCTGATCTTTACACTGCGACGCCGCTTTACTTTGGGCGAGGGCTCCTTGTTCTCCTTGAACTCTGGCATGGAGCTGAATTCAGGGCTATTTGGAGAGGACAAGGACTCTCCTGCACACACATACACACACAAAAAAGTCTTTAACATAAGAAAGACATAAAAAAAATAAATAAATAAAAACACATTTTTGTTTTATTACTTGTAACCATCATCTCACCTTCAGCCATGAGGAGCGCAGTATCAGGGTAGTCCCCGTCTAGAGACTCACCGGCATACAGCAATCTGTCTCTGGACGTTTTCTTCTCTCCCTGCTTTGTCTTCCCCCAGAACTTCATCTTGCCCCGAACCCTGAGCACAAATCACACAAGTTAATTTTTATACTTGCACAGAAAAAAAAGAACCGAACGAAAAAGGAGAAGCCTGGTTTCCCGACCTTCCGTCTCCATGTGAAATCTTTCTCAGCGAGTCACCCTTGCCGAGGTCCCCAGAAGACATGGCTTTATGCATCATCCTCTTCTGCTCCCCGAGGAATGTGGATGGCTGAGAAATGACAAAGCAGTTTGTTTAAACTGATAACAGAGCAGTCTGTTATTTGTGCTTTCGCTTTATGTTAAAAAAAAAAAAAACCCTGCAGCAGATATCAAACATCACTGTATAATCAAAGGCATTAACTATTCACATACAATGCACAACAGAACATTCTTACCCTCTCACCATAATTAACACTATCATTACCACTATTTATAGCTTATACAAGATTAATAATTAATAGAGACCCAGGTACCAGCTGAATCTCTATATAGTGCTTCTGTAGTGTATGTACGATTTCCACAGTCAGGAATTTCAACATGACTAAGGACAGCTGTTAATTGAATTAAGAGTTTAAAATACTACAGTATGAGAAAGACATACCATAAGGGAACGATTAAATAAAAAGCAATTCTGGAGATTGTCCATGTTAACTGAATTAGACAGATTTACATTTTAGCTTTGTATACAAAATTGCTTTGGCTTAAGAAAAAAAAAAGGAGAGAAATGTGTGTGATCTACAAGAAAAAAGATTTCTGTGACATAAAATTGATTGCTTCTATTTTGGACAAAAACTTAAATTTCAACAGAGATCCCAAGTTAATAAAGTAATGAACAACTGCCCTTAGAATTTTACTCAAGGTAGGTTTGGCCTTTTTTGTTGTTGTTGAAATTCTTGCGATAAATAATCCACATACACAACTTAAAGATTGAAACAGTTACAGTACGTCATTTTATCCATATACAATGCAACACTGGACTATTCCATTAAACACAAAATGAACAAATGGACACTTAAAGAACTTACATCAAAACAATGAGAAACATTTGTTGCAAAAAGCGTGAAAGCAACAGAAGACAAGATAAAAGATGGTGAGAATCTGTGAATAAATCTACAGGGTAAGGGAAGGCCAAAGGAGACACCAGAGACACCGTCCTGCTCCCTGGCGCTTACAGGAAACTACCGGTGAGGACAGAGAAACAGCTGGCGTCTAAAGAGCATGCAGTGGTGATGATTATTCTGGGTGCTGAGCCACGAGAGTCTCTGACTAACGCAGCTTGCAGGCAAACCCAGAGCTACGATGACTGTTACTGTCTAATCTAGTGCGATAATCAGAATGTAAAGCATAGTTGGGTTAAAACGTGGAACGGGTTTTTAACAGTCAGAAGCAGAAACACTCTTGGTTGAATCCACATCTGTGTGGCTGTGATTTACAACAATGCCCATATCACCAATCTACAGCAATCAAAACTAATAAATGAGCTCAGAAATCAATTGAAAGAAATCATTTGGAGCTTAAATGATGAAAAATCATTTGGGTTTGTCGGCGATATTAATGCAGATATTCTAAAAAAAAAATAATAATAATAGTTTCTGCCATCACAGATGAGGATGATTTTCAAGAAATGTTTCCCAGATTACAGTGTACACTGTGAAATCCACAGTGCGGCAGCTCTTTAAGCGGTGAGTACAGAGGACTAGGAGATTCTGTAGGTTAGCTGTAGAGAGAAACCACGCTGTCGGGTCTGGCGCCGTAAGAGGGCCACGTTTTTTTTTTTGGGAAGCGTGGACCGTTTAATTACCATTTCAGAGTCACTGTGACATGCGTCTAGTGTCCCCCCCTCTGAGTCCTGCTTGGGGAGGGGTGGGCCAAGGGACAGAGGGGTCTCATCGTACTCTTCCTCCTCTGACTCCCCCTCCCCTGGGGGATCTGAACCGCGGGTCAGGAAGTCTGAGCGTGTCCGCGCCATGCGGGCTTTTTTATGGCCTGGTCTGGCAACCTGATCAACCAAACAATAACAACACAAGTAAAAAACGCTCCTGTGACGAACACCGCTGTGTAAGCAGGTGCTCCTGTCATCCAAGATGGTCTCTCCTTAACAGTTCTTACATTACATACAAAAATGCACTCGTGAGTAATAATAATAGAAATTCCTGAGGATTTAAAACACTACACAAAGCTAGTGGTGTCAAATATAACAGTCATTTGCTTACGATTTATTTATTTATTTTTTTCGTCTCACCTCGCGACCTTTGAGAGGCTTCGGGGATTTGATATCTGAGGTTCTGGCCTCCTTCTGAACTCCCGCAGACTTCCCTCTACCGGTATTTTGCTTTTCAAGCCTGTAACACAGGTGTCCATTAAATTTCCGCTAAATTAGGTTCTACTTTTTTGGGAACGGCAGCATGTTATTTGAAGAGAGTCTGATACTTACGGCGAGAAGGAAACCTTGTCCTTGGGAGAAAAAAAAATATCTCCACGTCGCTCAGACATGTTAATGTTGACACTTGAGGTAGGTGGTTTCTTTTGGGCTTCTTTGGGAGCACCCTGATGAGAGTCTAAGGTAAGTTTTGGAGCCCATCCATCTGAAACGTTCTGTTTGCCCTTTGGTCTTTCTCTTGCTTTGGACGGTGTACCCTGTTTGTCTTTTGTTTGTAGTGAGATGAGATCAGGCTCTGGCTGTGCTATAGGAACACTTCTGTCTGAGGCCTTTCTGGATCTTTCTTGCCTACTTTGCTCAATCCTTTGCAGGGCCTCGCCTCTCTGCTTCTCAAACATCTCTCTTTCAAAATGGGCAAAGTCCTTGCGTTGCTTCTCCAGGATCTCCTTCTGCTGCCGGATCTGCTCCATCATCTCCCTTTCATTCTGCTCCTGCTGGTGCTTCTGCCGCTCCTGTTTGGCCTCATTGAGCTTCTCGAGCCTCTCCAGCATAGACCTGGTGGTTCTTTCACCATGCACCGGGCTGGGAGGCTCACTGGTCTGAACAGAACTGTCCCTCACATCTGGTGGCTTCAAATCAGACAAGGCATCAGGCAAGCTGTCCTTCTGCATGCTAATCACAACCACGACCGGTCTGTGCGACAACGGCTTTCCGTCCTTTACTGTTTTTTCTGGACTCTGATGCTGTGAGGTGGATGAGTCCATACTAGATTTTGCAAATACAGAGTTGTTCTCTTGTGGAGGAACGTAGAAAGTAGGAAGAGAGTTCTCCAGTTTGGACAAAGCAGGAAGATTGTCTGATTCGGCTTTGAGAATGGCAGGTGACTGAGGTTCAGGGGGAAGTGCAAGCTTGGGGCTGCTAGGGAGCACTTCATGTAGGGGAGGTGCTGAAAATGATGAGTTAAGGTCGCCCACCTCATCACATGAAGGTTTTTCTTTTGCATAGTCATCCATACTAACCAGCTCAAAGCTTCCTTTCGAGCTTTGGCTATCTGGAGTGCCTTGAGGTGACAGGGCACCGTCACTGGGAAACTCCACAGACCAGCGCCTGTCCTCGGACGGAGATGTTCCCCCCGTGGAACGCACCTTAAGAAGCTCCAGGCTAAACTTGGCCTGCTCTAACTCGCGCATACGCCGGCTTTCTCTCTTGGCCCGTGTTTTTAAACCCGTGCTGGAGTCATCGAATGGGCGTGCTCGCTCTCTGATCACCACTTGGGCTTGTGGTTGTGCTTCTGTCTCTTCTCCTTGCATCTGTTTACCCTTCTGATGCAACTCTTCCTGAGGAGCATCGGCCTCACAGAGGCGCTGGAAGCTCCTTTCTCGCTCTTCAAAAGAACGGTCCTCCCACGTGCTCACATCCAGACCCGTGATCTTTAGTTTTTCTTCCTCTGGAGATGATGGGCTTGTTTGTCCATTCAGCAGCTGTGTGTCCTTCAACTTCTGCTCTTTCAGTTCACGGAACCTATATGTTTGAAAGATACAAAAAAAGATTGATGACAGCTGCTGAGGATGTTGAAAGACTGAAAGAATACTCCTGATTAAAAAAAAAAAACCTGAAAGAATTTCATAAAATAAACATTTACCCAACTGAAACAGGAGCAAAACAACTTTACACTTCTCCCAACAAACCGCTCCTGCTCAGTGCTGAAGTGTTTCTATAAACCAGGAGATTTCTGCTTGGCCGACTACCAGTAAGATCTGGGTATGAACAAGCTTAATCCAGGATATTTTAGGGTCCTGTATTGTTCAGCAACATGTACAAACAAAGCAGCTCTCTGTATCGAGAGGAGTCACTTACCTTTGCCTTGCCAAACAACCTCGACATGCTGCTTGGAAGAGAATGATGATATGACGTTGATGGAGGTACTGCTCCCTGGTCTTGTAGCTTCTCCAGGCAGCTTGGATAATGACAGCAGCTTGACCGCGTCTGTAGCAGCACAGTCTCCAGTTTCTTTGGATTACCAGTATTGCTTCCTTCCACATCAGGAATCTGCGGTGATCTTGGAATCCTCTCCACGCTGACTGGATGCAGATCGCTGCCCCCTGTCTGACGTTATCATCATACTTTAGCTGCTCATCTCTTTGTTTGGCCTGGATGCTCCGCCACCACTCCTGTACGTTAGAGAAATAAAGAATGTGGGACTGACTGGGTGAAACTGCGTAGTCCAACTTTCGGGTGCTTTCAGTGGATTTACAGTTATTTACTTCCCAGAGAATCCTCATGTTTGTGCTCTGGCGCTCCCTTTCAGTTATGACATCATAGTTAGTCCTGACCGAGTCCCTGCTTGCACAGTGCACTAGATATATAATCACCTTATACAGTACAATATGTGACTGTGACCATACCTAAAGGTTCGCCCGCTATATCTCTCTCTAGAGCTACAGTACAAATGGCATTCTTGAGCTGCCAGTGATCCAGACCCACTCTGCACTCCTCAGCTGTTCTTGGATGTGTGACAGCAGTAGCTCAATAGTTGCTGACAAACCCAAATGTTTTATGTCTGAGACTTCGAGAACAAAATTGGACTTCATACAGTATTAACTTAAACTTCTCAAACTGTTATACTGAACTTCCAGACACTTAACACACTACATGACTGCTGATCAGTCCCTGCTATCTGATATCACCCAAATAAGGTGGTCGAATATGGTCCCTCTCAAGGTTTATCATCATCTAAGGTGGTTTTAGTTTTTCTTTGCCGCCATCACCCTTGGCTTGCTTATCTGGGACAAACTGATCATTATGATTTATACTAATTTCCTCAAACTTTTCAAACTCACTTCCACAATTTTTTTTTATTCTGTAAGGCTACTTTGTGACAAATGTTAAAAGCGCTATACAAATAAAACTGAACTCAATTGAACCAAATTGAATTGAATTAACGTGAGATGAGGAGGTCTGGGGTGAAATCGGAGTTCCAGTTCATTCCAAAGATGTTCATTCCAAACTTGGCACACCGTGTCTTCATGGTGCTGTCTTTGTGCATATTGTGATGCTGGAAAAGGTCTGTGCCTCTTCGTTCCAGTGTGGAGAAACTGTAATGTACCTGAGCCGCCAATAACTAAATAGTACTTCATATTAACTTGAACACCTCTCCTGTTGTACTGAACTTCCAGCTGCTTAACACACAGTATGACTGCAGATCAATCTATCTGATATCACCCAAATGAGGTTGGGTTCATCTCACGGTTTCTTCCTGTTGTCGCCTCACAGAGTTTTTTTTTTTTGCTGCTGTCGGTCTTGGCTTGCTCATAAGGGACGAACTGATGATGATTATTTATACACATTTCCTCACACTTTTCAAACTCACTCAAGTGTTTGATTCTGTAAAGCTGCTTTGAGACAATGACCTTTATAAAAATGGAATTGAATTGAATTGAGCAGTAAGGCTCTCTGCAACAAGACTAATAGATGTGATCGTGCCCTTAACATCTGGGCACGTATTATTATTATTATTATTATTATTATTATTATGAAAACATTACAGATTATTATTACAGAAAGTTTCTTAGGCATCCTTCCATCAGCTTGTTTTTTAGAGGCAGTAATTTGGAAAAGAAATAAAATTAAATACATTAGTGTCTGAATGAAATATGAGTGAAATACTTAAAATGATTTGATTTCTCAACGGATTGACGTTACGATAACACATCACGCTGAAAAGGTTTGGATTGCTAGTACAATATTTACATTTCCATAGATCTTTTCTCCACTTTAGCCATATTTATTATTGTTCCATCAAGCAAAGCTACACCACATGTTCTTACGAGCAGGAACTGAGCTACTGAACAGCAAGCGCCGCATGAAATTACCAAAACTATTTCTTTCAGTACTATGCAGACACGCATAAAGAGACGACGAACCAGAACAAACACGTTAGAGAACGAGAGTACAGAAAACATATAATCGTGCATGAGGAAGCTAAGCCGTGTCGTTTTTAGAGACGCGAGCGTTACCTGTATGAGGCAGGTCGCGTGTTTCATCCTGAGAAAAATCTTCCTCTCGCGCACGGCTCGGAAACGCCGCTGGAGATTGACGATCCTCTGTAGCACCTCCTGATGGAGCAGATCCTGCAGTCTCTGGCGAGCCACCTCACGCATGAACACCTGACGCGCACACACACACACCATGTTAGTCACTCCACACCGCGTACAACACATCCTCTAGGAATGCGACTAATAAAAGTGTGTCCTGTGTGTCATGCTACAGCTATGGGTTGCGGTCACTTGGATACCTGATTCACTTAAATTAAAAGAAATTAAATTCCACTACGGTAACGGTTTCGCTGCGTTCATCAAATACTGAAAGGTGGAGTCATACCATGGTGCGGCCCACTTGAAAGCCATCGGGGGCGAGGTCCGCCTGGCAGATATAGCTCCTGATGTCCTCCTGCGTGGCCTCTAGATCCTCGGGTAGCATCACGTGAAAGTGCCGGATAAACTCCTGAGGGAACGGTGAAGAAGATGAACGGTGACAGATTTTTTTTTTTATCTGCTTATGAGACATGATGTGTCTGACATACAGCTGTTTAAGCTGTTCACGGAGCCCCTGCTGTGAAGATTTGACATATTCAAAAGCAGTTAAGATGATTAGAAAAACATTTATCATCTTATTGCTGAAAGGAACACAAGCCTCCTTCTTCGCGGGCTACAGGGGGGTGGGCGGCATGAGAGACGCATGCTCTGTGTATGTAATTATCGTAAGCTGAGTTCATAAGGAACAGTGGAAAGGCTGTGGTGGAGGTCAAAGTGCCAAGGTGAGCACACTGTCCAGACGTTCGGCAATAAAGTCTGCGTGTCACTCCCGAGCCGGGGGACTTACCGCAAAACAGTTTAACTCGGTTATTACGGACTCGTCTGGGCGCATGGCTTGTGGGGCTTTCTGAAAGCCAAATATATTACACCCCCCCCCCCCCCCCCCCCCCCCAAAAAAAAAAACTCAACTGTATTAGCCAAGAGCATATTTTAAAATTATGACAATTTAACAGCATGGAGCAGAACTGGTCATTGAAATATAAACTCACTGGACACAGGAAGCTACAGCATGTACTATAGAAATTACAGACTATCCTTAGAGCGACACAAATAACCGTAATACAAACTTCAAAAACATCTTAGAACATACAGAGTATAAAAGTTCAAGGGTCAAGGGTCAACAAAGGCGCTACCTCAAAGCCTGGTCTGTCAGCCAAGACCAGGAATCTGAGGCTATTTTACAGTGTCACAGAAACTGGACATTTAAAGACTGAAAAAAAAAACCTGAAAGTGAAAATGAATTACCAAATAAAAACGTATTATACTATAATATCTCTCTCCCACAATATTTGCAGGCACTGAAAATTCTTTCATATTAGTATTTAGTCATCTTCTTTCTTCTTTGTCTTTTTGGCTGTTGCCTTTCAGGGGTCGCCACAGCGAATCATCTTCCTCCATCTAACCCTGCGTCCTGCGACCTCATGTCCTCTCTCACTGCATCCATAAATCTCCTTGTTGATCTTCCTCTAGACCTCCTGAATTGCAGTTCTAACCTCAGCATCCTTCTACTGATATATTCACAATCTTTCTTATGAACATACTAGTATTATTACTAAATATTAGTATTTAGTTACTTCCAGTGCGTTTGGTTGTAGGCATCTCGGTCAATATTTTAACCACTGAGCCATAACAAATGGTCATGTACCAGAGACTGTATGAAGCACTTAATCTGCACTACACGTCCCAGCTAAATTACTCAAAACTTACGACTGCTACAAACTAACATATATTATTATATGAAAATGATCCTAACACTAAAAACACAAGCTTTAAATTGATTACATTTTTGACCTCCTGGTACAAGATGTAAAGCGACGCCAGTAAAAATAATAATAACTCATGTTTGGTGACCACACCTAGGCACAGAAGACGACAAACTGGAAAGAGTGATTTCAGCCTTGGATACCGGGGGTTATGACCAAACACAGGAAATGATCCACTTTTTCTAAAGCTTATACACCTCCTCAACAAAGGAAGAGAAGTTCAATCCAATTTCCAGAGGTTGTTCTAGGAGAGTTTTATGGACTCAAGGAGAAAAAAAGAGAGACAGAGCGAGAGCGAGAGAGAGAGATAGGGAAAGTATGTATGTGTGTGCACGTGTGTGTGTAAATACCTGAAAGGTATACTTGATGCTGTAGCCTGATTGTCTGATGCGGACAGTCTCCAGCATGCCTGTGTAGCGAAGCTGCCTCAGCACCAGAGCATCATTAAATCTCAAGGGCAGCTTAATAAGAAGAGACAGATAAAGAAAATGAACACCTCCTTTCTTTTTTTTTTACCCCTCTAAAACATTTAGCGGTAACATAGTGGTACTGGGCAAATATATACCTTCTCTGCGTTTGATCGGATGCACTTTACGAAGTAGGGCTCAGACTGGCCAAGAGTCTCCATCAGCTTATTGAGAGATGCCTGGAGAAAACAAAAGATTTACGACTGTGACGTCATTCGCGAGCTTCAAGTGCGAGACTAGCTTATGTGTAACATATTTCGAGCACGTTTTTTTTTTTTTTTTTTAACCCCCCCTCCGGCGTGTTGATGGTTTTATGACGTGCACACAGGCTTTATTTTAAAGTAATGACTTTAAAAACGGTGGTGTAAAGAGTGCTATCGGCGTGGGCTGGTGTGATTTACTTCCTGTGAGTTGAGACGGAGTTCATCTTGAAGGACAAAGAAACCGGGGAGACATTACTCATATATCCGGGCCTCAGCTCTGCCCTCAGCGTGTGTGTGTGTGTGTGTGTGTGTGTGCCAGTGTCTGAACTGAAGAGAGGAAGGAAAAGCATCTATTTTGGTGGTCAGGAATTTACTTTCTCTTCTTCCAAATAGAGCTTAATCAGACCCACAACAGGATGTGGGAAATGAGGTCATACACACATTTGTGCAGGCCCGGTGCCAGAGGTTGCGTGACTGCACACAGCAATGGGTGTTTACGGCTCTCTGGTGCGATTCTCTCGAAGAATGAGAAATCAGAATCCTGTGTAATTGTATAAAAAAAAAAAAACGTACCGGGGATAAAGGATAAAAGCAGATTGTGCTGCTTAATGCGACAGAAGTTTCTCCGATTCTACACTGAGCAGTGTTCTACAGACAAGTACAGAGTAGTTGAAATAATAGATGAGTGCAGAATAGTTGGAACGGCACTGAGTAACGTTATTGAACAGATTTTTTTTTTTTTTTTTAAAGAATGAAGTAATTATTTTGGTTGAGGCCTATAAATATGGGAGGGGTAGAACGATTGTGGCCAAGAACAGTGCTGGGAATAACAGCACTGGGGGAGGGGGGGGTGTTAGGGGCACACAAACCTGAAACTGGGCACTAATACTTGGAGGTTTCTTCTTCTTGTGGAGGTGCAGCAGGGACTTGGTGATGCGATCATGCAGCGTCAGTTTGCTCAGATACTTTAGAGACTTTACATCCAGCAGGTGCTACAGCACACAAAAATAACAAACAAACAAACAAACAAAAACAAACCCAGCATCAACATGAATAGGATATTCGCAAAACCTGTCATTAAAGAATAAGTTAGTATTTCTGTAATATTCACCTTCGGAAGGCTGGGTTTCATTTTGTAGTTTTTGTTCCTCCTGCATATAAGGAGTTAAAACAAAAACAAACAAACAAACAAACAAACAAAAAAAAAGATATGATTGATTGCAGATCATACTGCAGAGGGTCTTACAGTACTACAGAACTCAAAAGTGAGCTGGTTTTGTTTATAAAATTTGGTTCTGGGCTTTAATTTGCTTTAATTTATTTCCCATTTCCATGATTGAGAAAAGCTGTACTGGGGAATGTGTGCGGAAACGGGAAAGAAAAAAAAAAATCTGAACCAGAAATCTTACATCAGAATGCCATGTGCTCTTTCTAGGAGCTTGCTGCTGGTTGAGTTGATGAAGATCCCGTCTTCATCTGCGATCGGACCGCTGGAAGACAGTCGACTTTGTCTCCCGGAGCGTCCATTTTTGCTCTCCCTGATGGGGAAAAATGAACACACGTGAACACTGATCCCGGAGCGCACACGTTCTCAGATTTATTTAACACTTAGTTTCAAAGCTGCATGCGCATGGGGGCCATGTGGACAATTTAAGCCCATAAGTGTAGTTAATGAAACCCATACTGATGGTGCTGAAAAGCTGGACTGCAGCTGTTGAGAAGTGGTGTTCTGTCAGCTTACCGAGATATTCAGGGCAACATGATCCAATCAGGATTTACTTTATCAATCCTATAATTCATGTATTCAGGTCATACAGAGACCTGGGGCTACAGCTGGGTGACAAACTGGACTGGTCAGTGAACACAGGAGTAATAAGCTCCTGTTGTTGTCTTATCAATCGGTCATCACTAGTGTACTTTTCAATGCGGTTGAATGAATGTAAGGTAGTAACAAAAGCACTGATGCCACACGATTGGACAAAGTGGTCAGGAGATCTGGTTTGAAGCTGGACTCTCTCAAGGAACTGGTGGCGAAAACAAGACTAAACAAAATGTTGTCCATCAAGGCCAACCCCGACCACCCACTGCACATACTCCTCTGCAAACATGAGAGTGACTTCTGTCGCAAAGCTGCTCAACGGACAGACTTACAGTAGGAAATCCTTTGTCGCCAGAGTCATTCTGCTCTTCAACACCTCACTACAAGGGTATGGGAATGTGGACTGGGAGATCTAGGCTGAGGTTCGTCTGCTATATACATCACTGTGTTTTACGCATATAGTAACTCTCTCATCTGTTAGCTTTACGGTCTACTCA